>CM031244.1:749020759-749351493 GCA_018340775.1 Taxus wallichiana var. yunnanensis | reverse complement strand
AAGCCTCGAGAAAGCATATAGATACACCATGCCAAAGGAATTTTCTCATGATTCCAATCAACTTCTCTAGGTCACCTTTGGTGATTTTAAGAATGGAAAGCATATAGAGAGGGAGGCACAAAGAACATACTTGATAAGCACCAATCTCCTACCGCAGATAAACTTCCTTTCCATGAGCTCAGCTTTGAATCCATCGAAGAAATAAGATCCTTCCATAGAGAAGATCTATGCCAAGCCACAAAACAGGGGGACACCAAGATACTTGACCGGAAGAGATCCTTTCAAACTCGATAATTCTCAAAATTCTTGCCTCCAAAAGTGGGGAACATTAAAAAATAAGATGGAGGATTTAAGAAGGCTGACCTCTTGCCCAACAACAACAGCATAGGCATCCAACATGTCCTTCAACTTGTTAAGCCTCCTACATAATGGCTTTTCTAAACAAGAAGGTGTCATCAACAAATTTCTGATGGGAAATGGGGTTCACCCTTCCATAATTTTAAGGCCCTGTAATTTACCCTCTCAAATCTGCTTGCAAATGGACCTACTAAGAGAATCCACCACCAAAATATACAAAAAGGAGGACATTGGGTCCCCCTGCCTAATGCCCCGATTACCTTAAAAAACCTTTAGCATTTCCATTGATCAAGATAGAAAGAGGGACCTGAAATACAGCTGAAAATCCAATTGCAAAACTCGCAATTAGAAAAACCAAACTTCCTGAGCAACCTGATAAGGAAACACCAATTAATCTTGTCATAGGCCTTACTGATGTCCAACTTTAGTAACATACCAGAGAATTGTTGTTGGAAAGAGAATGAATAAGCTCATGGGAAAGAAAAATACCATCAAAAATAGACCTCCCTGTGCATAAACCCGGCTTCTCTTGAAATAAGAGGACCCAACACACCTTAAGTCCTGGAAACAATCACCTTCGAAATGATTTTTCATAGGTATTATTACACATGAGACAAGCCTGAAATCAACAAAGAAGAAGGTTGAGCCTTTTGGTAAAAGACTAATAATGGAGCAATTCAAAGGTTTTGAGCATTGAGTGAGACCTTTGAGATTCTTCAACAGCAGCCCACACATCATAACCCACGATGCTCCAAAATTTCAGGAAGAAATCCGCTTGGAAACCATCAGACACTGGCGCTTTATTCTTGGCCATAGAGAACATGAACTTCTCCAATTCCCCCAGGGAAAAGGGCTTAAGAAGGGCAACATTTTGATCATCGGATATCAATGCCGGGATATTAGCCAAAAGAGAGGATTGCTCCTCATCAAAAGAGGCAATTTCACCCCTAATAGAGAGGTGAAAACCCAGACTCCTTCTAAGATACTGCTTTTGATAAGAGAGAACCATACCTTTGCTACTCTTGATTTAAGATAAATTTTGAGCTCCTCCTTGATTTTTATTACGTGAGTGAAAGAATTTTGATTCTGTTCTGATGCTTAAGCCATAACTCTCTTGATTTTTTCTTCCAGAAAGCTTCCTCCCTAAGGAACAATTCACCGAGCTTGGCCAAAAGAGATTTCTCTAACAAATACTCCTTGTCCCCCATCTCGGAAAAAAATACCTTCTCATTCAAAGCTTTCAAATCGAAACACACTCTAGCCTTTTCCTTAGAAAGAATTAAACAAACCTTTGGATTCCTTTAATGCTTAAGCCATAAAAGCTCTCGGATGAACCTAATCTAACTACCAAGGAGACGGGGAGAGAGAAATGCATAAAAACAAACCTAAGCTAAGGAGGTGATGCAGGAATGAAGAAACATACGTTTTGCCAATTAAACACGAGACCACGAAATGTAATGCAAAATCATGCACGAGATAAACATATTCACGGTGAAAGATCGGGAGGATGCAAAATGAAACACATAGAGGGTTGAGAAACATCCACGAGTCATGCATTTATTTGCTCTCGAAGGTTGATCTGATACTGCTGCTGCAAAAAAAAATGCCCAGAGGCAAAGGTGCATTACAGTTTCAGATGGGAGGTTTGAGCTCCACAACTCTACCTGCCAAAGAGAAGAAGGGAGGGGCCAAAACAAGAATGTCCAACCTTTAGAAAGAAGCCCCTCCTTACAATTTATAGGAAGAATGAGAGAGAGAAGAGAGAGAAAGTCCAAATCTACCCCAACCACCTCAGGTTGTATTTAATTCATCTCATTATGGTGGTAGGTGAGGACCATATCAAACCCCAAAAGTGGAAAACTGTATTTTGCATTTTTAAGAACTTGTTCCCACCCAATTAAAGATATCTAGTCGTAGTTAGGTAGAGGACGCCGTAGGCTTTCCGAAAAGTCCAACCTTGTGTGAATCGGAGCTCCCAGTCAAAAGTTATGGCCATCTGAATATCTGGGTCAGGGTCTGCTTCCTGTCAGCACTCAGAATGTTGCGCCTCCTGAAGGTGCGCCATAGGCGCATCCGTGTGTGTGTCGACATCTTCTTACGTGCGCCAAGGAGCAAATTTTTCCCCGTTGACACTCATTGTCATGCGCCACTTCTGTGCGCCATGGGCGCATTCTTTCTTATGTCGACACTCATTTCTGTGCGCCTATTCTGCATGCCATGGCGCATTCTTTCTTATGTCGACACTCATTTCTGTGCGCCTCTTTTGTGCGCCATGGGCGCATCCATTTTGCTGTCGACACTCATTGTCATGCGCCCCTTTTGTGCGCCATGGGCGCATCCATTTTGCTGTCGACACTCATTGTCGTGCGCCCCTTTTGTGCGCCATGGGCGCATCCATTTTGCTGTCGACACTCATTGTCGTGCGCCCCTTTTGTGCGCCATGGGCGCATCCATTTTTCTGTCGACACTCATTTCTGTGCATGCACTCATTTTTCTTTGTGCCCTTTGCGTGCGCCATGGCGCATCCATTTCCATTTCATTGTGTCGACACTCATTGTCGTGCGCCCCTTTCTTTCATCGACACTCATTGTCGTGCGCCCCTTTTGTGCGCCATGGGCTGAGGTTTGAATTTCTTTGGTTTCCATATTCTTCCGCTTGTCTATATCTACCCGGGGGGAAGATATATACAACAATTTGGCGACTCAAGCGGGATCACACACTGCTTAGGTAGAAGATCAGTGGCCCTTTTAGAAATCCATTGGGCATGGAGTCATAAGCAATACTTGAAACCAACTTGATCTCGATCCAGGAGCACGAAACCGCATGACTCCTTCTCGTGACACTTTGAGCTGTAGAAACTGACTGAGAGCAACGATGAGCACTGTGCCAAAGCACTTAGGGAAACTGAAACCTAACTATAACAAGACAATGTGCAAACGCACTTAGAGGAATTGAAATCTAAGCTAATATTTACAAGGGTAGAAATTTTCTCTTTTCAGTAGCAATGTTTAAGATAGATTCAGTTGCCGGAATCGAAAGTTCTTCTCCGTCCAATGTAGACAATTGGAAGGCATTACTACTTTTACATCCCGTGACCATGTAGGGGCCACTCCAAATGGCATCAAACTTGGAATGCCTTCCTGGTTTTGCCCGATCTGCATCCCATTTGAGAACTAGGTCCCCTTCTGGAAGGTCCTTGCTCTTGCTTTCTTATCAAACCATCTTTTCACTAAGGCTGATCTTTCTCGATTGTTTGAAGCTGCATGTGTTCTCTAATTTCTTCAATTCCATCAACTCTGCATACCTAGCCTCCATTGGTTCGAACTCAGCCAACTCCAACTGCTTCATGAATTCTAATGCAGGTAGTTCTAATGATATAGGCAATACTGCCTCTTTTCCATAGACCAACTTATAAGGGGAATTACCTATAGACCTCTTTGGTGTTATGCAGCCGACCCATAATGCTGATTTTAGCTTGGTATGCCATGTTCTTTGATTTTCATCCAGAGTCCTCCTGATGATTCTTAGCAAATTTTTGTTCGTGGACTCTGCCTGTCCATTACCCTGCGGGTAATAATTGGAAGAGGTGCTCAAGTAGATTCCATTTTTGACAGCCCATTCCGTGATCTTGGAACCTACGAATGCCAATGCATTGTCTGATATAATAGTGGCCGGCACACCAAACCTGGTCACTATTCCTTCGTAAAATTCTAGTATATTAGACTCGTTTGCCTCTTTGAGCGCTACTGCTTCAGTCCACTTGGTGAAATAGTCCGTTGCCGTGAGAATCCACTTATGGCCTTGGCTTGAGTTTGGATTGATGACCCCGACGAAGTCCAATCCCCATTGCATAAATGGTTGGTCGACCGAAATTGGGTGCGATGGAAGTCTTGCTTGTCTTTCTTTGCCTGTGAAGAGTGCACATTTCTTGCACTTTCTTATCCATGTATAGCAGTCATTGAAGACTGTCGGCCAATAATACCCTGCCTTCATTATCTTGAGAGCTATTACTCGTGGGGCAAAATGTCCTCCAGAATCTCCATCGTGAAAATCTCGTAACACCCTCTCAATTTGACTTATCCCAATGCACCTCAATAGAACTCCATTGATGTCTTTCTTAAACAAAACACCATCAACAAGCACATATGGAATGGCTTGTAATCTGAAGTATCTCCTCTTTGCTTTGCTCATTTCTGGAGGGCATAGGCCTGTCTGTAGGAAGTGTATCATATTATGAGTCCAACAAGGAGTAGGCACGTCATCATTTTCTTGTTCTTGATCATCTGTAGTACGAGGTAGTCTCCTTTTCATCACCGGCTTGACTTGTTGACTCGAGGCTAGCTGCTCACATAGTCCCTTCCACGTACTAGTTTGGTGACCTTGATCTCGATGTCATATTCCATGACACGAGTTATCCATCTGCACGTTTCTCATTCGGATCCTTGTTTAGAAGGAAGTCCTTGACTCCGCATGAGAGACTAATAATTGGATCTTGTTGTTTGAGACTAGGTGCTTGAATTTCTTTAAGCTTCGATTACCATGAGGACATGCTTTTGATGAAAGAGTACCTAGTTTCGTATTCCTCAAGCCTTGGTGAAGAAAGCAACTGGTTGTTCTAATCCTTCTTTGTTTTGTTGTACGAGGATTGCGAGAAATCGTGTCCCCACCACCAAAGGCATATAGCACGAAGTCCTTAGAAGTCTGGATTGACGAGAGTTGGGGCTTGAGATATAGCCTCTTTTATTGCCTCAAAACTTGCCTTGCCTTGAGATGTCCACTTAAATGCCATGCTCTTCTTTAACATCAGCGTTATTGGTTTACGAGAGCTGTGAAATTTGGAACAAACTGCGGATGAAATTGATCCTTCTAAGAAGCTTTGAAGAGCCTTCTTGTGATTTGCAATAAGCGATGCTTGAATTGCTTGACTCTTTACGGGTCAATTGTCGACCCCTCCTTTGAAACAATATGGCCTAGAAGTTTTCCCTCGTGAGCCAAGAATATGCATTTTTGGGATTGATGATACCCCAAATCTTCTACACCTCGAAATACTTGCCTCGAATGATAGAGGTGATCCATTTGCATTTTTGAGAATACGGTGATGTCGTCGAGATATATCAAAACTATTTTATTGATCAACCCCTTGAATGCCATATCCATTGCCCTTTGGAAAGTGGCCCTGACATTTGATAGCCCAAATGGCATCTTCTTGTAGGCATAGGTCCCCCATTTGGTGGTGAAAGTTGTCTTGAATTGGTCACCTTCTTTTACCATCACTGATTATACCACTGAGTAGCCATCTAGGAGAGAGAATCTCTACGGGCCGGATCTACTTGCAATATTTGTTCCATTGAAGGAAGTGGGTAATGATCTTTGAGAGATGCCTGTTGAGGTCTCGGAAATCTACACACAACCTGATTTCTCCACTCTTCTTCTGGCCGGAACCAAGTTTGCTGACCCGGCTTGAGTGCTTGATCGGGAATATAATGCTTGCCTCTATAGCTTATTTAGCTCTTTCTTCATTAGAGGCTCGATGTGAGGGTTGCCGGTCTCTGTTTTACTGCTGATGGGATTAGCATCGGATCGATTCTATGGTATGTTGTGCCAAATTTGGATCGAATCCTCTTAAGTCTTCGTAGCTCCAAGCGAAGACATCTGGAAATTCTTGGCAAAGTTGTATGAAATCTGATTTCTCCTGTTCAGTGGCCACTTTGCCAATTTGAAGTGTTTTGTCTTCCCAACCAGAATTGGCTCGAATCTTCTCTCTTGACTTTGTATGTTTGCCTTTTCCTTACTGGCTAGTCGTTAGGGTTGAAGATAGACTCGATGTTACCAAACCCTTAGGAAGCTTGTTTGTCGCATTTGTACTACTTGATCCCCATCTCTTTGCTCTAATCATCACGATTCTAGCTGAAAATTCAGCCTCTTCTTGTAAGAAATTGACGATCTGTTGATCGTTCTCAAACACACCGACTTGTGTTGTTATCTGGGCTGCTGGCCTCATGACCACATGGATGTGTGGCTGCATTTTTTCTCTCTGATGTTGTCGACCACATCAAATGTCGCTCCAATTGCTGCGAGCCTATCTGCGGCTTCATTTTCTTCACAGGTATGGATCTGATGTTGAAAGCTTTGAAATCCTCAATGAGGTCCCATACCCTATTCTTGTAGCTCTTAGCAAGTCGTTCTTTGTAGCATGTTGTCCCCTAACTTGGTTGATGATTAGCTCGCTATCTCGAACACACTGCAAGTTCTTTATGCCCCTTTTCTTGGATGAATTCCATGAATCAATGCCTCGTATTGGCCGTGTTGTTTGAGCAGAAAAGCTGAAAGCGAAAAGCTGAAAAATATTTGATGTCTTGTGGTGAAATCAACATTGCACCACCTCGGCACCTTATCACGCTTCTCGAACCATCGAAAAATAATTTCCAAACTTTGTTTTCATCCTTTTGTTCAGGCTGAATGATGTCGGGAATGGGTGAATTTTCTTCGTGTATACAATACACGCCCAATTCAGATTCTTCAATTTCCTTGTATGGGTCAAATTCATGACTCTTGTTTGCCCATTCATCCAAAGTTAAATCAGGAATTCCCTCGACCTTAGTACCTGTTTCTAGATCACTTGAACACTCCTCGATCGAAAAGTGAGCAATTTGCATTGATAGGATTTGGTACATGAGGCTCAATATGGAAATGGGCAATTGGTTCTGACCTGATTGTTGCTTTGGCTCCATACCTTGTCCTAAAAATCATGTGCGACCAATCTGCAGATAAATATCCACCGATTTTTGCAGTGAAGTCTCTTGATAGACACAACGCAAAGAGTGGCGGAAGGTCAATCACAGACACATCTTGTAGAACTGTAACATTAGGACAGGAATGTAGTGTTAGGCTTAACCCTTTGATGACCCCAACTGTTCCTACTGCCGTTCCATCTAGCTGTACTACTCCTTTCAGCACTGGCTCATATTTCAAACCCAGCTGATCCGCTATTTGCTTCGGCATCACTGAACTACTTGCCCCAGAATCAATCATGCAGTTGTGTACCAAGTGGTTTCCAACAATCAACGAAACATAGAATGGTGGAGGCTTCAAATTTTTTCTTGTCTGGCCCCCATCATGTTGCACTGCATTAGTGAGAACTTTCTCATGTCCCTGGTTTGATACATTTGTGGCAGACCAATTAGCCATTGCAGAACTTGCACTGATAAATCTCGTTGCCACAGGATCGTGAGTGATTCCCACATGGAAATGTTCACATGTGTCTTCTTCATTTGATCGATGATGTTGAAGGGGATGAATTGTCCTTTTGCTGTCCCTTGCTTGTGTGACCTTTTACGGAGCTTGAGCAGGTGCATGTGTTGCTTCTGCAGGTACCTTAGGTTGATTTTGCACATTTGGGGCTGCGTTTGGTCTCTTGACCCCTTGTTGTGTAAGAGTGGGTTGAGAAACAAGCTGGATTACATGGTTGTTCCTCTCTATATTTCTCTTCTTTGGCCGTGTGTTGGCAGCCACGCCTTGAAAAGGCTGTTGGTTAACTCCACGAAGTCTTCCGTTTGCGATTTGCGATGTGGTTTTGTTGGAGGTCCCTCTTGTTGTGTTTGTTCTTTTGTTGATTCTCCTCTGGCTTGGTTCTTGAGCAACACCAATGGTTTGCACCATCGAGGCTGATTGAGTGCACCATTGAAACATCTTTGGTGATTGTGAGGTAGATTGCAAGGGTAACACCGGTCGTACTCTGTGCCATGTTATTTTGTGTTGGAACCAAGGCTCTTGAGGCGTCGTTGCATTTGGATCATACGGTCGAAATGGCTGGCGGCTTGAGGTTGTCCTTGGTTTGGTTTTGATTTGCGGCTGAGGTGGTGGTCTATTTTGTTGGTATGGGGGCCTAGCTTGTGCTTGTGCTTGAGGCGATACGGTCTAGCACTTTGAGCTTCTTTGTCTTTTGATAGTCCTGAAGCTCATTTCAAGGTTCTATGATTGTTTCATGACCTCTATGATTCCTTTGAAGTATTTGAAGAAGTCGACGCCTCATTATTGCTTTGATTTCTAGGAGTTGGAATGGGATTCAACTGCGGTGCTTATTTGGTTGTAGGATTTCCCATGTCGGATAGAGAGGCATTGGTGGCCTTGGTGCAAGCTTTCCGGCTTGGATCAAGCAGTTCTGCTCACGATCTTTGTGTCATAGGACCACTGGCGGCGTTGTCCCTCCCATTGATTGGATCATCATGGCTATATCGAATTTATAGCCTTTAAGAAATAAAGGAATGCTCCTTGGCGGTTGGTCTAATAGTTATTGGGATCTGTCCCATGTCCGTTGGAATCTAAAGTTGAAATCTGCCATTTGTTCGTTAGGAGCCCTTTTGATTGTTGTCAATTTGTTCGATAAAGATAAATTGTCGCCCTCTCCCGAATTGGCTGCGAAAAAAGCGAGAACAAAGTTGGTTCCGATTTGTAATAGAGCCTCTTTGTAAGGCTCTAAACCATTGTAAGGCCTTGCCTTTGAAAGATGAAGCCAACGACATTATGACATCCATTTCATTTATTTCGTGGATTGCACATGCATTAGCAATATCTGGATGTGATCGATAGGAGTAGTATGATTTTCTCTGTAAAATAGGGTATATTCTTTAGTCGCTGCAATTTGGAATTTGATTACGAGCATTTAGGGCAAGTGGACTACTGCAGTGAAATTGACAAAGGGATTCGGTGGTAGATGTGCCATTATGATTGGCACTAAGAACCACTGGTCGATGCGAGAAAAGGCCTACCGAGGTGGAGGTGTAGACAAAGTCTGTTAGGTGGAGATGGTGATCTTTGTGGTCTTCTTCCTCTCCTTCCTCCTCACAGTGATAGTTGCGAGTGGAAAAATAGCCCTCTTCTGAGTATTAGACCTGGTTGAATTCTTCTCATATGCAGGCAACTTGTCTTCTTACACTGCTTTGAATTCTACCCCTTCGGAGTCGCCAGATGTGTTAGAAAGTGAGCCTCAAAAGGCTAGATCCTGCCAAGTTACACACCAAACCTGACAATATTTAAAAATGGAAAATTGAAAGACCTGTATTTTTGATATTTTAGAGTTTGGAACTTGATTTGGAATGACAGTCCTGAAAACCCAAAAATGCCAGACTTCCGAAAACCTGAAATCCGAAAATCAAAAAACCATGAAATTTTGAAAGTCAAAATCTCAAAAATCTAAGAATACCCTTTTGAAGATTACCCCCAGATCTATCAGCTGGTGAAATTTTGACTTGTTTCGAGCAAGTTAAGTCCTTGAAAATCGATTTCAAAGTTCAGCCTGGAAGGTGAAAAATATGAAATTGTAAAACCTGCAATTTTTAAGTCCGAATTTCTTGAAAGTTCCTTCAAATCTATGGAATGACCTCTTGGTCCCACCGGGCGTGCCAAAACTGTTGGTGTCGAATCACAGCACCCCTGGGACTCTGCAACTCGATGGGTTGAGAATCTCAGTGCGATTGCACAACATGGAGCTTTTCCCAAGTGTGGGACCTTGCGAAATCGGAAAAGCTCTCCGGATGAAGGCCGGCTCCTATTCCTCTGTTCAGATGCACCAATAAAATGCAGAGAGTCTACTAAAACCTAATCTAACTACCAAGGAGACAGGGAGAGAGAAATGCATAAAAACAAACCTAAGCTAAGGAGGTGATGCAGGAATGAAGAACATACGTTTTGCCATTAAACACAGACCACAGAAATGTAATGCAAAATCATGCCTGAGATAAACATATTTCACGGTGAAAGATCAGGAGGATGCAAAATGAAACACATAGAGGGTTGAGAAACATCCACAGTCATGCATTTATTTGCTCGAAGGTTGATCTGATACTGCTGCAAAAAAATGCCCGAGAGGCAAGGTGCATTACGGTTTAGATGGGAGGTTTGAGCTCCACAACTCTACCTGCCAAAGAGAAGAAGGGAGGGGCCAAAACAAGAATGTCCAACCTTTAGAAAGAAGCCCCTCCTTACGATTTATAGGAAGAATGAGAGAGAGAAAGTCCAAATCTACCCCAACCACCTCAGGTTGTATTTAATTCATCTCATTATGGTGGTAGGTGAGGACCATATCAAACCCCAAAAGTGGCAAACTGTATTTTGCATTTTTAAGAACTTGTTCC
Organism: Taxus wallichiana var. yunnanensis; assembly: GCA_018340775.1. NCBI lineage: Eukaryota > Viridiplantae > Streptophyta > Pinopsida > Cupressales > Taxaceae > Taxus > Taxus wallichiana. The sequence goes on along the minus strand of CM031244.1, from coordinate 749,341,003 downwards.
CACCCAATTAAAGATATCCAGTCGTAGTTAGGTAGAGGACATGCGTAGGCTTTCCGAAAAGTCCAACCTTGTGTGAATCGGAGCTCCCAGTCAAAAGTTATGGCCATCTGAATATCTGGGTCAGGGTCTGCTTCCTGTCAGCACTCAGAATGTTGCGCCTCCTGAAGGTGCGCCATAGGCGCATCCATGTGTGTGTCGACATCTTCTTACGTGCGCCAAGGAGCAACTTTTGCCCCGTTGACACTCATTGTCATGCGCCACTTCTGTGCGCCATGGGCGCATTCTTTCTTATGTCGACACTCACACTCTTTTCATGCGCCGACACTCATTGTTATGTCGACATGGCGCTCATTTTTATTGTGCGCCTCTTTACGTGCGCCATGGCGCATCCATTTCTTATCGACACTCATTTCGTCGCCCACTTTTGCGCGTGGCCCTTTTGTGCGACACGCAGTTTCATTTCCATGCTATGGGGCATCCATTTCTTTGTCGACACTCATTGTCGTGCGCCCCTTAATATTTTGAGGTATCCCAGCCACATTTGTTCGAACATCCAGGGATTTACGAGGAGAAATATTTTTTGTCGACACTCATTTTTATCAAGGCAACACTCATTTCTAGGCGCCCCTTTTGTGCGCCATGGCGCATCCATTTCTTGTCGACACTCATTGTCGTACGCCCCTTTGTGTGCCATGGGCGCATCCATTTTTTTCGACTCATTATCAAGATGCGCCAATCTTTGTGCGCCATGGTTTGAATTTCTTTGGTTTCCATATTCTTGATTTTTACCCCTTTTTCCCGCTAAACCACAATTGGCCACTTTTAAACCTTCCCGTCCGACGCCTTAGATTTAGGGAGTCAAAGCATGGGACTAGCACATCTCGACTCAATTTCCCTATCCTCCAAGCCGCCACCCCTTAGAGGGGTCAAGCATCTTCACCTCAACCTTATCCGAAAGCCAAACTTGAAGATTATTTAGAGAGTCTGCATGCCCCTGTTCGAAACCCTCCTTAATCAGGGACTCCAGTTCCTTCGAATTATTATGAACCTCTTCAATTTCCCTCAACAAGGAGAGAGGGGACAATTCCCCAACAAGAGGGGGCATCCAGCCGCCAACTTTCTCTAGAGGGGGTTATCCCAAACAACACTGGGGAGGAGATTCGGCTCAAATCAACAAGCAATCCGATTGAGGAACCTCCTTCTACAAAGTAATAGTCTTAGATTCCTTCTTCAATTTTACCACACAATCCTTACTCAAATGCCCCAGCTTCCCACAATAGAAGCACTTCACATTCAGCCCCTCATACTTGATGTCAAAGCATCTAGGACCGAACTTGGTTTGGAGACGTAAAAATATCGACAATGGGACGGTCAGATCCATATCCACACAGACTCACACCACATATTTCCTCTAAAAATTCAGAGAATGGTTACGAATGGGCACGAAGGCACTCAAATCTACTCGATTTTATAAACTCATCAACTCCAAGAATGTAATAAAAAAATTCTTGAAAGACACTTGAATGGACATATTTTGACTATGTTTTTGTTACGAAAAATAGGAAACAAAATTTCAAACAAGAAAATAAACTTAAAATTAAATTAACCTATCCTCAATTACGCCGGAGAAAATAGGTGGCACCCCATAATTAGGTTAATCTGGTTTTTAGTATCCACTCTTACGATAGTAACAAAAGTATGGAAGCCAAGAATATTCTTGTCATGGAAGCCGTGTAACATGTATTCTTGTAAATGATGTCCGAGGCGTTGACTTTGGTGGGGCCGCTCAAATCTGTAAAATTCATAACCGTTTAAATCTGTTAAGGATGTCACCGACTGTTAATATCATAAATATTTAAATAAAGAAAATCATTTCTTTTAAGAAAATGAAAATGCAAAAACCAAAAATAGATGCTCAGCAGTTCTATTTTTAGAGATTTATCTCGGCTGTAACATAGTTTTGTTGGTAGTATTTTTGGGAAATAATTAGGAGGTGATAATAAAAATTTAATCTTTCCCGTTAGATGAGATGATATATAAATATAGTCAGGTAGGGCTGAGTATATTTGTTTTTGTTGATCTATCTTAATTTTGAGCAGAAATGGATTACTCAGATTGTAATGAAGATGTTTTGGTGGCAGCGCAAAGCTTGCTTCAATTGAATTCAGGCGAGGATGGGCATTTGGTTCAGCAGAAAGAAGTGACAGTGAAAAAGAAGGGCGCAAGGAGATCAGCAGCAATGAATGGCGGAAAAAGATCAGCAGGGAAGAAGGGCACAAGAAAAGAAGATCAGCAGGAAAGAATGGCTCAAGAAGATCAGCAGAAAAGAATGTGTCTGGCATTGGCATCGCAAGAGAAAGGACAATGAAGATGGAGGAGAGAGCGTGGAAGTGGAACAGAGAAACTAAAACAGACAATGAGAGGGAGATGAAGAGTCACAATATGCTGATCCGTGTGAAAAGAGAAACTAAACCAGTCAATGAGAGGGAGGTGAAGAGTCACAATATGCACAAGCCCTGCTGCAACTTATCTCCTACTACTCCTGATCCGTGTGAAAAGAGTGTAGTGCAGCATCCGGCCATTGGCATTCCCAGGCCAAGAACTATCACGTTTAAGTTTACAGGAGTGAGGGAGGACATCTGAAGGAATTTCTAGCCGCCATTGAACTATGGTTAGAGTTTGGAAATTCACAATCTAAAAGACTTGGAAATATGTACAGACAGATTTGTGGTATTTTGAGATTATCTGCACTTTCATTGAAACCTTCACAAGTCCTCGTTCATTGGAAATTAAAATTGGATCTTTTGTTCTGTATATTTTGCATTACTTTAACATTCCGATCAAAGTTTAATTAAAATTTACAAGACAAATACATTACATTTTCCAAACAACGGGGCTCCATTTGAGGGCAAATCTAAATCAGGTTTGGTTGAATTAATAGAGCAATGTCTTAAACGAATGGGGCTCAACTTTTGCCAAACTGTACTATTCTTCTTCTCTACTCACCTTTGGCCAAACTGTTTTTCTTAAAACTGAAATGAATTTGTTATTCTAGTCCCCCACCCAATTCATGGTCAGAAGCTCCCTGTTTAAATTCTGCATAAACAATTTGCATTCATTGTAATGTCTGCAAGATCGAGTACAAAGTGGGTTGCTTCTCTACACAGACCCTCCTCATGCATTTAAAAATGTGCTTGAGATCTATTGTAATTTTGGCAAGTATCAATTCTACATTGATACTGTGAATATGTCAAAGACTGTCGAAACTATGAATATGTCATGTATTATCAGTTCTACATAGTCAATTCTTGTGTGAAGTCCATGTTTTTGGAGTTTTTATTAAGTTTTATCAGTTGTTTGATTATTTTCTAGAATATCTTATAGAGTTGGTCTTTAGAATGTGGTTTAAAAAGTAACCATATAGTATAAACATGTAAACGATCCAAACATGAAAATATACTTTTATTACAGCTCATTCTCAATTACACATTCTCAGTCATTCATATGTAAATCCTAAATACAGTATAATATGCATTATCAACTGGATCTCAAAGAATATTCATCCCATGCTAGCTTGCCTTTTGCTAGGAATGAAGAAACATTACACGATCAACAGGCCTTCCGCTTTGATATATATATTTCATCTCAGAATCAAGAAACATTAAATCTTTTAATGCTTGCATGAACAACTTTCCATTTAAATGCCCTGCTTAACACCTCCTTGTTCTCCTGCAAGACCAGGCCTGAACAACACAGAAAGTCGCCATGTCATGGAGTTCTCATCTACCTCAAAAAATTCATAAATAGTAGCATAAGGTAAAATTGAGAGAGAAGAATGTGAGAGTTTTTACCCTGCTTAATCTGAGTCTTCGGTATCTGCACCCTCAGCCAGAGATTGCCACGCTTGAAAACCTTCGCAACTGTGAATGTTAGAGGTCGAGGTCGTTCCCACATGTGATATACCACCAGGTTGCCATTGACAGACAGAAAGTTGAACTTCATTTCTGGGTTGTCATATACAACAAGAAGATTCTGTAATGGAAGTCATGTTCAGCTTTCTTGTTCATACGCCCCCAGTCTTGTTTCTCCATTTTCCCCTTTGTTATATGTAACCAACATTCCTGCCACCTCAACTCCTGAAGCCCACTTCATCCACTTACTAGATATATCCTCTGGTATCTTCTCCCAGGTGGAAGATATTGCATTAAATGCAATTATGCTGCAATCATTTCCTTTGAAAATCTGGTCTCTGAATACAACACCCTGTACTTGGTGTTGGGAAAGACTGAAAGAAAATTCAGGCGCCGGGATTGCAATTACAGTCCATTGAAATGCAGATAAGTGGTATTCTTCTGCCCAAGGAAGATCATCTTCCGGGTGAGCGTAGTGGCATCCTATGAACACAAAGATCCTTCCTTTTTCTACAGCCGCCACTACATTTTCGCTAGGTGTGTGCATATCAAGCAACCAAAGCCATGTAAAGCCCGCTGTGAAAGGATCACACATGTACACCTTCCTGCTAGGGTTTCCATCACGCCCACTCCCACCAATCACATAAAGTTTCCTGTGAAACACCACAGTGGCAAAATTCAAAACGCCTTCTGGAAGAGGAGGGAAACACCAGGACTTGGTGGTGTGCACATTGAAAGCATAGAAGACTTGATTGGTTTCATGCTCGAAAATCTTTAAGTATACCCAAGATCTCAAAATTTGATGATCTGTGCTGAAAGTAGCAGATGTTTTTGGGCTGGTAGTGGTAGGAGGCGGATCGGCTCTTAGAACAATAGTGGGCTTTGATCCAGTGGATTGATACAAGATGAAACGAAATGGGGAAGAAGGATTCCATTTAAAATTACGCTGAGAGAGAAACATATCATAATCAGGCTCAGAGAGAAACATATCAAAAATGGTAGCGGTAGGAAAATGAAGATGATGACGAGCAGGGGATATATTGATATTCTGAGAAACAATAGTATTTGGATTTAAAGAGGCATCTCGAGAAGAAAAATGAGGTGTAGTATTTTCATTACTCGTGCTCGGGAGATTCAAGAGAGCTGGTTGCAGTGTTTTTGGGTGTGGGTGAGAGTTGAAGCAGCCCATAATTATCTGCCACAGAAGAACACCTGTTTCTCTGCTACTTTCAAGACTATGAAAGAAGAAGAGAGAAGTACATCTTACATGCCTTCCATGACCGTTGTTTTTCTTCTTCAATAATATTCTATTCATAACCATAATTTGTCCTCATTTGAATATTTAAACGACCAAGTCGATCAATCTTGTTAGATCTTTTACAAACATTGGCCACAATTGGTGACATTTTTAATCAATGGAGTTAAACATTAAATCAACCTAATTAGAAGGAAGAATCGAACACATTGAAAAGCATATAATCATCTAAAAAGTAAATGAAATAAAAGGAAATTAGAGCCTATAGATTCCCGTCACCCTTAACCCAACTGACATAATAACATGTGGTTCAATAACTTGTTAGTTATCTGTAACTCCTTGGGGCATACCCCATACAATGAAGCGGGTCCATAGGTCCAACCACTCCATGGTGAATCCCATGACCCTATTCCAACACATTACGACATTAGAACCAACATAACAATCTGTCTCAAATGCCAAGTGGCAAAATCCCAAGCCTTGGGCAAGGCTATAAAACTTTTAAACATGAAAAGAAAGTTTAAAACTAAGAAAAACAAATGGCTAATTAGCCATAGTTAGTGTAAAAATCCACATGTTAGTGCAACAACCAAATAAAATGCCCAAAATATAAGAACACATCAATCAAGAAAACTGTTGGTTCTTGTAAGAAAAGAGATAATGATCAATTTATGAATAAAATACGTATTGAGAAATAACACATTACAATCACTATGTGGCCTCATACGGCCACCAAAGGGGTACTCATCGAGTTGCTAGCACTCGGATATCGAGCCTCATCTCGCAAAAATATACATGTAACTAGAAATGAGTATATCAAATAATGTAACTATCATCATCTATGCCTGAATCATCCCTCCATACTCCCACAAGGCTCCACATAGTCAAAATCACATAGGATTATTCGATGGAAAACCCAATAGGAAAGAGCAAGGGACACTAGTTTGCATAATTTGAGCCGAAGGTGGTGTGCTAGAAGTGGGTTTTCACCATCGAGAAAGCTTGAAGTATACTAAACAGAGCAAGCTCAAAGTATACTAAACAGATAGAAGTGGGTTTTTCCATCTATATAAGACTCCACTACCTCACTCGTACTTGGCAAAGATTATGAAAACCTTTTCCACGCCTCCTCTCTCCACACATACACTTTTGACGTTTGCTTCCCTTAGGGTCGTCTAGTGTAAGGTTCACAACATAACACATAACTACATCACTAACACGATGGTAAATCATGCACATTAACCATAGCGTCTTACACATGGTATATATAACGGGTATACCACAATCATTACTTTCATGTGTTATAATACATCACGTTTCCACATAATGCACCCAAAGTGCAAGCACTATACAATAGGGTCATACGATCACCATATGTCCCTAATTCATGACATGAACCATCACATATTACACGAATTATATATATGATGAACACAATGACTAACATTACAACATATAGTCAATTGTAATATAACATGGTGACACACATTATTCATCACAACATGGTGGTGACATCACGATAAAATCTAATTCACTATACACCAATTTTGTCATGCAACACATCAAAACACCTTTATATCACATAATTAAAAACCACTCCAACACTCTGTAATCCACAATAACATTCTTTTCACACAAAACAAGGCAACACATCACATGTGAACTCCTCATTGAGTCCACAAAAAGGGAAAATACTCTCATTAAAAACACATCAACATGATAACAAATACACACTAAGTGACATGTATAACACGTGCATTCATAATATCAAAATTACAACATTCTGGTCACATCACAACATATATCACATTACTCTTCCCATCTCCACCACCACCATGAGGAATCATCACAACTCCAATCCATCCCAGAGGTTCAAGAGCATGAACCCTCGCTCACACGATACCATATGTCACGCCCATAATTTTGACACACAAATACAACAGTAAAAATACAAGAATAATTTTTTTATTTGAATGCTCATGAAACAACGCCATATGAGCTCAAATAGAAAAATTCAACATCACATAAGACACTTACAAAAAATTATATACCCACATAGACAACTTGATAACTTAGGTGTACACATCAATGTCTTACTCAAATGGCATAAACCAAGAGAATGACCCAACTACGGTAAGGCACACAAGATAGGCATGCTCCATAACATGGCCTTTTTTATGGTTTACATATTTATTACATTTAGTTTCCATTATATAACCTTATAGGTTTCAGTGAATTAAATTGATAAGGGTGTAAAATTTTATTTTTCTAAAACTTCAAATACTTTATTTTTGTATAGCATTAGCCTTTAAAAGAGAATGCATTATTGATTCCTTTCTCAATTTCCATTAACTATCCACAACTCATTTGTTAATGAAATTCATTTTAAACACCTACGAGCCTCCTAATATTCATTCTTACGTTAGAGGTTTGTTTCAAAAAATATGTTTAATTGATGTTAAATTTTATCCTCGTTACGAAAAGGAACTAACAAGGTGTTAAGGTTCTACTTTTGAGACATATATTCGATGTTTAAACTTTACCTTTGCTAGACAAGGAAAACTATCATGAGGTCAAGGAAGATATGTTAAAGTTTAAAAGGGTGATTTAGATTCAAGATATCTCTTCCCATAAACATCCTTCCATCATAGTACCCTTATTTTTCTATTACAATTGATATAGTTCAATAACTTGTTTGAATCCATTCAACATTTCCACATCAAGAAATTTTATCTAGAGTTATATATATATATATATATATATATATATATATATATATATATATATATATATATATATATATATATATATATATATATATATATATATATAGTTTTCTTGAAAGTTTGATCTCACCAAGGGAAATTCATATTTATTTTTAACAACATGAAAGTGTCTAGTTGAGTTATAAGGACTTCAAGTATGACATTATTCCTAACCCAAAATCTCATTAACTCTTGTACTCTTTACACTTACGATGTACTTTGGTCTCACTATTGATATTTTTGAACAATTAAAATTCAAATGATACGTAATTTACACTTAGGGATTCATGACTATAAGGAGTTGTGACATTGCACCTATCTACTTATTTCATTGCTCTTAGACCATCAAGAATTAAACACATATAACAAGACAACCCAACAACTATATGCTTCTCAAATGCCTTCCAAGGAACAATTTAAATCGTTGTGTGAATAAGCATTAGTGTTTCCTTCACCAAAAACCTTAAGAGAGGCTTTACGATCTCCTAACTTCAAAAGCATTTAGGATGGTGGATAAACTACCCCATATGAGAACACATGGTAATCCACTACTACATACTAAGGGACACATTTATCTAAGAGGGAAAAAGGGTTCAAATGCAAAAGCTATAAAATTTTACGTGTTCAACAACCTTCTAAAGCCATATTTACAATCATTGATAATCGTACATCATATCCCCTTTTTCCAATAACATCAAGAGAGGTCACTCGATAATTTGCATTTATTAGTGCTCGAGGGTTTCTACACCTTACCACAAGATAAAATTAGAGAAATCAAATGTCCATGTCTTGTAAGGCATTCGTATGCCACTCGAGGTATTCCAAGAATACATTTCTCACTTTCGTTTAACATTTATCTTATAAAGGGTTCTATTAGATTTGGTTCGTTTATTTGACTGCCAATAAAATATATCACCCAATAGTTAATTTCAAATATCCTATCATATTCACCTTTTAGGTTTGATTCTTAAATGGGAAACTATGTTTTCTTATTCACTTGTTCTCAGTGGATCAAATCATGTCCACTTCACCTCATAAGAAATATTTAATATGTTGTAAGAAATCTCCATGACCCTTGAAATGATTAGATTAACATCACAAGGGTATGTTCCAAACGAGGGCAAGTTACAAATTTTCCTTTACAATTAAAAACTTAATAGTGAAATAATGCACAACCTAACTATCTTTGTGGTCCCACCCACTATTCATTACATTCCACTTCTAACATTATTTAGTCTCTAAAAACAACCATGAGATTTCAAGCTCAACATGTCATCTTGTATGCCATTAAAATGATGTTATGCCTCACACTAAGGAATCTTACACACTTTCATACCTATGTGAATGCTCTCAACTAGGTTTCTAGGGAGGAATACACAAACACATACAATACCTCTATGTCTCTAAGACTACGAAAGATGTTTGGAGCTAGCCTAACTTGGAGCTTACTAGAGAGGGTCATTACATTCAACAAAGGTAAATATTTTGAGCTATATGTTTGTTTGGTCACTTTCCGCTCAATATGAAAAAAACACACACAATGTAAGTTGATATTTTTATTTGAAGATTAAGTGATTTCCTAGGTCATTGCAACACTAGCAGATAGGTAAAAACACATCATTTTAAATTACTTGCTAACAATTTTACTAGCACAATCATATCCAAAATTTTTGGCTACAATAAACATTTTAAATGACAAGGTTCTAGTTTCATCCTCCTATATTTATTTTGACACTAAAAGAAGGAATATTTGACATCTTTTTCCAAAGTACATAATACAATCAACTCCATTTACTTAACAAAATATACAATTACAACTAAGAGTAACATTCGTTAAATAGGCAAAAGTACAATTACATACAAAATAGTACATTTTCCCAATACACAACCACTATCATTTTCATCATGGAAATAATGAAAATAATACATTCTATTCATAAAAATATCATTGAAATATTCTAAAAAATTACATTGCCTTCAAATAACATGCTAATAAAAGACACAAATATCATTTTTACTACTCCTTTTGTTTAGGTACCTGCAACCAATGTTGCGTCAGTCCTAGGATTGAGTATGGAAAACCCTTACACTCAAGCACAAACAAGACATTCATCATTTCAAGTAATTTCAAACAAATTATAGAGAGAGGTAGAGATAAGGAGAGAGAGGCGAGATAATTTCCTCACACATTCATTTACATTTATATTTTCAAGAGAGAGAGTAAGGGAGAGAGAGAAATTGTAAAACATTTTCTTTTTATTCACAATATTTTGACCATTTCTCAATTCATACCCATTTTCATTTTATTTCAAACTAATCTACATTTTTAATCCATTCATGTTTCCAAGACCAACCACAATTTCATGTTTATTTTAAGAGGGAGAGGGAGAAGAGAGAGAACACTATAAATTGCAAAATCCATTTATACAAAATAATTGATTAAATAATACTCTACACACACTAAAATGCTATAAGAAAGGGTTCACAAGTAAGTTTACAAGACCAATGGGATTCTTAGGAATATTTTCTAGCTTAAGTTCGAGTGTGCAAAAATTGACCAAAACAACTAAAGTGCTTACAATATGGTTTCCAAAACTACTCATTTCAAGTTCAAACATAAATTTCATCGATTCCTACCTACTCACCTATAAACAAAGAACTCGCGATTCGACGCAATTCAAATACATTATACAGGGCTCAATTTATGAAGGTGACTTCAAGACCAATTTTCAGTAAACACATCGAACACTTATCTTGTATGATGACATATAGTGGGCTCCAACATCCACTTAAAACTCTAACTTACGAAATTATTTTTGTGAAACTCGAGAGTTGGTTTCAATTCTTACATAGGAGTGCTAGAGGTAAGTGAAGGTGTTTTCCAGTTACACAAAATCAATATGACATTCATAGTCCAAACCGATCACTATCTCATAAAGTGGGAACGTCACCAAAAGTGACTGAAGTGTTAAAGGGTATTGAATCTCACCTCATTAAGGTATCTAATCGAGTTAGTCATCTTGGTTAAGAAACTTCATGGTGTCTTGGTTCGACATGGATCTTGTTTGAGGTTTTGGTTCCCATTAACCATTCGACATGGTGCTCCATGCACATGCTTCCAAAGGCCTAATTTTTTAAATTATTTTTTTGCATAAGAGTTTAAAGAAAAATATTTTTAGGAAAGGTAAAATCCATGTCATTCATTCCAATTTGCATTTTTTTCATATATAACATGTTGAAATCCAACACTAAAAATAAATAAATGATGAAATGTTTAGTTTGAAGCGAGAGGAAGAGTGATTCATACCTTTTACACTAATCCCATGATCCCCGCATTAGACGAGACCGCATCGGCTTTAGGCATTCGGATAACAGTTTTTGGCTCACTCATGCTTCACCGCTTTACATTGTTGTGAAATTTCTAAAGATTTTTCAACAAAAACATTTAGTGCATACCCTGGTCAAGGTTCCCATACTTTGTTCTACAGTTCTTATTTAACGGTGGCCACGTTTCATGAGGGTGCCCACGTCTCCACATTTGGTCCATGGTGATGACCCACTGTCAGTGTCTTAGTTGTATGTTTTCCCTCATCATAACATATTCTAACACCTTGTGACATGGCTAGAGAAGGAGAATCCTACTTGCAACACTTATCTCGCATTACTAAGAAAACACCCCCGATAAATTTATTGTTTGACCCTAAATTTTAAACATGCCAATGGAATTTACTTATACGCCTAAGAGGTCCTTTCAAAAACTCATTTTGTGCATATCCTGTAGCCCTAACATTCCATGAAATGTGTTTCTTTTGGGAACTCTGACAAACAACTCATGTGCCTTTGCCAAAGAGTCCATTTTCCTTCTGCTGCATCTACAATTTTCAAACTTGATCATTCAAGAGGATGCCCCAACCACTATAATAGACAAAATAATCCATCTTTTTACAACTCCTGTATAGCGTTGACAAAAGGAATTTGGAAGGGATAAATAGGGTGTTTCATGTAGAGGAGTGAAAGAGACAAATCTTGCATAAAAATATGTGGGATAACAGGAAAGGAAATTTTAATGTCTTATTCTATACAACAACTACTCGTAATAAAATATAAAGAGCAGGAAATCGAAGTGGTGGCCACTGTGTACCACAAGAATATTGCAACAATGTTACAATGTACATAGCATAAATAGAAATAGGTTGGGAAAAAATCAATACACGTAGAAATTATGCCCTTCCCAACACCTCCTAATATTCAATCCTCCCTTTTTTCTCTTTTTGCAAAAACAAACACTACAATGACAAGAAGTAGATAATCTCTTCTCAGAGACAAATTCAACCCGCTTCAAACACAAATACAGATGCAAATCAGTCAATTTGTAAAAAATTAAAAAGAAGAGATATTGGAGTACAACTTTATCTCACCGCGCGTGTTGATTTGACCTACACGCAACAAACCAAATACCTCTAAGTTTACAACATTAACCTAGTTTACAAAGGTGGTTGTCTTTTCCCTCGATCCCAAATAAAGTGCTTGTATTATTCTGCAAGGAAATGAAAACTCTAAAAATTCTTATAGGATGTGTCTCTCTCCCCTATAATTGTGTGTTGTCATGTAGGGGTACTGAGATAGGAGGAGGATCGGATCTTAGGAAAGTAGTGGGATTTGATCTAGTTGATTGATACGAGACTAAATGAACTCGGGGAAGGATTCGCAGTTAGAATAAGGATGAGAGAGAAACATATCACAATCAGGCTCAGAGAGAAACATATCAAAAATTCTAGTGGAAGCAAAATGAAGATGATGACGAGCAAGCGATATATTGAAATGGGTAATTTCATTACTCATGTTTGGGAGATTCATCTGAGCTGGTCAGAGTGTCAGAGGTGTGGGTGAGAGTCAAGTATCCCATAATTCCACTTAGGTTATCTAGAGACAAAAACACTTGTTGTTTTGCTTTTTTAAAGACTCTCAAAAAAGAATACAAGTAGAATATCTTACATGGCTTCCATGACCATTGCTTGTCTTTTTCAAGAATATGTTATTCATAAAAATAATTTGTCCCCATTTGAATATTTAAATGACCAAGGTGATCCATCTTTTAACAAGATTGGTCACAATTGGCAACAATTTTAATCAATTCAAGTAGACATTAAATTAACCTAATTAGCAAGATGAATAGAATACATCAAAAGCATATAATGATCCAAAAAGGATATGAAATAAAAGGAAATTATGTGTAACATATTGGGATCATATGAATTTATGTATGGTAAGGACCTTTGTAGTGTTAATAGGAAAATTGTGTGTTTAGTTAAATGCTTAATCTATCATATAATCATATGGTGGTTTTCACCTTGATATATGTAGTGTAATAAATATATTGCATGGTAGATGGATATATAAAGATAAATTATTAGTATTATTAGTATCATTGTTCTTATTTATTTATATGTGGATCCAATCTCATATCTTGTATTTTTTGTTGTTTCCTCTACTCACCATACAAAACACCATATATATTTCGAGCTTTAAAAAATTATACTTTAAGAAAAATGAACAAATTCAACACAAGTAAATTAAAAAATTATGAGCTTTAAAAAATTATAATATAAGAAAAATCTAAAAATAAAAAATCAACGAATCTAAAAATTCTATTACTATGAGTATTATTTATAATAATATTAGACAAAAATTTATTACAGTAGTGAGCAATCTAAGCACTTTATCAATTTTTGCAAAGATTCGTAAAAATGTTTTGTTATTTTTTTGTATAAGCCTTCAAAACCCTCTATTAATTTATCATATTTTGTATTCATCCTATTTTTGTATGGATCATTTTTTTCCATTTTGAGGTCCATTGTTAAATAATCAACATTCAAAAGTTACTACCTTGACCACAAAACTTGTTTTATTGTTTTTAGATATGTAATTATATGATCCTTTGTCTTTGAATTAGCTTGAAACACATGATTAGTTGCAAATATTCCATGTGGTTTTGTAATAAGAGGTTGTTTTGAACATACACTTTGAGCTTTGATATTGACTTTCAGAATTTGTTTCTCATGTTCTTTAGGTCTAATAGTTGATTCGGTTATTTTGTATTGCTTTAGGTATGACCCTAGCTTGAACTTGTGGTGGAATGGTAATCATAATATCTCTTTATATCAAATTTTGTTGGTAGTCATAGATGAATTTTAAACACTCATGTAAATTAGATGGCAATGTTTTCATTTATGATCAAACTAAAGTAAGAGGCAACCAAGTTAACATCATAGGGGATTCACTATGTAAAATGATGGTCTATCATGTGTTTTCAGAAGATACTAAATAATACCCATATTTCCTAATCCACATCTCAATCCTATATTATTAACGCCTTCTTCCAATACAAATTTTCAATATAAAATACTCCTCATTTTACCTATATATCCAAACTAGTCATTTTCCATATGACATTTTAAATACACTTTTATTTCCACCCTCTTAGTGTTGGATTCAATGTCTTAAATTTTCACAAAACTTAATTATATTTCCACTTAAACATGGATGAAATTCATATTGAACTCAAAAATTACAAACCCTCAATATGTGGAATTTGATGTCTCTCTTCTTTTTCTTTCGTTAACATTTATGACTATAATCAAACTTTGTATATGTTTTCATGCATTTTTGTAATGTTAAAAATCAAGGTGAAAGCATGAAAACTATACCCCAATCTTGAAACTTTTCTCCAAGCCCTCCCCGAGTCATCCTATGGGTCAGTCTACCTTCAATGCCATGACTCTCTATCTTTAAAAATCTTGATAGTAAGATTTTAATCCTTCATTATTCTCTACCATGTGTTCATGGGGTCACCTGGGCCAATCGCCGCCAAAAGTGGAAATTTTCACAAGGCTTAGAATGGATTTTCCCTAGCCTTTCAAAACTAGGTACATAGCCCCTAGAGCTGATCAAGAAGCCTAAATTAATCTAAGGATGTTATGAAAGAGAATAAAGTGCAATGGAATAGGTTAGGGAAGTTTTGGAAAGTTTCAGAGGTTTTGGGATTAGAACAAAGAAAGTGAGTCTTGGAGGCTTAAGGAGCTTGCAATACGAAAAGCACCCGCCATTCAACCGAACATTTCAGAGGCTTTGAGATGATTGCATAGGAATATAATATACCTTTGTAAATATATTTGAATTCCCTACATGTTGGAAAAAGCATATTCTTACAACACCTAAGCGCACCTCTATGTAGAGCAATATGTGGAGACTCACCTTACGGTATAGAAGGAAAAAGCCAAAAAATTTGGAGAAGAAGGAAAAATAAAGTCTTGGATACCCTTCCATTTTTCTTAAAATGGTATTTTCAATCAAATTCATATACAATTTCACCGAAAAAAATTCCTACAACGAGCCGAGAAAGCGGGCTTCATGTTTGAAAGCAGCTTAGAAAATTTCACAGTTTGGGGCATGGTGCATTTTGGTGTCCCAACTCTCTCTCAATCTGTCCCAACTATCCCAATTATATAGGACATTGGAGACAGAGGGGAAATTATGGAGCCTCAAAATTACAAATTTGACTAAGTGTTGAGCCACCCAAGCCTAGGGTGCACTTTTTTCATTTCTACTATCCTAATTAGTGGGAAAGTTAATATAGTAAAATGTGCTCCTCTCGACTTCCAAATTTCCCATCGGGTGCTAGAAACTCTCTTCCTCATTCCCCATGCCATTCAATCACCTTCCGTAAAATGTCAATCCTAGGAAGGGGGCACATTTTATTGCACCTATTATACCAACTATCCGAGGATAGTGTAGTGCCCACCTCTACTTATAGTAATTATTTTGCTGACTCATTAGTTTTTATTTGATGATGGACATGGACTTTAGCATCATTTGGATACTATATGTTCTTATTATGGTTCTTTTGATGACACTTGTGGTGATTTTGGCACATAGTGCAAGCTAGTATTATGGATCATTATCTTAGCTCTTGTGTGGTATGGTTTGGATATTAAAGATGTTATGGCATAGTTGATTTCATTTCATATGTGATGGAATTACTTATGGTGTTTTCGTATACTTGGTTATCATTTGTATTGTAATGGATAATTAGATTTTGGCATGTACTTTTATATGGATAGTATTGTTGATGCTCATAATTGTCTTGCCCATTTGTGCCTCTTGAAGATTTATTGATTCACGGCCTCTATCATTTCATCCTTCCCCGTATTGTGTTTGGCCAGTCTTTGTTTCCATTTTAATCTTCTTTTGGGTTGAAGATCATGTGTGCATCCGTATTTGTCTCATGGTTCCTTTGTTCCTCTGGAAAATCTTTGTATTTTGAGTCTCTCGTGCTCTGTTCCTTCAAAACTCACGTTTTCCATTTCCTCCATTTTCCACAGTCAAGATCTATTGTCCCTACCATTTTTTCCCTAAATACTCAAAGAGAATGAATTGATGTGTCCCGAGGAACGTATTTGAGTCTTGCAACATTTCTAAAATCTCTGTCCTTGAAGAAAATTTCACTTTCAAGCTCAAATGGTCATTTCTCTATGTTTTACGATTTGATGGGCATTTCTCCCGGTCAAATTTGCATCATTCATTCAACAGGGAAACGTGGCACCTCTTGGTTGGATGTGGATCAGCTTAATACTTCAGAAATTCCATGAAAAGCCTCATTTTTAAAATGTGTTCACGTGGAGGAATGACACTCATTTGAAGACCTGCTTTTGGGATTTTCCTTGAGTAGCGCAGTGAGGACACATGGAGGGTTGGGAGGACATGTGGAGGCTTCCGTTTCCCATTGGCCCGGGATTAGAATAATTTTATGCAAATGTGGATACAATGGATGGAACAGACACTTGACAGCTGCGCTCATTCAAAGGTCTCTACTTTGGGTTCCATCTTGAAGTTCATACGTGGAGACACGTGGAGGAACCACACATGTTTAGGGACCAGCTTCTTGAGTTTCATTCTAAAGAAGCGCTAGAATGACACGTGGTGGAGTCCTCCACTTTACTTTGCACTTTACTTAGACTTTTCAACATCCAAAAGGAGATTTTCTCGTGGAGCATGACACATGGCGCCTTCTATTGAACTTCAAGCATTCAAACATTGCACTGCCGAGAGTAGGACACGTGGCGAGCCCGTGCTCGTTCAAAGTATCAAAATTTTGGGACCATCTCAAGGAGTGTCGTGGTGACATGTGGCAATTTGAAAAGTCATAAGGGGCGGGGAAGTAGACCATCGGAGGTAATTCAAACTTTTCACCTCTTTGCTTTATAAAGGTTAAAATAGCAAAAATGGCCCACGAGCCCGATGGGAAATAGTCAATGTTTTTCCCAGTCAACGGCGGAGGTGCGGACCCACAGAGGAAAATTGGAAAATTTTCCTTTTAAGAAAAAAGAGTTAAAAGTAAAAGGGGAAGCGTAGTTCCACTGGGACCACATTGGGACACGTGTCAAAAGTATTTCTCAAGGGCAGAGCTATGGGGAAAACTTGGAAAATTTTCCTTTTCCAAAAGAGAGTCAAATGGTAGAATTTTTCTACGTTTCTTTTAGGGCCCACCTCAGGACATGTGTCAAGCCCATTTTCAGAAGCGGAGGTGTGGGGCAAAAAGGTGAAATTTTTCCATTTTTCTAAAAAGGTCAAAAAGGTCAAAGGAAGCCCCGAGCCTATTCACAGATCTTCCACATGGACGTCCCACATTCAAAATCAAAGATCAACATACTGTTGAGCGTCTAAATCTGATTTTCCCCATTTTTTCTCGTGTAAAACTCCGGGAGTGTGAGTCTTCATGATTTCTTACTATTTTTTACATGCCAAACAAAGGAGCGAAGTTAATTTTGATATCTAGAGTTTTGTGGGAGAGATCTAGAGATGTCTTTCACCATTACAACAATGGTCAATCTCAAGCCCAATCTGGTTTTCCATTTTTCTTCTCCTAAGCACGCAAGGGGTCAGATTTGATTGATATGGGGCAGAAAGTGGTTGTCGAATGGATGGAGGCATGTGTTTCCCGAGAAAGGAGTTGAATGCTTGGAAGAAATCAAAGAGATTTTCCTCGAGCACTGGAGACTTTTGAAGATCCGATTCTTCAAATCACGAAAGAATAATGGCAAGCACTAGTGCATTTTAAGTTTTTGTTTGCTCAAAGGAAGGGGTCTGTGTTGGAAATGCTATAAAGGGCTCGAATTCATTGTGCAAATGCTTGGGAGTTTTTGAAATATCAGACTGATCTTCTCAAGCAGTAAAAGCTTCGACAAGAGCCCATCCATTTTGAGAAGCCATCTAGAGAAGCTCAGAGTATATTTGTATTTGTGTCAAATTTGATCATGTCAAGGTGGTCAGCAAGTGTACAACCATTGAAAAGCTTCAGATTGTTCTGAAACTTTCCTCTTGCCGATAAATTTGATCAAACTTTGACTTATCTTGTGGAAATCTTGAGTAAAGTGTATTTATTTCATTCTTGAATGCATATGCATAGTAGTTTTTTGTTTCTATTGCAATCTTGTACCAAAATATAGTCCAATCACATAGGTTTCAGTCCTTGTGATAATTTAGTGGCATCTACAATTTCATTTCTCGTAAGAGCCTTCATCCTGGGAATGGGATAAATTGTTTAAAATCACTTTTCTTTCATTTTGTTGATAGAGATTTTCCGTAAGCCTCTGGGTGTACCTTAGGCGTGACTTGGTTTTAAAATCTTGGTGCTTTATTGGGTCCTCTCGACTCAAGCCTTCGTGATAGAATCCCACAAGGTTATGTGAAAGAGTGATAATCTGGGCCTCCATCAAGCACATATTCTAGTTGAGGAAACAATTTAACTTTTTGTAGCATTTTGTTGATTGAATCTTTCCATTTTACATAAGCTATCAAGGATTTGTGAGTCAAATCATCCTGTCTCCTTCCCATGAAAATTCATTTAATAAACAACTAATCCTAGCCATACTACCCCTATTTTTGCTCTGTGTATACCCACCCAAGACCAAAATCCTTTTACTAAAGTATGCAAAAGATCAGTGGTCTCAAATGTCTTTAGTAACCTTTTCCTTGTTGTGAAGATATCTCCATGATTGGAAGTGAAGACTCATGAGAGTCAGATTTGGTGTGTTGATCATATTTTCCCTAAGGTCTTTTTACAAAATTTATGCAAAAGAAAGGTGTCTCGTATCTCCTTTCAAATGACAAGAGGTTACACAATAGGTTCTCTTACCTTGGTGAAAGGCACAACCTAAAATAGTTAGGATAATATCATATCCTTTTGAGGTACTATCCATCTCTCCACAAATCCAAGTAATAAAGGGACAACTAGATTTCTCCCCAACTACAAAATGACATACATTTATGATCTATCTTCCTCTAAGCTCCTGTTGAATATGTGTTACGCTTGATTGAAAAGGAGAACAAATTTGGGTACCAACACTGTGGCGCCATCATTCTTTGTGAAAGTTTCAGCCAATTCAAAATCAAGACCCTGGTAAAGTACTCCTTGTATGTTCCAAGTGTTGTGTGTAGTTCCTTCAGTCTTCACACCTAGTGCACTAGCTTTCATTTGATACATCTGGGTGAAGAAAGGTCAGAATCTTTCCATTTCCACTCTCTTGCATTGACAGACACTTGACAGATCATATTTAGTGCATTTGCACAACTAAGGTGGAAATCCTTAGTGGTGACTCCTGTTGATTTGATTTTGATAAGGACCAAGTGTCTTAAAACTTTGTCAAGGTCATATTTGTTACTAACATTTGCAAATCTGGAAGGAAGAAGATCTTTCTTTGCTAGGGATCCTGCTAGGACATTGTTTCCTGAGTTAGGAAAAGCAAAAGTTAGAAGGAAGAAAATCCTGGAGAGTTGTGGGAGATCAACAGACAAGAAGAGGGATCTCCATTGATGAAAGTGAACGACCTATCATTGAAGACTACCATTCAAGTGACTCTAAATCAGGTAGCCTCTTTGTGGAACTAAATTCTCTAGCTGGAGAAGGGCCTTCATTTGATTTTGAAAGATTTTCTTCACATTCTACACCTGTCTTTTCTAAAGTAGATAGGGATTTCCAAGAAGCAAGGCCTTTGGGGGATCTCCATTTTGAAAACCACACTCCTGTGTTCCAAGGACCTCTCTGTCCCTCTTCAATTTGTCACCCTCCAAGATCACCTCCTGAATCAATATGGCTCAACCCTGACTTCCATTTTTTATAAACACCTTTGGACCTATAAATTTTGTGGGAATGGCCTAGTTATCCAAATGCATTGCCTCAAGATGTAAGGAAAGAATGCCAAAGTTCCAAGAAAATAATGTTATTATCGGTGACCTGTCAACATCTAAAGCTTTTCCTCAATATGAAGGAATATTTTGAGATTGAGCATGAAGATGTGCACATCAAATTGTTTGTTCACACTCTAGAGGAGGATGTTAGGGATTGGTATAAAACATTATCGATAATTCTATGTTGATTTTGGGCTGAGATGAACAATGCATCCAGATTGCAATATGGTGATAGGATTGACCCTAGGTTTCTTCTATCAGAGTTTGAAAACATCAAGAAGAATCCTAATGAGTCAGTACATTATTTCAACACAAGGTTCAATAAGACCTTGAGGATATTTCCTGTCATGATAAGGCCATGTGATGAGTCATGCTTAATCAAATATACTAATGCATTTGATAAAAAGGCTACTTACTACTTGAGGGATAAGAACCCTACCAACTTAAGGCAAGCATTCACCATGGCCCTACAAATAGAGAATAATATCAATGCAAATTGGGAAACCTCCAAAGAGGGATGGTGTGAAGTTAGTTAACCTAGAAAAGCCTCAGACAAGCAAGGGTGTTGATTTGGAAGAGGTTGTGAAAACTTTGGCAGGGGCTATCAAGGAGATCTCCTACAAATTAGCTTGAGCTGAGAAAGGAATTGGGAAGAGTTCACAAGGACAAAACAAGCAACAAGGCCAAGACAGATTTACAAATCATCAAATAATTGATGACAGAGGAAAAGGAGCTATTGGATTTGGGAATAGGCAGCCTCAAGGTAGAGAAAGTAGAATGGTACTTGATCCTTTGGCTGCCAGAGTTGTTGTGGTGGAAGAGAAAAGTCATTGATTGGTGTGATAGATGTTTCATGCCCCATGCTCCTTGTGAAGAAGATCAACAAGAATAAGTAATTGATGATGATAAGAGTGATGATGATGTTTGCATGATGGGATGCTCCACTAGCTCACAACAAAGGGCAACCTCAACTAAGGTGATAAGTTCCAAAACTACTGCCACTTTTTGGGACTGCATTCATAGAGTATATATTCTCCCTCCTCTCATACTTTAGAAGTAGATAATGTACAAGCTTTTGAATTCCCAATAATGACTTTGAATATTTAAGGGCTTTAATGATAAAAAAGTATGATGGAGGAATCCCATCTGAGGAGGATAGGCAATTATTAATGAATGTTGTTGTGGCTCAAGAGAAGGAATATAACACAAGAAGTAAGGTTGTCAAAGGGGTAGGGCCTCAAGCTAAGCCAAAAGCTCCCTTACTTTCTAACATTCCTAAAGAGGCTCCTAGGAAATATCCATCTGCCAAATGTCCTACGGTTCCAAGAAAAAATCATACCCCTCCTTATGCTCAAGCTATCAAGAATCATGTGCCACCCAATGAATGTATCAACTTTCCTTCCAATACTGCCTTGCCCAAGAATGTCCCATATGACATTGCCCAAGTTTTAAGTCAAATCAAAGTCTCTGTCCCAATTGTTGAGTTGCTTAGGATTCCTGAGCACAAAAAGAGAGCATTTGAATACTTGGGATTTAATGAAGAGAGGACTATCTTGGGGAGAAATGTGAACATTGTGGAGAATCCTCTAGCCATTGAAGAGTCCAAGACACCATCAAGCATCAAAAGAGCTAGTTGAACCACCTAAGGTTTATTTGGGGACATCTTTGGTAGACTCTCACTGAATGTGGATCCATTCTTCACTACTTTGATCATCAAGGATAGGTTGCTCCATAATTGCATGTTTGAACTGGGGCAATCATGCAATGTCATGCCTTTGGAGGTCATGAATGAGATGAATATTAAGGTAACATCAACA
Source organism: Taxus wallichiana var. yunnanensis (assembly GCA_018340775.1). Classification (NCBI taxonomy): domain Eukaryota; kingdom Viridiplantae; phylum Streptophyta; class Pinopsida; order Cupressales; family Taxaceae; genus Taxus; species Taxus wallichiana. Next base: position 749,319,009 of record CM031244.1, on the reverse strand, counting down.
TATGGGAAGTGCACTGCCATGGACTCCAGAGAGGTGCCAGTAGTGGGATGTGTGAAGGGTTTAGTGGTGCAACTTGCAGCCTACCCAGGTAAAAATTTAAAGCTTGATGTTGTCATAGTTGATTGCCTAGCCAAGTGGGGTATGTTATTATTAAGAAAATGGTCTGCAAGTGTTGGTGGTAGTGTCCAAATGGACATGTCTTATACCACCATCCTAGTTGAGGGAAGCCTTGTCAGGTTATATGGGGAGAAGAAAATGTTGCACCTTATTGAGGATCCCAACAATGTGTCCTATGAAGTATTGTATACAAATGTTGATGCTGACAACTTTGTGGGATTTGCTGATGGAAAAGAGCACAAGATTGAGGAGTCTAAGTGTCTTGAGTAGGAAGGCTCTCCTTGGACTTTATTGTTTGATGGAGCTTGCTCCAAATTTGGAAATGGTGTCGGTGTTGTCCTAATTTCTCCAAGCTAGGAAAGGTTTGTTTTTTCCTTTAAGCTTAACTTTGAGTGTACTAACAACATTGTTGAGTATGAGGCATTGTTGTTAGGTTTAAGAATTTCTTGGAAGTATGGTGTAAGGGACATCATCGTCAAAGGAGACTCAAGAGCTAGTTTTCAAGCAAGTCGAAAACTATATGCCACAAAGAATTAGTGACTAAAACAATACAAGCATGCAGTTTGGGACTTCATTGAGATGTTTGACTCCTTCAACATTGTGCATCATGAAAAGAGGTTCAATGACTTGGTAGACAAGCTTGCAAAGTGTTGGGGTCTTGGTTTGATAGTTCTACAACATCCCCTTATTGTGAATATGAGGTGGAGGTAGTGACAAGACCCTTTGTCCCTGATAATATAAAACATTGGTAGGTTTTTGATGATGAGGCTCAAGTCAAAAGGTTCCTACAAAATGATGGAGAGTTTTTTGATCAAAACATTGATTAGGAGCCAATGGTCTATACAACAGAGGGGAAGGAAACCTTATTTGGCAAAGGCATCATCCAGCTAAATACCAACACCATTCCTAGAGGGCTGGTTTCTCTTGAATCAAATTTTGATAATGTTGACTACATTATTAATAGGCATATGGCATCCTCGAGGGATGTTGAGGAGCATGACCTTGGCACAAAGGAGAAACCAAGGAAGATTTGGTTGGGCAGCAGTCTCAACAAAGATGAAAAGCAGTCATACATCCATTTGTTAAAGAAATACCAAGATTGCATGGCTTGGACCTATTCTGAGCTCAAAGCATACAGAGAAGACTGTTCAAAGCATGAGATTCCTCGATCCCAAAGACAAAACCCTTTAGTAGAAGTAGAGGCCAATTAATCCTTTGTTATCTCTCAAAATGCAAGAGAAGCTAAAGAAGCTAAGGGATGGAGGAATTATCCAGCCCACAAGGTATTCTTCTTGGGTTTCCAACCTAGTGCCAGTAAGAAAGAAGAATGGTGACATCAAGTTGTGTGTGGACTTCAGGAATCTAAACAAGGCCTCAATGAAGGACAACTATCCTTTACCTAACATGGTTCTAGTTGGTGATCGGTTCCGAGTTGCTTTCTACTTTAGATGGCTTTCTCGGTTATAATCAAGTCATGGTGAAAGAATCAGAAAGGATCAAGACAACCTTCACTACTCCATGGGGAACATATGTATATGTTAGGATGCCCTTTGGTTTGATGAATGTTGGAGCCACTTTTCAAGAGAGCAATGGATGTTGCTTTTGCTGGTTACATCAATGACTTTATTGTTGTTTACCAAGATGATGTAACAATGTTTTCAAGAAGGAGAAGTGACCATTTTCTGCACTTAGAGAAGATGTTGATCAGATGTAGGGAATATGGAATCTCACTCAATCCAAAGAAATGCCATTTTGGAGTGCAGAAGGAAAATTAATTGGTCACATTGTGTCATAGGAAGGAGTGATGATTGATCCAGAAAGAGTGGAGGCCATCAACAAAGTCCCAGTTCCAAGAACCAAAAAAGGAATTCAGTCCTTCTTTGGGATATAAACTTCATTAGAAGGTTTATATCAAACTTTGTTGAGTTGACTATCCCAATCACTTCCATGTTAAAGAAGGATCAGATCATCAAATGGGAAGAGGTTTCCATCCAAGCATTTCAATGGAATCAAAGAGGCATTGAATCATACCCTTTTTTAGCAGCCCCAGATTATAAGAAACTTTCCAGCTTGTTTTTTTTGCTTTAAAACACTATTGCTTGTCTCTGCTATAGAAGGATGATGAAGGGGCTGAGAGGCCCATTGCCTTTTTCAGTAAGGCTTTACAAGGAGCAGAACTGAAATACACCATCATGGAAAAGCAGGCATTTTCCTTGGTCAAAGAAAAAAGGTTTTCAGGCCTTATATTTTAAGTTCAAAAGTTGTTGCTTATGTTCCCCATACCATGGTAAAAGACATCTTGTCAGAGATGGAAGTCTCAAGTAAAAGATGTAGATGGGTGAAAAAATTGCAAGAGTATGATATGGACATCTAAACCACAAATTTGGTGAGAGGTTTGGGGTTAGCTAAGCTCATGGCTGAGAGAAACTTGCAGACCATTGAGGTAAATGAGATTGAGGAAGAAAGGGTAGTTTTTTTGAAAGATTGATGAGTTCTGAGTGGTATAAGGATGTGATGTTCTATCTCAGACACTTAAACTGCCCTGAGCATTTGAATAAGAACTAGAAAAGAGCTCTTAAGTTGGATTCCCATAAATATGTCATTACTAATTTTGGGTTCGCATGGAAGAACCTAGAGGGAGTCCTCTTAAGATGCATCATCAAGATGAAGCCCCCAAAATAATTGTGATGATCTCCATGGAGAGTTTATGGGGGAATTTTTTTGCTGCAAGAGTCGCAACACATAAGATCCTAAGGGATAGTTATTGGAGGCCAAATATTTTCAAGGATGTAACCATGTTGGTTGGAAGATGTGAGAGTTGTCAACATTTATCTAGAAGGTTGAAGGCTTTAGGCTCCCTACCTTTGCAGCTGTATCAATCGAAGCCCCATTTAAGCAATGGGAATGGACTTCATTAGTGAGATTTCAGATCCTTCAAGTGCTGGCCATAAGTGGATTGTAGCTATTGATTACTTTACCAAGTGGGTGGAAGAAATCCCCACCAAGAAGGCTACACACCAAGTTGTCATAGATTTTGTGCTAAACAATATTAGTTTCAGGTTTAGAGTACCAAAGTCAAAATCATAGCTGATAATGCCATGAGTTTCGTGGTTAGACCTCCTAAAGTGGAAATGTGTAAAGGATATGGGATCAATTTGACATATGACTCTAATTATAACCCCCAAGGAAATGGACAAGTTGAGTCCATCAATAAGAATTTACTAAATATTATCAAAAGAACCTTGGAGTTGAATAAGAGAAAATGGGGTGAACAATCAAGTTTTATGTCTGGGATGATAGGATCACTATCAAAAGAGCCACTGAAAGAGTCCATTTGAGTTAGTATATGGGACTCAAGACCCGCTACCCCTTCATATGTAATTATCTTCATATCAATTCATTCAACAACCTGGAAGATCAAGAGGTAGGTCCTTATGATGCCCGTGCATTAACCAGATTGTTGAGCTTGATGAAGAGAGGAGGGCATCCCACCAAAGGCATATAAAGTTCAAGAGAAAAGCTAAAGAAACTATTTGACAAGAAGGTTACTCCTAGAGCCTTCAATATTGGAGATCTTGTGCTACTATGGGATAGTAGGCATGAGGATAAGGGCAAGCATGGCAAGTTTGACTCATTGTGGATGGGCCCTTACTCCATTGACATCGAATTGGTGAACACACTTCTTCTTCAAGGATCTAGATGGTGAATTGCTCGAACTCGCTGCCTGTTAATGGTAGGCATTTGAAGCATTTATTGGATTGATTCCTCTGAATCAAGGTAAACACCTATTGTACAATGTGTATAGTTTGTTGTTTGCATCCCTTTTTTTTGTTTTTTTTCGCCTGGTCCGTGGTGACATATTTTTGCTGGCTTCTTTGTTTGTTTTTGGAGATGGCTTCGTTTCTCTGCTCTACGAGCTGACTCTGTCACCCAATGGATATTTTGGCACTTGGTCTACTATTGTTCTTGTGGCACTGCAGGGAGTGCCCATCCTCGAGTCGAAGCCAATGTTGGTGCTCAAAATTGTCTCGCCCCATTTGTGCCCTTGAAGATTTATTGATTCATGGCCTCTATCATTTTATCCTTCCTCGTATTGTGTTTGGCCAATCTTTGTTGCCATTTTAATCTGCTCTTGGGTCAAAGATCATGTGTGGGTCCGTATTTATCTCATGGTTCCTTTGTTCCTCTAGAAAAGCTCTATATTTTGAGTCTCCCATGCTTTGTTCCTTCAAAACTCACGTTTTCCCATTTCCTCCATTTTCCATAGTCAAGATCTGTTGTCCTTGCCATTTTTCCCTAAATACTCAAAGAGAAATTGAATTGATGTGTCCCTAAGGAATGTATTTGAGTCTTGCAACATTTCTAAAATCTCTATCCTTGAAGAAAATTTCACTTTCAGGCTCAAATGGTCATTTCTCCATGTTTTACGGTTTGATAGGAGTTTCTCTTAATCAAATTTACATCATTATGTCAACAGGAAACGTGGCACCTCTTGGTTGGATGTAGATTAGCTTAATACTTCAGAAATTCCATCAAAAGCCTCATTTTTAAAATGTGTCCACATGGAGGAATGGCACTCATTTGAAGAACTACTTTTAGGATTTTCCTTGGAGTAGCGCTGGGAGGACACGTGGAGGCTTCCGCAAAAGGTTTTTGCTGAAGTCTTAGGATGACTAGGACTTAGACAAATTTTATGCAAATGGATACAGTTTGAGGAACACGGACACTTGTCAAGCTCGCACTCATTCAGTGGTCTCTACTTTGGGTGCCATCTTAGGGACAAGTTACACCATGGAGACATGTGGAGGAATCGTGCATGTTTGGGGACCGGCCCTTCGGGAGCCATACTAATGAAGGCCATGAGGCACATAACATGTGGATGCCTCTACTTACTTTGCATTTTTACTTAGAATTTTCAATGCCCAAAAGGAGATTGCCTCGAGCATGACACGTGGGCCTTCAATTGAACTTCAAGCATTCAAACACACCTCACCGAGAGCAGACACATGGCGAGCCCGTGCTCGTTCAAAGTATCAAAATTTTGGGACCATCTCAAGGAGCGTCATGGTGACACGTGGCAATTTGAAAATTCATATAAGGGGAAGCGTTTAACCATCAAAGGAAATTCAAAATTTTCACTTCTTTGCTTCGTAAAGGTTAAAATAATGAAAATGGTCCGCGAGATAGATGGGAAATAGTCAATGTTTTGCCCCAATCAACGGTGGAGGTGCGGACCCGTGGAGAAAAATTGGAAAATTTTCCTTTTGAGAAAAAAGAGTTAAAAGTAAAAGGGGAAGCGTAGTTCCACTGGGACACGTGTCAAAAGTATTTCTCAAGGGCGGAGTTATGGGGAAAACTTGGAAAATTTTCCTTTTTCCAAAAGAGAGTCAAATGGCATAATTTCTCAGCGTTTCTTTTAGGGCCCACCTCAGGACACGTGTCAGGCCCATTTTCAGAAGTGGAGGTGTGGGGTAAAAAGGTGAAAATTTTCAAATTTTCTAAAAAGTTCGAAAAGGTCAAAGGAAGCCCCCGAGCCTTTTTTTGCATCTTCCATGTGGACGGCCCACATTCAAAATCAAAGATCAACGGTCACGAGCATCTAAATCTGATTTTCCCCATTTTTTTGTAAAACTCCGGGAGTGCGAGTCCTCATGATTTCTTGCTATTTTTTACACGCCAAACAGAGGAGCAAGTTGATTTTGATATCTAGAGTATTGTGGGAGAGATCTCAGAGACATATTTTGCCATTAAAATAGTCTCACTCTCAAGCCCGATCTCGGTTTTCCGTTTTTCTTCTCCTGAGCATGCAAGGGGTCAGTATTTATCGATATGAGGCCGAAGTGGTTGGAGATGGGTGGAGGCGTGTTTTTCCTGAGAAAGGAGTTGAATGCGGGAAGAAATCAAAGATATTTTCCTCGAGCACCTGGAGACTTTTTATAGATCTGATTCTACGAATCACAAAAGAATCATGGCAAGCACTGGTGCATTTAAAGTTTTTTTATCTTTTTAGAGGAAGGGGCTCTGTTGGAAATGCTATAAAGGGCATGAATTCATCATGCAAATGGTTGGGAGTTTTTGGAAAGATCAGGACTGATTTTCTCCAACAGAAAATCTTGACAGAGCCCATCCATTTTGAGAAGCCGTTTAGAGAAGCCTGTATATCTCTCTTTGTGTCAAATTTGATCATGTCAAGGTGGTTGCAAGTGTATAGCCATTGAAAAGCTTTGAGATTGTTCTGGAAACTTTCCCTTGCTGATAAATTTGATCAAACTTTGAGTTATCCTGTGTCAATCTCGAGTAAAGTGTATTTATTTCATTTCGAATGCATACATGTAGTTTTTCTTGTTTCTATTGCAATCTTGTACCAAAATATAGTCTAATCACATAGGTTTCATCCTTGTGATAGTTTAGTGACATCTGCAATTTCATTTCTCGTAAGAGCCTTCATCCGGGAATGCGATAAACAATTTAAAATCACTTTTCTTTCATTTTGTTGATAGAGATTTTTGTAGGCCTCCAGGTGTACCTCAAGTGTGTGACTTGGTTTAAAAATCTGGTGCTTTATCGGGTCCCTCGACTCGAGCCTTTGTTAATTAATCCCATAGGTTGTGTGAAAGAGTGCTAATCTAGGCCTCCATTGAAGCACATATTCTAGTTGAGGAAACAATTTAACTTTTTGTAGCATTTTGTTGATTGAATCTTTCCATTTTGCATAAGCTCTCAAGGATCTGGTGAATCAAATCCATCCTATCTCCCCTCCCACCAAAATTCATTTAACAAACAACTAATCCTACCCATACTACCCCTGTTTTTGCTCTGTATACCCACCCAAGACCAAAATCCTTTTACTAAAGTATGCAGAATGATCAGGGTCTCAAATGTCTTTAGTAACCTTTGCCTTGTTGTGAAGATATCTCCATGATCTGGAAGTGACAACTCGTGAGAGTCAGATCTGGTGTGTTGATCATATTTTCCCCAAGGTCTTCTTTGTAAAATTTATGCAAAAGAAAGGTGCTTGTATCTCCTTTCAAATGACAAAGGTTACACAATAGGTTCTCTTACCTTGGTTGAAAGGCACAACCTAAAATAGTTAGGATAAGATCATATCCTTTTGAGGTGTTATCCATCTCTCCCCAAATCCAAGTAATCAAGGGACAACTAGATTTCTCCCGGCTACAAAATGACATACATTTAGGATCTATCTACCTCTAAGCTCCCCGTTGAATTTGTGTTGCTGCTTGGTTTGAAAAGGAGTAAAAATTTGGGTACCAACAAGTATAATTTGATTTAGTAGGGATGTGTATGATTAGTGTTTATCCATCTTATACCGACGTTTATTGTGGTATAGTTAGCGAGATGTATCCATGATTTATTTATTGAGATTTCTTATTTAATATATTTTATCAGGAAGTTATGTTTAATGTTTGCATTGAATGTGTAGATTATAGGCACAAAAGAACATGGGCTTATGAGTTACACCTAGCATTTTCAAAAGCAATGAACTAGGCCGAGTCTCAGAGCCATGTTTGATTGTGTGTAGCCTTGTATGTTGTGACATATTCATGTTTGGGCACCATGGGTGATCCCTAAATGTAATTTTGTTATTTTTAATATTATTTAATCGTAATGAGCTAGTTTAGGAGTAATGCCCAATTTTATGGAAATAGAATACATATTAAAACTCCTAAAAATCGGTCGATAATTTTTCTTAAACATACTTAAATAATTTTACCTTATTCACCTAACGCCGTTAATTTAACACCCACCTTTAGTCGAAACTAATTTTATTTATTAAATTTATTAAAGTCCAAGTAATATTTTATCAAACCACTAAGTGTATAATGTTAGTTAATTCCCTCATTAATAAAAGGTCACTTTATTTAAAGGTATCCCCTAAGTAAGTAAATCCCCCCACAATATTATAACCCCATTGTATTTTCTCTTTAATAAATAAAACACTTTTTTAGGGGTTTCTAAGGCAAACCACTTAAGTTTATTCACCCCATGTAATAAACTTACCCTGTGTAATTTCCATACCCACACCCATTTATTAATTCATCCCCATCCCACTTAAATTCGTAACTAAAAAGGTGGAGGATATACTCTTGGCCATTGGATTAATTAAATCCAAGCCATTGATCCTAGGGATCTTATAGATGCCCTAATCCTCCACTAGAGGCATTCTTTTGTTTTATTTTTCATTGTTTATTTGTTTTCTTTTGCATAGGTGAATTTGGGGAGAAGAATGGAGGTGGAGGGGAGACTATGGAGAGATTGGGTGCCTCCTCTCACGGAAGAAGGATTTTTTTAATCCTATGTCAAGATATATGGGTAGAAAAGGGAAGAAACCCTTCCATAGCTAGGGATTCAAAATGAAGATTAACTATTTTATTTTTTGTCATATGCATATATTAAACCCAAACATCCACATGTGTGTGTGTGTGTGTGTGTGTGTGTGTGTGTGTGTGATCAAAACAAGCCATCACACGACAAAATGAAGCTCGATGCAAGGTTAGCTACCACAAGTGTTACGAAAATGAGCTATGCAGGGTTTTATGTAGTTAGGCCACTAGGTTTTGAGACCCAGAGAGAAAAGGGGAAGGAGGTAGAGGGGAATACTTGGCATGGTGGGAAGGAGATGTAGCAGGGCCATGAACATGGAGGTATATGGGTTTGGGGCTTGTTGCGCCTGTACCCCCCCTCTAATGTTTGTTTTGTTTTTAAAGCCACACAATGGCATGAATCAACCACCAATATAGTTTTATTTATCATGTGAACATTGGTTTAACCATACACAACCATGTAAATTTTTTTATTTTTGTATAAACACACACACACACACACACAAATATATATATATATATATATATATATATATATACATGTTTGATCATTTGGTGAATAACAACACCAATGATATAATTTCAGGTTTTATTCTTAATATTTTTCCATATTTACGAGTATACCATATTTTATAAAAAAAAAAAGGGGCATGTTTCTATCTATATGTACACACACACACACACACACACACACACACACACATTTACATATAATAACATAGCTAATTTCTCGCTTTTGAATATTTATTCAGAGATAATAAGGAGGAATTTTACCATGAAACCAAGTTGATTAAAATCTCCTTTTTTTTTCTAAGGAAACAACATCAAGGAATAGAGAAAAAGAAAATAATTTCCAAAGGTAAATATGATACATTCAAAAATGTGGACACAACATGCAAAATATTTAGATAAAGAGAAATCTTTATTTTTGAATAAAAAGAACAATCTCATAAGTTTGAGTCAACATTCCAAAAGGGAGATGAAATTGTAATTTTCTAGCATATTTTCCAATTCCAATTTCTAAGGACTTTCCTTACAAAATGCAAATTCATTCAAGCATAATATAAAACCAAGTTGCAGCATGCACACACACCAAGAGAAAAGAGTTCCTTAATATTCATAACTTGTGCCAATAAGATCACATTTGATGAACCAAAATGAACTAATAAATATGGCTCATTTTTTTAGTACCACAAAGCAATATAATGCAACCTTCCATCCATAACCCAATCCTTTAAATATTTTTTTACAATAATAAATCCTACACATATATTTCATCATGCAATGTTTACAAAACATGTACAAAGGCAAGAATAAAAGTTTCTTTCAACATAGAAAAATCAAGATACAATATAACTATGTTTCCTACAAACAAGAGTAATAGTTTACTTCATTATGAAAGGACCAATATTTCAATACAACAATATTCCTTCTCAAGAAGAGGATCAAAACTCAACCTTCAAATACAACCATACAAACTCCTTATCAAGGAAGGAGAAAAATTTACAAAAGATACAACATTTTTAAGAGTAAGATACAAGTACATCCCAAGATGGGAGACTACTAAACAAGAGTTTAAAACATCCTTACAATAACCAAATAAAATACAAGTGGAAAATCCTCCCTAAATTGGGGAAAACATTTCAAAACTTCAATTTATCCTAACTTAGCTCCAAGCTAAATCTGCATGTTTTCCATCCAAAATGTTCTTCATAGCACAAGAAGAAAGGGCATGGTTACCTCCCAACCTAATGGCATCATTACATGCCATCTCCAACACATGAAGGACATACTAGCCTCCCTCCAAGCCCATGGGAGAGAGAGAGAGAGAGAGAGAGAGAGAGAGAGAGAGAGAGAGAGAGAGAGAGAGAGAGAGAGAGGATGTATGCCTTGGTTTTACACAAGTGAATATGGAAGGGAAACAAAAATACAAGCACACTTTTACAACATTCACATCAACCAAAACACAAAAAAACACATGAGGGAAAACTCCATGCTTTCCCCAAAATGGGGAAGAGTGATAAGAATCCCATATGAAGCCAAGTGGTGAATCCAACCATAGGATCATAATTTAAATCTCCAAGCACCCTCCTTATCTCTCAAAATCACAATTTCCGCCTGTTAGCATATGGATTTGCACGCATGCAAATGACATGCAATAGTGTGGGAACGAAGTCCCTCCTCAATGAAGGTGAGGCTGCCTTTATTGAAAACCAAAACTGTATTTACATCTATACATTCAAAATTGTATGTGGGGGGTGTTTTGGAACATCAATGGAAAGAAAAGTGAATGAAGGAGATGGAATGGAAAGAAGGAAAGGAGTGAAATGGAATGAACTGAAAGAACATGCAAGAGTTAGGTAAAAATAGAGCCTAATATTGCATGAAGATGAAAGATGAATAACTAACACAAATAAAATGGAGTTTGAGTTAGCCTAAACAAGAACGTGTAAAGGAACACACATGAGCAAGTAGATAAGTAGAGCTTGATCACCGTGAACTAGAAAAACAACAACTTAATAATGTCGACAATAAGATCAAAGACAAATTTGCATGCAAGATTCAAAACAACTAACATCTAATGAACATAACAACATCAAATGTTACAAGAGACAATGAATGAGACACAAAGTTTGTATTTCATTAACTCCAAAATGTTTTCACAAAGAACACAAAGTTTCTTCTGAAACAAAGCTTGCACAAAAGTATTTTCTTCTCCCTCTCTCAAAGTCACCTTTTACAAATGAGCCCCGACTTCCTTTTATAACCCAAAAGTTGGTTACAAAGTAGTTAGGGTTTTACATGATCATTAAATAAGACACTTAAGTGACCTTTGACTTTTTCTAACCAACTTTATTAAAAAGTGACTAAAAATAGAAACCACTTAAGTTAAAAAGTCATTTAAGGAAAAATACATAAATAAAAGAAATGGGTACATGTGGACCCCACTTAAATGACTTGGACACACACATAGAAATCCTAGTCAACAATGTGCCACCTAGATCAAAACACCTATGGTCAGTGCCTTATCCATTGGGCCAAGAGTCCACCTATCCCGATCGTACGGGAATGAACTCATTGACCATGCTCGCAATCCTCCAAATGACAAGAGAGTCGAGCTTGAAACTTGAGCAATTCATCCACCCTCTCGCTCGAGCAACATCCTGGTGTGAGAAAGTTTGTCTTCATTCGTATTCTCATTCAAAATTACACACAATTATCCACATGCTCCGAATACCTTCCATGGTGAATTATTCATTTGTCATGAGACCGTAGTCGTTACGCCACCTTGGCTTGTTAGAATCCAACTTTTGATCTTTCGCCATTGAGAAGATCTTCCAAGAGCCAAAATTACAATTCACTTCTTAGAGTTATGTCTTTTGTCTTTGTCACCATCCCAAAGTGTTGGCATTCTGATTCACTCATGATCATCCAATTCGAGAACAAAACAACTTAAAGACTGGCCGATGAAGTATTGTGCACGCTGCTAACTGAGAGCTGACATGGACACGCTTGAATGATGTGGCCTTGCTTGATGATCCACACAATTGTACTTATCATTGGTCTTGGTTTGTCGATGAATAGATCCGCCATACAATGATCAAGTGAAAACAATTGATGTAGACAATATTCTCCCATTATCGATCTCTGCCGATAACAATGACTTTTGACTCAAGAGACCTATGCCAATAGCTACGACTTATACCACATAATGAGGAAGTTAGAGGTTGCTTCCGCTTCGGAGTCATTGGAGTTGAATCACCACACTATGCAGGTTGTTGTGGTGCATCCATGCAAGTGATGACCAATTTAGAACAAGCGTCAGGAAAATTGTGACTCGCCTTCGGTTGATATGCGATCGCAGAATCGACCTACATTGATGTGTCCTAAGTTGGTATCGACGATGTTCTCATACTTTGAATGGAGCGTCGAGGTAAGTAGAGTGCCCTGGGACCTATACCGCAACATCATTTTGTTTGGGAATGACATGATGATTGTGAAAAATGTGATTTAGGTATTACTTCCATCTTACAAAATCGCACAAAATGCTGTAAATCCTGGGAAAAATAGAAAATCTTGTTATGAGAATTTCTCACTTTGCATGGGAAGTATATTAAGGTACCACAAGTTTGCATGTCAGAATTTTTTTCTTAATCAAATTATTCAGTCAAATATTAAAGGTCAAAGTTGACTCTTCTGAAACTGCTAGGAAAATGCAAGTGTAAAACTGTGAAAATCCTATTTAGTTTTAGCTTGAGAAAAATACCAAACGTCATCCTGGGCATCTAAAACTTGGCAAGGGAGCATATGAAGGTGGGAAGATAATGAAAGAAATAATTATTTTCTCTTGATGATCATCTAAGTTCAAAATATCAACTCTCAAAGTGAGTCACCTTGGCAGTTGAAAACCGCGCGTGCAAAGTGAAATCATGCAAATTGCATTTTATTTGACTCCGTGAAAAATATCAAACGAAGAGTTGTACATTTGAATTTTTGTAAAGAAGCACATGAATGTGGGAAGAATTCAATGAACTAAATCTTTCTCTTGACGATCATCTAGTCTCGAGATATGGATTCTCAAAGTAGGCCTTCCGCTAAGCTAAAATCGCGCGGCAAAATAAGCAAATTGAGTTTTTCTTGGGTTCTTGAAAAATATCAAATGATGTGATGTACATTTGAAATTTGGAAAACAAGTACATTAATTTGGGAAGAATCAAGGAACTAAACCTTTCTTCCCGATGATCATCAACTTCTAGATATTGAGTTCCAAAGTTGATTACTTCAACAAATACAAACGCCTTTCCGCAAAAATAATAATTGTTTTCTTTTTAAATATTTTTCTGTGTGTTGATATACATCTTTTTAAGCTAAAATGCGTGATATTTTTTTTGAATGTGATTTGACTCTTGAAAAATGGATGGAGCTTCCGTTTTTAAAAATCTCACTTTTTTTTTATCAGCGTAGTCAATTGTATTTAGATGAATGCGTGACAAATTTCTTTGGGGAAATGGAGACTATCTCCATAACTTATGCGTGGAAACCTTCGGTGTTCTCCTTCTCCAAAGCGGTTGAACTTGAGAGATTTGGATATTCCTCAACGTGGCAAGCTATGAGTTTCTTTATTATTAAGGATGCTTGACAAAATATTATGTCGTGTGAATAAATAAGAAGTATGAAAGTTTTACTCAACCAACTTGGCTTTTTCCAACAAGTTTGCAGTGGATGATATTTGTTTGAAGCTTTTAAATTAACTTCCTCTCTTCCCAGTGCATGCGTTGGACTCTTTTGCCTTTCCTAGGAAATGGGGGAATCAGCATATTTCCTTTCTTTTATTTAAATACAATGGCAAATGTGGCTTCTAAATTAATTCTTCAATTTCCCATGTGGGAAATTCAGAAAATATCCAGTTAGCAATCATGATTTTCATAATTTTGAAAATCCACGCATTTTCTGGGAAATTTGAAGAAAATTGCTAGGGAAGGGGAAATCCTTCTTTTCATGAGCCAAATTGGCAACACCCAACAGCTTGGAATTTCAGAGGATTACTTGCAGATAGGTGAAATTCAGGCAAATGAACTTTCCAAACTTTACCAACAAAGATTGCAAATCCTTTTCTGCAGCGAATGGAGAGGGCTTGAATTTTATGTGTATAATATGGTTTGGGTGTAAAATATATTCTATGATCTATGATAGATGTTTGAGCGAAGAACATAAGTTACATTTCTTTGAAACACACAGCTCGTTCACATGTCTTTATGTAAGGTTCCACTTTGCTTGCATACATGTCTATCAAAACATTTTGCAACTATATCTAACAAAATTCCTCTATATTTTGGCACATGTTGGGAGTACTTTGGAAAATTTAAACTAATTGGGTTGGAATTATTGCTTGTTTGTTGCATATGGTGAAACAAGGCGAGAGTAGTATTAAACGGTGGCAAATATAAACAGAAACCACTCTCCATGCCCGAAAAAAGTGGTTCGGAAAAAGCTGATGAATATGTACAACGGGAGTAGAATCGGATGGATAAGAACACAAAGATGGAAGCCTCGTTTATAAGAAGCGTGGAGATGCTCTTCCGCTACAACATCTTGGGTATCATTGGCAGGTTTCTTAATCTCATCTACCCACCAAACATAAAATTCCCTAGAGATATGTCATCTCATGGAATGAAGTGATTGAAGGATACTGACAAAATGGGATTGTTGTCTACGCTTTGGGAACATTTAAATGCCAAAATATGAACTTTTGTAAATAAACGCCAAGTGTTCAACCAAATGATACAACATGTTATCTTTTAAATGAATATCATAGTTGTATCTTACAAAAGACATGGTCATCGTCAAGAGACATTGTGATTGTTTCATCAAATAAAACAACTGTATATTCACCCCGATCAACTCACCTATACCAACATACGTGTGGCCCATAACAAAATACGAGCTTTATAGCAATGTACGGACATCCATCAAGGCATAGTAGGCAATGTTTTTTTGTTGGAAGTTACTATATTGTCCTCTCCCCATCACACAAACTTAAAATAGAACAATCTTTAAAAAAATCTTTAAAAAATTAGATTGAGTATCATCTTCAAGATACTTAGATGGATTATTCCTCTATCAAATATGAACAATTCAACCGTATGACACAAACATTAATTGACTATTTATAAAATATGCTCACTATGATCAAATTCAAATTAGGAACATGAGTTTTATTACAAATAGAACTATAGGAGATAGATCAGGACACCTCCATAGAAGGCGAGATAACCTAGCCATCACCTTTCTAATCTTTTTCAATTTCTTCTAAGCCTTCACCCACTTCTTGAAAACTATTATAAGAAGCACGCTAACATTCAATAATACTCAGTGTTATGAATAGTGTTTATACATTAAAAAACACCATTAATAACAAATTCAATCACTTCCCTTTTGCTTGTGTTGTCAATGTGGATGTAAAATGATGATGAGGAATCAGGACGAGTATGGCTCCTTTGTGTGCACATCAGTGCCAAATCTTGTTCCCCCACAAAAAATCGAGAATATGGGTAAGACACAAATCTATTGCTGCCTCTATTTTGGCGATGAGGATGCGATTTGATCAAGATTGAAAACAAAGCCCATAATGAAAGCTTGTTCAAAACCAGGCTGCACAATCACACTGAAAACGTCTCCTCCCAGTGTTATCTCTGAGCTCATCTATTTTCCTTTCATCTGCAATTTACAAAAACCAATAAGATCCTTCAATCTGGATATCTGGTAATTGAGCCCTCCACAAAAATTTCTGCTACAGAAACCCTTCTGGCATCCACAAGAACAGAGCATCTTCTTCCTACCGTAATTATTAATTTTGCTTCCAGGATTGCCTCCTCTAGGAGCTTGTTAATTTTATGTTGCCCAAATGGCAGCAAAAATTGCACAAAAACCAATCTTGTGATACTCTAAACATGCGCTGAATCAATGAATCCTGAAAATGAAAATGATATCAAACTTCCGACCTGAAAGCCGAGGTGTGGTATGGCCCATGTCTGTTCATAAAAGGAATCATTTATTTGGTACTTCTCGTGGGTTTTCCTATCAAAGCGTGGCAAAGGCCAAACCAACCTGCATTTAGTAAGAATAGATCCAAAGAAAAAAACCATGCTCTAAAAGTACAGGGTTCACGACGTAAATTTCGAACCATATATGGAAGATGAAGCGTGTTGATCAAGTCTACCCCATGACACAAAAAAATGACATCTGGCGCTCTCTCTGAAACCACAAATTATAACAATTCAACATAGGTAAAGCGATTCAGTAGTAATATATGGAGTGTAGTGTACAACTACACACACACCTTCGCCTTGGGAGATATGTATCTCTGAGAGCAAGGAGCAGAAATGGCATTATGGCCATTGGATCTGTTTAACCACCAGGACTGTAAATATCAAATTTATAGCAGGGTTAAGAGATTTGAAACGAATTGAGGATTGTAAATATCTAGGATAGTAAAAATATCTAAGATTGTAGAAAAATATCTTGGATTGTAAAAAAATATCTAAAATCAGGCAACATGTAAAGTTAATCGGGTAAGAAACAATTCTAAAAATGCCTTCTTCAAAAAACGTTCGCCACTTTTGGGAATTAATTAAATACTCTAATTATTTGAAAGTTAATTTTATTAAACAAGGAGTGATTAATTAATTAAATATTAATTAATTATTTTTAATATATTTTAAATTTAAAGGAGAAGAGTTCTTTCGAAAAGGATGAAACGAAGACCAAAGCGATCACAAAATGAGACAATCATTGAGGCAATGAACCACGCAAAGTAACACTTTTGAAAAATTTCAAAATTTTCATTTTTTAATTTTTTTTTTAAAATAATTTTGCAAAGTCAAAATTAGCTGATAACAGCTGGCTCTAATTGGGGACAAGGACTTCATGGACGCAGCAATGGACCCAGACCAAAATATTCATGAACATGATCTCAAAATGATGGGGCACAAAAATGGGGTGACATAAGAGAGGAGACCGAAAAATAGGAAACAAACAAACTAAAATCCTAATTACCTATGTACATACGGGAACAACCCGTTTTCAATTTTGATAGTGCTTGAGATATTGCCTTTGTAGATTAGGTAAACCCTCTCGCATTTAAATGAGTTCCATCAGGATATGCCAAGTAATAGGTACTATCTCCACAAAAATGCCTTATTTTGAATGGTCCCAGCCACAGTGAGTCAAACTTCCCATGCTTTCCTTTCGGCTCACGTCTTTTGTCCCAGAGAAGAACTAAGTCATTGATTTGAAATTGTCTCTCCCTAGTTTTCCTATCAAACAATTTCTTTACCTTGGATTGATGTTCCTCGATCTATTTGCCACTTGACTTCTTTGTTCCTCAAGCTTGCTTAGGAACATGATCCTTTTATCTAATGCATTGGTGAAGCATTCATCATCAACTGCTTGAGCTAATTTTAATGTTGGTAACTCCAGTGTGATGGGAATTTGAGCATCGGTTCCATATAAAAGTTGAAATGGAGACATCCCGATTGCCCTTTTGGGAGTTATGTGGTCAGCCCACAATGCATCATATAACTTTTTGTGCCAAGTTCTTTGATTTTCTTTGACTAACTTGCGCACAATAGTAATGAGGTTTTGTTACTGGATTCAACTGACCATTTCCCTGAGGGTAGTAATCTGATGAATGAGACAAAGATATCCCATATCCATAACAAAAACCTATCATCTCTGCAGAAGAAAAATTTGAGGCATTTTCCTGTCATGATCTTGTGGAATTCCATAACGAACCAATATATTTTCTTTGATGAAATCACAGATTACCGCAGTAGATGTTTGTTTCACCGGTATAGCTTCCACCCACTTTGTAAAGTAATCAGTGGCGGTGAGCACGTGAGTATGACCAGCGCTAGAATTAGGATTCAAAACCCGATGAAATCTAAACCCCATTGTTGAAAGGGTTCTTCAATGACAACTGGCTTTAAAGGCAAAGCTGCCAACTTTGGTCTTCCAACAAATTGTTGACAAGCTTCACATTTTGTCACCCATTTCTGAGCATCGGAAAACATAGTGGGCCAGTAATAATGTGCTCTCAAAATTTTATGGGTTACTTAGGGCCAGAGAAATGACCACCGCAAGCATGATTGTGGAAAGCTTCCAACAACCTAGGTTGTTGCTCTTTATCAACACATCTGAGGAACATGCCATCAATCCTTTCTTGAACAACGTGTTATCCCAAATGAGCGTACTGCGACACTCTTAGTTTGATAGCTCATTTCTCCTTAGCTATCAGATTCTCTGGACACTCGCCATATGTGAGGAAGTAGGCAATATCAGAATACCATTCATCTGTGGTACTAACAAAAACTACCAATGGTAAATTTTCTTCAACTGGTTCTTCTTCAGAGTTATCTCGTGGTTCATTCTGTGATGAGTTGGCAGAGTCCTCTTCCTCAAACCAACTTGGTAGGCTTGATGTCCAAATCATATTCTTGGATCTTGGAGACCCAATTACCTCTTTTAGATCCTGGTTCTGTTGTGTCAACATTGATTTAACTGCGGTGTCCGGAACTAAGACTTTGGTGTGAGAATTCAACACGTAGTACCGAAGTGTTTGGGGCTCTTACCACCATGTACACATGCTCTCTCTCAAGAGGAGTGTAATTAAGTTCATGTTTCTTGAATCCCGAACTCATGAATGTGATAGGAGATTGATCCCTCTTGATTGTCTTTGAGTCAAAATGGCGGAGATGTGTGTGGAGAAGCATAGCAATAAATTATAAAATCTTTTAAAAATTCGGGACACCAATGTAGGAGCTTTTGCAATAGCACCCTTGATTTTTCAAATGCCTCTCTACCTTCCTTTGACCATTTGAAGGATTCTTTTCCTTTCATCATATCAGTGATTTCTTTAGTCAGCTCGGCAAAATCTGACATGAACCTTCTCAAAAAGTTCACCTTCCAAAGAAGAATGAGTGGACTCCAGGCTTACTTGTAGGTAAGGAAAGATTCTTTATAGCTTGAACACATTCAGGATCGATCTTAGTTCCTTCCTTAGAAACAATATGACCTAGGAGTTTCCCTTCTGTAACTCGAACACAGACTTTTTGGATTCAGAGAAATCTTATGAAGTCTGCACCTTTGCAATATTTTCTCCAAATCCCTTAGGTGATCTTCTCGTTTCTTGGAGAACATTGTCAAGTCATCTAGGTATATCACAATGATCTTGTCTTTATAATCTGCAAATGCCATATCCATGGCCCTTTGAAAAGTTTAGTGCCAGCATTGATCAAACCGAAGGGCATTCTTCTATATGCGAACGTACCCCAGGGGGTAGTGAACGTGGTTTTATGTTGATCTTCTCTAGCCACTTCAATCTGATTATAGCCAGAGAAACCATCTAGCATAGATAGCATTTCCGATCCAGTTACTACTGTAGAATATGGTCCATGACTGGCAGTGGGTAGTTATCCTTCAAGGAAGCTTGATTAAGATTGCAGAAATCCACGCAAATCCTAATTTCTCCATTTTTCTTGTGAATCGGTACAATATTAGCTATCCAAGTCGAATGTCGAATAGGAAACACTATTCGTGCATCTAGCATCTTTTGAACTTCATGAAATATTGTCCCTGCAATCTTGGGATTATATTGTCTTTGCTTTTTCTGAATGGAACTGCACCAGGCTTCAAGGGTATGGCATGCTCCATTTCCCTAGGTTGGAAAGACTTCAAGTCTTCGTATGAATAAGCCAAAACGTCAGAATATTTGGTAAGGAGACTTATGAATTTCCTGTGCTCCTCAGGTGAGCAACACTTACCAATATTGATCAAAGTGAGGTTTATCCTTGGTACCGATATTAACTTGCTCATAGTCAGCAGAATTCGCAGGTCTTGCCTGCTCTTTCTCTTTGATAAACCTGTCATGTTTGTCAAAAAGTTCTTCAAGTGAAACCAATCCTTTGGGAATTTTATTTCCTTTGAGTTGAATGATGCCATCACCAGGATCTTCGTTCTCAACTCCTTCCTGAATGGGTGAGGTAGTTGATTCGTGAAATGCGAATCACTTCCTTCAAAGTACAATTGTTCAAAATTTTCTCTCTTTTCCAAGAAGGCAATAATTTGTTGATCATCATTAAATACTTGCCAATTTTTTGCATTGTCAGGAACACTTGGCCTAAAAACCATTTCAATGGTGTATTTGACTTGATCAAATTTTGAATGAGGAATCATTAATGAAGTTGAGACTGCTAGAGAATCCACTTTGTCATTCTTTTCACGAGGGACAGATTTTATGGAAAAGCGTTGAAGACTTCTATTGCGTCCCACACTTTATTTCTGTAGTGTCTCAAATGATCATTCTTTACTTGGAACTGATTTCTTACTTGTTTCACGATCAATTCCGCATCTCCAAAGACTTCCAAATTTTTATCCCTTTCTCCTCTGCAACTTGGAGGCCAAGGATTAATGCCTCATACTCTGTAGTGTTATTAGTATTTGAAAATTCGAGTTTGTAGGAAAAAGGAAATATTTTACCATTTGGAGATATGAGCACCACTCCTGCACCAGAGCCCATTGAGCAACAACTTCCATCGAACTCAAGAGTCCAGATCTCATTGGAATCTTGGCAAGTGATCTCAGGGGTATGAATTTCTGCATAGTCATCATATAATTACCCATACTTGAGCCTTGGAAAAGGATCTATGCGCGAGGATCTTCGGTTTTAGTTACCGTGAACTTTGCCTGAGCTTCCGGCATAAGCTTTTCATTTCTCCATTGATAGGAATCATGGCATGAGACCAGTCCATTTGAATCTCACCACCCAAATCCTACAAAATTTCCTGCTCAACAACATTCCATACGAGGCGGGAATATCAAGCAACTAAAATAGTTACCTTAACTCACTTTTGAGGGAATTGGGCTAAAACCATTTGGGCGTCTTTAATCTGCCCGATTAGAGGAACTTGCTTGGTTTCCATGGAGTAACATGATCGAATGTTCTCATACAAGTCAAACCAAGAGCATGTGCTACTTTTTCCGGCATCACATTATCCGAGGCTAGAGTCTATAATGTAATTACTTAATTTGCATCCATTGATCAGAAAGGACACAAAGAAAGGTTCGATCTTTTCATTTGAAGGTGTAGTGGCGCCACAATATTTTGAGTTTTCCCATCTTTGGGAGTTTTCATAATTCCTTTGGAGGAATGAATAGTAGAGTCACCTTTGATAAACTGGACCAATTTCTCGAGTTGATCCTTGTTGGACTTCAAGTACTCTGCTGTGACATGGAATTTTTGTTTTATTGATATGATCAATGATATCAAATTTAGGCAAAGTAACCGTACTTGATGTCTCAGATATAAGTTCTTTCGAACTTGATGATGGCACACTTTTGACCTTGGCCTCGGGCTTGGTTGACACTGATGTGGAAGAAGGAACTTTCTTCGTAGTTGGTTTACCAACCGATTGATCTAACAAAGGCCCTCCTTTCTTTAAGATAGTCTTGACCTTTGAAACCTCAGTCACCTTGGACTCTTTAGGAGCCTCATTTGTCTTGGATTCTTTGGGAGTTTCCTTGGAAACCTCTTTATCTCCCGCCTTAGTGGTATCCTGCTCCTTTTTCTGAGAGCGTGTGAAAATGGCGAAAGATTGACTATTCATATCTTCTATAATTTCTTCGTATTCATCTTCCTCATCGGAACGGTACTCAAAGAAATGATTATTACTTTCCCCCTCAGGATCTTCAACTTCAGGTTCAGATGTCTCAGAATCCGGCTCTTCCTCATCAACCTCGATGACTTCAATCTCATCATCACTTTCTTCAATGACATCACATTTTGAATTAGTTGCGGGAGCTGCTTCAATAGCAAGCCTCGTTGGAGCACCTGCAATCCTGGCTTTGTTGGGAACGTATCCTTTTCTCGGGATGTCTTTGTAAGGAGCAGGTTTACTACTTTGAGCAACTTGCTTTTTCAAAGCCAACACATCATTAGCCAACTTAGTGAGTATAGTTTCTGAAGCATTGGGAGTTTCTTGACTCTTTCCTTTGAGGGAATTTTTCTTGAATTTTCCTGCCATGATTAAGTCATCTTCAATTTCTATGGCCAAAGATTGAGCAAGTTCCAAAGTAGCCACCTAGCCCTTCTCAGCTGATAGCACACTTCTGGTTGTTGTGCGTTAATAAAGAAACATTTTTGTCCATCAAGGTTTGGACGAATCCGGTGGGAACTTTGTTCACCATTTTGTTGAATTTAGCCATGAAATTCCTCATGGGTTATGTTGGCTCTTTCTTCACCTGAGATAGTTGGGCAAGAAGAGCATGTTCATCTTCTGCCATCTTGAATCGATTTTCAAACTTAGTTTTCATATCATTCCAATTTGTGATACATCCATTGGGCAGATGATGAAACCAATCTGCAGCAACATCATGCAATGTTTTGATGAAGAGACGAATAGCAACATCTTCATATTCTACCGAAAAAACAACACATGCAGTGAAAAAGGCAGAAATATGGTCATCTGGTGACGTCTTCCATCTCTCGTCGAACTTGGGAAGAATCTTTCTTGATCCTCGTGGGAGTTCATGTCGAGCAGGTAAGGCCAATGGGCCTATGGCATTTCCCCATGGTACGTTGGCTGCCATTTGAGGAAAGGTGGTATGTGAAGGTAAAACAACGTGAGCAAGGACAAGTGCTTGACTGGTAGTGATTCCTTCCTTGCTTGCTCTTTCAGGACTTGATGCAAGGCTTGCAGATCTACGAGGTGTGTTCTTCTTTGGAGGAGATAACTTGAAACCAAATTTTCCTTGAAAGTCAAAAGTGGGGTCAGATCGACCTTTAGCTTTTTCTCCTCGCGTAAACCTCTTTCCTTCTAGTTTGGAATCTTTATGGTGAAGGGATACTGGCGTGTTTCGACCGGCTCTAGCCTTTTCTCTTCGCTCTCTTTCTTGAGCTATTTGCGCTGAATAACTCTAGCAACTCTCGTGGCTTTCTCTTCTTCGTTATCTAGTACTGATGCGGTGAGATGAAAATGATGGTTACTTGTGCGCTTTTCCCAAATAGCTTGCCTCAAATCTGATGATATGTCTTCTTGAGTATCTGCAAAAACAAGATTTGGTTACAAGATAGGTGGGTTACCTGTAATAGTCATACAACTTATTACCTTGGTGGAAGAGGACCGCGTCGGTGAACAACGATCAGCACGTGTCCAGGAGGTCTTCTGGCCACAAGTGCGGGTGCTCTTCTAAGGTCTTTGATGTAGATTTCTCTGTCAATGGCTCTATCAATAGCCACCACAAATTGCTGCAAAGCTTTCACGGTTTTCCAAGCTATTGTTTGAAGGTTGGCAACAATGTCTCCTTGGAAATCTTTCGTCGGGCACAAGGTTCGGTTGAAGAACTGGAGCTTGTGCAGAGGGGATAGTCATAAAGATTTAACCAAGCACTGGTTAACGATTCCTGAATCCCAGTGGAGTCACCAAAAACTGTTAGCATATGGATTTTGCACGCATGCAAATGACATGCAACAGTGTGGGAACGAAGTCCCTCCTCAATGAAGGTGAGGTTGCCTTTATTGAAAACCAAAACTGTATTTACATCTATACATTCAAAATTGTATGTGGGGGGTGTTTTGGAACATCAATGGAAAGAAAAGTGAATGAAGGAGATGGAATGGAATGAAGGAAAGGAGTGAAATGGAATGAACTGA
This sequence comes from Taxus wallichiana var. yunnanensis, assembly GCA_018340775.1. Classification (NCBI taxonomy): domain Eukaryota; kingdom Viridiplantae; phylum Streptophyta; class Pinopsida; order Cupressales; family Taxaceae; genus Taxus; species Taxus wallichiana. Next base: position 749,295,342 of record CM031244.1, on the reverse strand, counting down.
AAGAACATGCAAGAGTTAGGTAAAAACAGAGCCTAATATTGCATGAAGAGGAAAGATGAATAACTAACACAAATAAAATGGAGTTTGAGTTAGCCAAACAAGAACGTGTAAAGGGAACACACATGAGCAAGTAGATAATCAGAGCTTGATCACTGTGAACTAGAACAACCGATTAATAATGTTGACAATAAGATCAAAGATAATATTTGCATGCAAGATTCAAAACACCTAACATCTAATGAACATAAGAACATCAAATGTTACAAGAGACAATGAATGAGACACAAAGTTCGTATTTCATTAACTCCAAAATGTTTTTCACAAAAGAACACAAAGTTTCTTCCTGAAACAAAGCTTGCACAAAAGTATTTTCTTCTCCTCTCTCAAAGTCACCCCCTTTACAAATGAGCCCCTCACTTCCTTTTATAACCCAAAAGTTGGTTACAAAGTAGTTAGGGTTTTACATGATCATTAAATAAGGCACTTAAGTGACTTTGACTTTTTCAACCAACTTTATTAAAAAGTGACTAAAAATAGAAACCACTTAAGTTAAAAATTCATTTAAGGAAAAATACATAAATAAAAGAAATGGGTACATGTGGACCCCACTTAAATGACTTGGATGCACACATAGACATCCTAGTCAACAATGCGCCACCTAGATCAAGACACCTAGGATCAGTGCCTTATCCATTGGGCCAAGAGTCCGCCTATCCCGATCGTATACGGGAATGAACTCATTGACCATGTGCTCTGTAATCCTCCAAATGACAAGAGTGTTGAGCTTGAAACTTGAGCAATTCATCACCCCTCCGTATTGAGCAATATCTTGGTGTGAAAGTTTGTCTTCATTTGTATTCACATTCATAACTACACACAATTCTCCACATGCTCGAGTACCTTTCCATGGTGAATTATTCATTTTTCGTGAGATCGTAGTCATTACGCACACCTTGGTTTGTCAAGAATCCAACATTTACGGATCTTTCGCCATTGAGAAGATCTCCAAGAGCCAAAATTACAATTCACCTCCTAGAGTTATGTCTTTTGTCTTTTCACCATCCCGAAGTGTTGGCATTTGATTCACTCACGATCATCAATTTGAGAACAAAACAACTTAAAAATCCTACCATGTCGATTGCTATGAAGTATGGCATAACAGTTTTTCGCTTTTCAAGAGCTAAGAGGGACTTGGGTTGAATGATGTGGCCTTACTTGATGATCCGCACAATTAAGAAACATTCATCTTTGGTTTTGGTTTGTCGATGAATAGATCCAGCCTCACAATCCTCAAATGAAATCATTGATTAGAAAAGATTCTCCCATTATCGATCTTCCTCACTGATATGTATGATTTTTGACTTCGAAGAGACTCGATCCAACAGACTCCATTATACCGCATAATGAGGAATTGGGAAGTTGCTTCCATTCACATTTGGAGCCATCAAGAAGAACACCACACTATGCAGGTTGCGTAGGTATATCCATGAGTGATGACTGCAAGAGAACAAGCATCAAGGAAAATTGTGACTCGCCTTTGATTGATATGCGATTGTAAAGTGAATCAGCCTATGTTGATGTTCCCAGTTGGTATCAAATGATGTTCTCATAGATTTGAATGGAGCGTTTTGAGGTAGAGTAGAAATGCCACTGGGACCTATTCATAACAATTTTCATGGGACATGACATGATTTTGACAGAAACGTGATTTCAAGCTATTACTTCCATCTTACTAAAACTGCACAAATTGCTCAAAACAACCACCCTGGGAAAAATAGCAAATCTTGTCTTGAGAATTTCTCATTATGAAGAAGTATATTAAGGTACCAAAATTTTGCATGTCGAAAGGTTTTTTTCAATAACATTCTTGAGTCAAATATTAAAGGTCAAAGTTTGACTCTTCAATTGGCTGCACTAGGAAAACCACAAGTGTCCCCAAAAATCTGTGAAAATCTTCCGTTTGGTTTTAGCCTCGGAAAAAAACACAAATCATCACCATTTGATAATTTAAAACTTGGCATGGAAGCCCATGAAGGTGTGGCTCAAAAACCAAAAAATAAATTATTTTCTCTTGAGCTGATCATCTGAATTCAAAATATCAACTTTGAAGTGAGCCATTTTTGACATTAGGGTTGAAAATTGAGCACTGGCAAAATCATGCAAAGTGCATTTTATTTGACCCCATTGAAAAATATCATTCGAAGTGTTGTACATTTAAATATTTACAAATATGTACATGAATGTGTGGAAGAAGTTTAAAACGAACTAAACCTAGTTTTTTCTCTTGATGATCATTTGGGCTCAAGATATTTTGTAAAAGTAGGCCTTCAAATGCATGAAACACGCACGTCTCAAAATCGAGTTTGCGCGAATGCAGGTTTTCTCGAGGTTCGTCCAAAATATCAAATGAGGTGCTACTTTGACTGCTCTTTATGGCTGAGTCATTAATAAAAATGAACTAATTCTTCGAACTAGACTTTTCTTCCCGACCTGGATTTTAAACTTCTAGATTTGCTGAGCAAAATCCCTTTCGATAAGCCCAAATATAAACCGTGGGAAAAAATAATGACTTTTTTTAGCTACTTTAAAATAATGCAAAATGAAACATTTCCTTAAGATAAACTTTAGCATTCTTTAGTGTGCTCTTTCCTGAAAAATCGTGGATTTTCCTTTTTTTTTTAAATCTTCACATTTTGCCTCCGCTGGGGCAAACCTGTCTTTTCATTCATGAATTTTGGGCCTGTTTCTTTTTCTTAAACCTGCGTGGAAGATTGCTGTCCTTCCTCTGGCATGGTATTTGTTTAGTGGTGTTCTCCTCTTTTGGCATGCAAGACAGTTGATGATTTATTCCTTCCTTGGCGTGAGTTTCTTTATCTATTATGGGATGTGACAAAATATTATGTCCTCAAAAGAAATAAGAAGCAATTGGAAAGCTTCGCATGAATTTTTCCAACGAGTTTGATGGAGGAAGTTATGAGGATTAATTCAACTTCCTCTCTTCTCGGGTAGTGGCTTAAGTGCCAGGGGGAAATGGGGAAAGCAACGGACAATTGCCAATGGGAATGGCAAAGTGGGTTGGCAATCCTCGTTCAATTTCCCCATGTGGGAAATTGGGGAATTTCTTGCCCATTAGCCAATCCATGATTTGGCAATTGGTGGAGAAAATCCCACGTGCGGGAAATTTGAAGAAGATTGCAGGAAGGGAAATCCGGGTTCGGGAAGCCAAATTGGCTTCCGCAGTTGGAAGCGTAAGCTTACTTCCCCGGAAATAAAATTTGTCGAATGAACTTTTAATTTATATTTATTTAATTAAATACTTCTCAAGTTATTTAAAAATCAATTTTATCAAACAAGAAGCAATTAATTAATTAAATATTAATTAATTTTAATGTATTTTAATGAGGGAGGAATAAATAATACCATCATGGCTTTCCCATCAAGCCATGTGGTGAGAAGGGTATTCCTCCCTCTTCCTCAACACTCCAAAATCCATCACAAATAATGATGGATGGAGAAAATAACATGATAAAAAAATCACAAACACACCCATAATCAAACACCCAACAACAACACAAAAATAAACCTTTTCATTTCATAAATACATGATATTTCCATAAGAAAAAATAGTGGATGAATAAGGAGACCTACCTCAATCAAGCTATCCAAAATATCTATGCAATCCAACAATCCAAGCTCCAACCTCCACAAGCACTCTCCAAAAATATCCAACACCCAAAAGCAAGAATGACCAAAATTTCCAACCCCTCTCCATGAGGGAATATTTACAAGAAAAAAAATTAACAATTCTCCCAAATAAGAGGGTGACATGTGTCACCCTCCTCATCTCCCCACAAAATATTCCAAAACAAAATCAAGAATAAAACAACTCTCATTTTTGAGGTAAACTCCAAATTCCCCAAAATGTAATTAAATCCAAAACCCCTACAACTTTTAAGAAACACAAAAACCAACTCTCTTAAATGAAAGTGACGTGTGAGGGGTTAAATGGAGAGAAACTCCCATTTATCCTTGAAAAGAGACCCCTACCCATATGGAAAAGTACCCCTTGGACCCTACCTATGGGTAGGGGTCTCTTTTCAAGGCCAAATGGGAGTTTCCTCCCATTTGACCCCTCACACATCACTATCTTGTAAGAGATGTTTTTATGTTTCTTAAAATTTGTAGGGTGTTGGATTTATTTATATTTGGGGAATTTGGGAGATTACATCCTAAAATAAATTTTTTTATAATCATTGTAAATTTGGGGATCTTTTGTGGGGAGATGATATGGGTGACATATGTCACCCTGTAACACCCACATTTTCAACACCAAAATACAACAAAAATTACCGGGGATAATTTTTTTGAATGCTCATTACACGACATCACATGGGCTCCAATAGATAGACTTAACATCACATAACACACTTACATAAACATGAACCCACTCATACGATAGGATAACATAGGGTAGACGTCAATGTCTTACTCCAATGGCGTAAACCAAGACAATGACCCAACTATGGTAAGGCACACAGGATAGGCATGTTCCACAACATGCCCCCTCCTTTTTACATATTTATTACATTTAGTTTTCCATTAGATAACCTTATAGGCTTAGGTGAATAAAAATGGGAAGGGTGTAAAGTTTTCCTTTTTCTAAAAATTCAAATAATTTATTTTTGTATAATATTAGCCTTTAAAAGAGAATTCACTGTTGATTCCTTTCTCAATTTCCATTAACTATCCACAACTCATTCGTTAATGAAATTCAATTTAAACCACTATGAGTCTCCTAATATTCATTCTTATATTAGAGGTTTGTTTCACAAAATATGTTTAATTGACATTAAATTTTATCCTTGTTACGAAAAGGAACTAACAAGGTGTTAAGGTTATGCTTTTCGAGACGTATATTCGATGTTTAAACTTTACCTTTGCTAGACAAGGGAAAACTATCATGAGGTCAAAGAAGATATGTTAAATTTTAAAAGGGTGATTTAGATTCAAGATATCTCTTCCCATAAACATCCTTCCATCATAGTACCCTATTTTTCCTGTTATAGTTGATATAGTTCAATTACTTGTTTGAATCCATTCAACATTTCCACATCAAATTTTTCTATCTAGAGTTATATATATATATATATATATATATATATATATATATATATATATATATATATATATATATATATATATATATATAGTTTTCTCAAAAGTTTGATCTCACCAAGGGAAATTCATATTTATTTTTAACAACATGAAAGTGTCTAGTTGAGTTATAAGGAATTCAAGCATGACGTTATTCCTAACCCAAAATATCATTAACTCTTGTACTCTTTACACTTACAACGTACGTTGGTCTCACTATTGATATTTTTGAACAATTAAAATTCAAATGATACATAATTTACACTTAGGGATTCATGACTATAAGAAGTTTTGACATTGCACCTATCTACTTATTTCATTGCTCTTAGATCATCAATAATTTAAATGCATATAACAAGACAACCCAACAACTATATGCTTCTCAAATTCCATCCAAGGAAAAATTTAAATCATTGTGTGAATAAGCATTCATGTTTCCTTCACCAAAAAAATTAAGACATGATTTACGATCTCCTAACTTCAAAAGCATTCAAGGATGGTGGATAAACTACCCCATATGAGAAACACATGGTAATCCACTACTACATACTAAGGGACACATTTATCTAAGAGGGAAAAAAGGGGTTAAAATGTAAGAGCTATAAAATTTTACGCGTTCAACAACCTTCTAAATCCATATTTACAATCATTGATAATCATACATCATATCCCCTTTGTCCAATAACATCAAGAGAGGTTACTCAATACATTGCATTTATCAGTGCTTGAGGGTTTCTACACTTTACCACAAGATAAAATTAGAGAAATCAAATGCCCGTGTCTTGCAAGGCATTTGTGCCACTGAAGGTATTCCAAGAATATATTTTCTCAATTTCATTTAACATTTATCTTATAAAAGGTTCTATTAGATTTGGTTCATTTATTTGAATGCCAATAAAAATATATCACCCAATAGTTAATTTCAAATATCCTATCATATTCACCTTTTAGGTTTGATTCTTAAATGGGAAAGTATGTTTTCTTATTCACTTGTTCTCGCATGGATCAAATCATGTCCACTTCACCTCATAAGAAATATTTAATATGTTTCAAAAAAATTCCATGACCCTTGAAATGATTAGATCAACATCACAAGGGTATGTTCCCAAATGAGGGAAAGTTACAAATTTTCCTTTAATGCAATTAAAAACTTAATAGTTAAATAATGCACAACCTAACTATCTTTGTGGTCCCACCCTTTGTTCATTACATTCGACTTCTAACATTTTTAGTCTCTAAAAACTACCATGAGATTTCAAGCTCAACATTTCATCTTATATGCCATTAAAACGATGTTATGTCTCGGACTAAGGAATCTTACACACTTTCATACCTATGTGAATTCTCTCAACTAGGTTTCTAGGAGGCATACACAAACAAATACATTAACTCTATGTCTCTAAGATGGCGAAAGATGTTTGGAGCTAGCCTAACTTGGCGCCTACTAGAGAGGTCATTACATCCAACAAACGTAAATATTTTGAGCTATATGTTTGTTTGGTCACTTTCTGCTCAATATGAAAACACACACAAATGTAAGTTGATATTTTTATTTGAAGATTAAGTGATTTTCTAGGTCATTACAACACTAGTAGATAGGTAAAACCACGTCATTTTAAATTACTTGCTAACAATTTTACTAGCACAATCATATCCAAAATTTTCAGCTATAATAAACATTTCAAATTACAAGGTTCCAGTTTCATCCTCCTATATTTATTTTGACACTAAAAGAAGGAATCTTTGACATATTTTTCCAAAGTACATAATACAATCAACTCCATTTACTTAACATAATATACAATTACAACTAAGAATAACATTCGTTAAAAAAGCAAAAGTACAACTACTTACGAAATAGTACATTTTCTCAATACGCAACACCATCCTTTTCATCATGGAAATAATGAAAATAATACATTCTATTCATAAAAAATATCATTGAAATATTCTAAATAATTACATTGCCTTCAAATAACATGCTAATAAAAGACACAAATGTTGTTTTTAGTACTCCTTTTGTTCAAGTACTTGTAACTAATGTTGCATCGAGTCCTACGACTTAGTATGGAAAACCCTTATGCTTAAGCACAAACAAGACATTCATCATTTCAAGTAATTGCAAACAAAGTACAAAAAGAGGTAGAGATGAGGAGAGAGAGGAGAGATAATTTCCTCACACATTCATTTACACTTTTTTCAAGAGAGAGAGAGTAAGGGAGAGAGAGAAAGCGCAAAAAAATCTTTTTATTCACATTTTTTTGACCATTTCATAATTAATACCCATTCTCATTCATTGAAAACTCATCTACATTTTTAAACCATTTATGTTTCCAAGACCAACCACAATTTCATATTTATTTTAAGAGGGAGGGAGGAAAGAGAGAACACTAAAAAATGCAAAATCCATTCATACAAAGTAATTAATTAAATAATACACTACACACACTATAATAGGTTAAAAAGGTTTCACAAGTAATTTACATAACCAATGGGATCGAGAGAAGGATTTTCTAGCTTAAGTAGTGAGTGTGTGAAAAGCTGAACTAACTCAACTAAAGTAATTATAGTATGGTTTCCAAAACCACTCGTTTTAAATTCGAACATAAATTTCATCAATTCCTACCTATGCCCCTATAGACAAATAACTCACCAAATTCGACGGAGTTTGATTACGTTATACGAGGGGCTCAATTTATGAAGGTGACTTTGAGACCAATTTTTGTAAACACATCTAACAATTCTCTTATATGACAACCGGTGGGCTCTAACATCCACTTGAAACTCTAACTTATGAAATTATTTTTTGAAACTGAGAGTTGGTTTCAATTCTCACATAGGAGTGCTAGAGGTACGTGAAGGGGTTTACTAGTTACAAAAAAATCAATACGACATTCGTAAGTGAAAACTAATCACAATTTAGTAAAGTGGGAATGTCACCGAAAGTGATTGAAGTGTTAAAAGGGTATCAAATATCACCTTGTTAAGGCATATAATCGAGTTAGTCTTCTCGGTTAAGAAAATTCATGGTGTCTTGGGTCGACATGGAACTTGTTTTAGGTTTTGGTTCCCATTAAGCATTCGACATGGCGCTCCATGCGCATGGTTCCAAAGGCCTAATTTATTTATTTATTTTTTCTTAAAATTTTAAAGCAAAATATTTTCGGGAAAGGTAAAATCCATATCAATTCATTCCAATTTGCATTCTTTCTTAATATATATAACTTATAAAAATCCAACACTAAAAATAAATAAATGATGAAATGTTTAGTTTGAAGTGAGAGTAAGAGTGATCCATACCCGAATAATCCCTACGGAGGAAACACCCATTCCTAGGTGAAGAGTATGGTTCTACTGCAATGAAGAAGAACATTTCTCCACCATGTTCAAAGTAAATTTTTACCATCATTTTACCTGTATCATACTTGCCTCAACCTTGCACATTCTTATCTGTAACTTGCCACTACGAGTCAAATTGATAACCATTTCTAAGTGTGCTTTGGTGGTTGTCCATATATTGCCTCCTATTCCCATTTCAAAAATCCATTTTTGCATATCCAACAATCTTGGCATTCCATGAAACAAATTTTATTTTTTTTTTTGTCCTTCAACATTCCCATATTTGTAAATCCTGCAGTCATATCAGGCCACGTTCCTTGCATACAGTGGTGCCCAACAAGCCAAAGAACAAGGAAAAGAAGAAGCTTAAATTATAACTTTTTCCCATGCGTTCCCTCCCAAATCAGGAACTTGGAAAAGTAGTCCATGTGCCTTAACATGGAATTCTAAATTACATACATCTATGCCAAATCCTTGCAACTACAACATCTAACAAAGCCCCTATCTGAATCCAAAGAGGCAACATTTTTTTCATGCAAGGAAGTGACTGGAAAACCAGAGGGTTTCACACAGAGGAAGAGTGAAAAAGACAAATATGGCAGAGACAAAGGTGGGATAGTAGGAAAGGGCACTACCAAAGTCTAAATCGATACAACAACCACTCTAAATAAAAGATAAATAGCAGGAAAACGTGTTGCACATGTTACAATGCACATAACACAAATGTTTAGGAGTATAAGAAGTAAATTAATACACTAGATAATACACCGAGTGAAGCACCTCCTAATCATCTATCTTATTCATCCTCTACATACAACAACATGCCGGTGGCGGTAGGAGTTTCCTTTCAATTTAGAGCTAAATGATACCGCTTCCGGTATGAAAGCAGATCCAGTTAGTCGGTTTGTATACGAAGAATGAGAAGATTTTGCGATTATATTTATCTCTTGTGTGCGGTGCTGATTTACCCCATAATGGTTATTATATAGGATGACTAAATGCGGGAGCTCTATTTATCACGGTACCCCCAACACATTCATTTTATTTGATTTAGAGAGTGCATAAATGCACTTGCTACAACTATCAAATCATTGTAAAAATCAAACGTAAACTTGGGTTTCTCGTGAGTAATAACTTTAGACCTCAAATAAAGTGTTTGTATTATCCTGCCAAGTAAAGAGAGGTTTCGAGGCTGTACACCTGCCATCCACGACAAGGGTGGCTCCAAAACTGCAAATCGAGGGGGGCATTACACACCCTCTCATTTGTGAGGTTCGAAAATTGTTTATTCTTTTATACACACTCATGGAGAGGGGTTGGGATTTTTGGTCATTCTTGCTTTTGGGTGTTGGAGATTTTGGAGAGTGCTTGTGGAGCTTGGAGCTTTAGAGTGTTGGATTTCTTAGAGTTTTGGGATAGATTGATTGAGGTAGGCCTCTATGTCTTTCTCCCATATTTTTATGATAATATAGTGTAGTTTTGAAATAAAAATGGTGTCAATATGTGTTTTTGTTTGTGTGTTTGTTATGGGAGTGTTTGTGAATTTTTTTTTCTTTTTCTCCATCCATCATGCTTTGTGATGGATTTTGGAGTGTTAGGGAAGAGGGAGGAAGACTCCTTTTACCACATGGCTTGATGGGAAAGCCATGTTGGTCTTATTTTATTCCTCCCCTCATATGGTTTGATGTGGGGAAGGATTTTCATATGGTTTGAACTTCCTTCCCCATCCTTGGCAAGGAAATCATATATGGTTTGAAAATCCTTCCAAGGAGGAGGCTTGGTGCTTGGGTTGGAGAGATAAGGATGGTGCTTGGAGATTATTATTGTGTTCCTATGGTTGGTTCATAATTTGCCTTCATATGGGATTCTTTTCACTCTTCCCCTTTTGGGAAAAACATGGATTTTTCCCTCATGTGTTGTTTGTTTTAGTTGTTGTGTGTGTTGAAACATTGTGCTTGTGTGTTTTTTACCCTTCCCTATTTACTTGTGCAACTCAAGGATGCATCCTTTCTCTCCCATATGCTTGGAAGGAAGCTAGAATGTCCTCCATGTGTTGGAGATGGAATGTAATTATTATAATAGGTTGGGAGGTAACCGGGCCCTTTCTTCTTGTGCTATGAAGACCATTTTGAAGTGGAGAACTTGCAGATTTAGCTTGGAACTTGGTGAAGAAAATTTGGATATTTTGACATGTTGTTCCCCATTTTAGGGAGGATTTTCCACTTGGATTTTATTTGGTTCTTGTAATGATGTTGTAACTCTTGTTTAGAAGTCTCCCATTTTGAGATGAAACTTGTATCTTGCACCTAATATTGTTGTATCAATTGTTAAGTTTCTCCTTCCTTGATAAGGAGCTTGAAGGGTTGTATGTGATAGGTTGAGTCTTTTTACTCTCCATGAAAATGAATGATGTTGTATGGAAATCTTGATTCTTTCATGTTGAAATAAGCTTCCAATCCTTTCCTTTTATAAATGTTGTAAAATTTAGTTAATGGAATTTTTATGGGTAAATTTTCACCTATTTTGAAAGAATGATTGTAAGGTAAAATTTGTGGAATGGAAAGATTGCATTATCTTGTATGTTTGAAAAGAATATTCTAAGGAAATGATTTAATGTTGAGTTCCATAAATCTTGTTACTCTTGGCTTGTTTATCTTGTTTTGTGGTGTTAAGAAAAATGAGTTTCATATTTATTAGTTCATTATGGTTCATCAAATATGATTTTATTATGAATTATGAATATCAAGCAATGAAGGTCTTGTTTTTGTATTCCTTAGTACATGTTAGAAAAAGGGATGCATTTTTCTTGTAAAAGGAGGATATATGAAAAGAATGTTCTCTTAAAATCTGTGTTAAATGATTAGCTAGTAAAACCTTAAAGCTTGTTTGTTCCCTTTGAAATCTTGAAGATATATAGCTCCCATTTTGTTTAGTGTTAAAGGAAAGAAGTTACTTGTGAATCATTAAAAGAGTGGTGAGTTAATCTTGGTTGAATGTCTAAATATCCATCGACTAGAGATACGGTGACTTGGGAGCTATTTGAGTGCTTTAGATCCGATACATGTCCGATAATTTTTTTAGAAGAGGATCGAAGAGTTCCACGATCTCGACAAGGTTCAAGCACGGTTACACAATATGAGAGCCGATTTATTGATTTGTTGCATTATGTGGATTATTTGTAGGATGTGAAATTGCAAGTCAATAGGTTCATTTGGGGATTAAATGTAGATATAGTTGGGGCCATTAAGATGTTATCTCCTTTGACACTTGAGAAGGATCAGAGAGAAGGCCTATGTATTTGAGGAGAACAGGAACATGGTTTAAGAGCACGAGAGATAGGAATAGGGGTAATTTTAAGGAGAAGATGCAATCATTTCAAGATCATGTATCACGGGTGCGACACCACCACTAGAGGAGGATTCAGGCCTCCACAATCAGTCTCAAAGCCTCCATCGCACACATAGTAGCGAGTCTCGGCACCGGGCACACTATCGGCAGAGGACTAGGCGGACACGAGAGTATGCAAAGGTGGAGTTTGAGGAGGTTTTGGTGTGGGTAGAGACATGAGACAAGGTACCTAAAAGGTCTAACTAGCTTTGTACTCAACAATATACCGTGGTCGGGCAGTGGGTTTGGTACATTAGAGTATGAGAGGGACCCCTTCTCAGAGAGGTGTAGTAGGATGTTTCATTTGTGGGTCCCATGATCACTATGTGCATATGTGTCTGCACAAACTCATCACCATTAATAGAAAAATATCTCTTATCTCTGAGAAGACATTGGTAAACATATGACGTTCCCATTGCTTCTACGCATCAATAGATAACCACCGGGCCAAACATCGGACCATGGTTATCGAGACAACACGTACTATCAGGGGTATTTTTGTCTCAATTCTTTTTATTCAGGTGCATCAAATTCATTTATATCAACTTATATATTTATAAACTCACAGTGGATACCTACGTGGAGAGTCGTATACTCTATTTGGGAGTATTCTCCACTACCTTAGACCTTCGAGTGTTTCCCTTAGGTTCCTATGGGGTTATTCTGGGAATGGATTGGCTTAAGTCTCATCGGGTGAAACTAGACTATGGAGAGAAGATCATTGAGTGTCAAGATTAACTTGGGAACTCAGTTGTTATCTCTAGGATACAGAGGCCTATTTCCTTGCATATGATCTCCACTAAGCAACTCAAATAGATCATGCGCAAGGGTTATCAGTTGTTTGCGATTACAATTAGTGATCGATTAGAGAGTACTTCAGAGCACTCACCTCTTAATGAGAATGCAGTATTGAGGGATTTTGTAGATGTGTTTCCAAGAAATCTTCCTAGTTTACCACCCCGTAGAGAGGTGGATTTCACCGTAGATCTAGTACCATGAGCAACACCTATTTCTAGGGAACCTTATCAGATGATGACTCTAGAGCTTCATGAGCTCAATATTTAGCTAGAGGAGTTGTTTGAGAAGGGACTTATTCACCCTAGTGTGTCTCCATAGGGGCACCATTTATTTTTGTGAAGGATGGTTCTCTCAAGCTTTGTGTTGATTTCAGGAAGCTTAATAAGGTTGCAATTAAGAACCATTATCCACTTCTAAGGATTGATGACTTGTTTGATCAGATGAGGTGAGCCAGAGTGTTCTCTAAGATTGATCTCAAGTTAGGATATCATTAGTTGTACATTACAGATGCAGATATTCACAAAACATCTTTCCATACTCATTATGGGCATTATGAGTTCATTGTTGTACCTTTTACTTTGACCAATGCCCCAGATATTTTCATGAGCCTCGTGAATGAAGTTTTGGGACATTTTTGGCCCATTTGTCTTGGTTTTTCTTGATGATATATTAATATATTCTCATTCTGAGGAGGAACACAAGGAGCATTTGAGATAGGTACTATAGGTTTTGAGAGATCCAAAGCTTTTTGGGAACCTAAAGAAGTGCATTTTCTTTTAGTCAGAGATTCAATACTTGGCTCACATCATTTTAGGAGAGGGTATTTTGGTATATCCCTCTAAGATATAAGCCATCCTTGATTGGCCAATTCCCACATCAATGACAGAGGTGAGGAGTTTTATGGGATTAGCAGGGTATTACAACAAATTTGTTCAGGACTTTTCCAGGATTTTGCATCTTATTACTTCTCTTCAAATGAAAGGGAATAAATTTTCTTGGTTAAAAAATTGTGAGCAATATTTTTAGTTACTTAAGGAGCGAGTGACCACGGCACCTATCTTAGTGGTGCCAAATCATATAGGATAGTTTTGGTTTACATCGATGCTTAATTAGATGGTCCGGGAGCAGTTCTTATACATGAGCATTGGGTCATTTATTTTTGTCGCATAAGCTCAAGGATTATGAGCTTAACTATCCTACCCATAACTTGGAGCTTATAGCTCTAGTTCATTGGTGTCATTTAATTTTAGGTAGGCCATTCATTTTGAGGACTGATCGTTAATGGCGTTGGATGGAGTTATTATCCGAGTATGAAATGGATGTCCAATATATCAAAGGAAAGAATAAATTTGTAGTAGATGCACTTCGTAGATGATGACATGTGTTTACTTCTATGACACAACAAACGAATCTTTGAGACAGGATTCTTCAACATCTTCTAGAGGAAATATTCTATGAGGGTACTAATTAGATGTTTGAGTCACAAGGTTCCTTAGGGGGTAGGTATTCAATTTTTATTATAGAGGTAGATGGTCTACTTTTGTTTCGGAGGTGAATTTATGTGCCTAAGATAGGTGATCTTAATAGCTTCATTCTATCGAGAGACACACCAAGCCCCTTATACATCACATCTAGGAGTGAAGAGGATGCATGTAGATATGAGAGAGTTGTATTATTGGCTGGTATTTTACGGAATATAGCTGAATTTTTAGCTTATTGTCTTGAGTGATAAAGGGTCAAGGTCGAGCATTCTCATCCCAGACTTTTATATCCTCACAACATTCCTAGAGTAGAAGTGGGATGTCATCTCCATGGATTTCATCATCAGACTCCCTATGTATTCTTATCATCATGATGCCATCATGGCCACTATGTACAAGTTGACCAAGGTTGCGCACTTTTCGTCAACCAAGGTCACCTATAATACACTCAAAATTGCCAAAGTGTTTATGGAGGATATTGTCATATTACACGGATTCCAATGACCGTTATCAATGATCTTGACACCATCTACACTTCGGACTTCTGGACTTCCTTTCACACTACTCTAAAAACATAGATTAATTTTAGTTCAACATATCACCCAGAGACAGATTGGTAGACAAGAGAGGATTAATCGTGTACTAGAGGATATGGTGCACATGTATGTGATGGACCAAATGAAGAAGTGGGAGGACTATTTTTACCTTGCCGAGTTTGCCTACAACAACAATTATCATAGTTCTATTGGTATAGATCCATGTCATGTTTTTATGGGAAACTTTGTTGGACACCTTTGAGTTGGGATAGGCTAGAAAACATGGTTGTACTTAGGCCGGCTTACCTTCGAACTCGGAGTAGCGAGGTTATTTTTATCGGGAAACTTCTTGAGCAAGCTAGAGGATGTTATAAGGCGTATGTAGGCAAGCAAGAGGACTGATCGTCACTTATCATTGGGTGAAAAAGTCTTCTTGAGAGTTCATCCACATAAGAGGCCAACCCTCTATGGAAAGGGTTCTAAGATTTCACCTCATTTTATGGGGCCATTTGAGGTCTTGGAGGTCATAGGTCTAATTGCCTACCAGTTAGATTTTCCACCATGTCTAGCATGAGCCAACGACGTGTTTCATGTTTCGGTATTATGTGGATACATGCTTGATATTTCTCATGTGTTAGATTAGTCGGCATTACAAGTAGACAATGATGAATAGTGGAGACCTGGGCCTATGCGCATCCTGAAGCACAGGAGATTGGCCCTTCGAGGGTAAAACTTAGACCAGGTTAGATTACATTAGGACAGAGATATGATGAGACAACAACTACATGGGAGGATGCTACTCCATTGAAGGCTTGATATCATTATCTCTTCCGGTGAATTCCTAGAGGAAGTCTAACTTATAAAGAGGGGGATGTAGTGCCCACCTCTTCTTATGTAGTTCTTTTCGACTCATTATTTTTTATGTAATAAGGGACATGGAATTTATCATCATTTGGATACTATATGTTTTTATTATGGTTCGTTTGATGACACTTGTGGTGATTTGGGCATTGTAGAATTATTTCTACATTTTCGAGTCATCTTCCATTTCTGCTATATTTTATCACACGATCCCTTTTTCCTTTTGATGTATTTTTGTATTATTTATGGACTAAATTTTTCCTAAGTATGGAGCTTGACGTGGTGGGTATCCACATGTCACGTCCACGTGTTTTGGAGAAATCATAAAGAATCGGGATCCCTCAAGCAATGAGAATTGACCATTTGGCTGAAGCACAACAAAGCAGCCCAAGTGGGCTGAAAATTCAAAGATAGAATAGAGGAACGTGTAGGACTCCACATGTCTCCCAGTGCATACTCAATAGGAAAGGAAAAAGGTGAAGCCCCAAATCCGCATGACATATCCATGTATCACAAAGGACCAACTAAAGAAGTAAAGGACTCGAGGTTCGGTGGATTGAATGTGATCTCGGGGCCCAAAGCATGCAGTTGATATTTTCTCCCAAGGTCGAAATATCTCATAGGAAAAACTAAATGCAGACGGTGGAATTATTCAATTAAGGTGTGTTGTAGAAAGAGATGCAAAGTCTATAAGATAATGTTCTTGTGCCAATAATAATATGGACATAAATCAAGTTTTAGAGTTCTAGAGAAGAGAATTTTAGGTTCATTCTATTGTGTTCATTGGCCTTAGCAAGGATCTGTTGTAAGGAAATGTTGTAATATGTGCCATTTTGGCCTTATGTACTATTTTCTTTATAAATAAGAGTTCTTGTTCTATGCACTGAAAATTTTGCAATATTTTAAGTCCTTTATTTCTTCTTGTTTACTCTTATTTTAGTTCTTGATGAATGTTTAAATATCTATCATGTTGCATGCCCTTAGATATTTTACATAAATTTATTCATTGTGCACATGATTATGTTTAGTTTCATCTAGCCTTTGATTGTTTGAAATATCTTCGAAATATTTTAGCATGCTCAATGCTCTTCAACTTATCTAGTAGTTATTTCAATAACAATCTCTATGCTATTTTAGTAGATATTTTGTGCATCGCCTTAGAATTTTTCATTTTGTTTCATTTTCTCTCTAACCCTTATCTCAATCCAAATCATAGAAGATCCAACTTCTATAAAACCTAGAGGTTATCTTAGGGGTCAAGTCCCACATCCCTAAGATTTCCCACAACTTTGATGGTTCATCTACAAATATAATTGTCAACAGTTTTCCTGGCACACCCGGTGGGACTTGAAATTAATATTTCTAGTTTTATCAGGTTTTGATGTGTGTCTTGATGAAACTCTAGCCTTTGAAGGCTCTACAATAACACATCTGGTGACTCCATTTGATATATCAACTGGTTCCAGCAGCATTGGTGATCCATACGTGCCCCGATTCATGAGAAGAATCCAAACAAGGTCTAGAACAAGACAAGAAGGCGTATTTGAATACTTGTAGTTATCCCTAGGAAGAGGAAGAAGAGGAAGATAGATTCAAAGATCTCCATCTCCTCCAAACTGAACTCTTTCAACACCTCCACCTAGTAGGCCCTTCTTGCAATCCACTAGAGTTCTCAGACCCATTACAATGGCTCATCAGCCTCCTTCAAGACGAGTTCATCCTATGGAATTAGGGAATTTCACTCATCTTTCTAGTACCTCCGACAACATGGAATCCCATCCCAGCAAATGCACTAAAGGAACTACCTAAATTCAATGGTGAATACTTCAAGACCCCAGAGGAACATCTTCAAGATGTTGCGGAGATATGCACGGTACATTACATCATGGAGAAAGATGTTGCCTTAAGGTTACTAGCTACCTCCTTTAAGGGAAAATCTCTCAACTGGTACATGTATTTGAATCCTAACTCTATCAAATTTACTAAGATAAATTGGTAAATGTATTTTTATAAGATTAAGTGAAAATGGAGATAGATATTCACTCCTACAACAACTTATCAATATCAAGAAAGCTCTGCAAGATCCCATGATTGATTTCAATACTAGATTCCACAAGACATGGCAAAGGATTCTAGTTCTAGCCAGACCGCATGTAGGTATGGCTATTGTATTTTATCTAAAATCTCTAAAATTGGATATTTTCATTATGATTTATTCGTTAGGAGGAGATTCTTTGCCACAAGCATATGATATTGCAGTCCAAGATAAGAATAACTTAATAGATGTTGGGAAACTTCCCCGAAGCTCACTTTGTCGAGCTTTTCCCATGATTTCTCCCATTCCCAATAGAAAACCTCAAGTTATGCCCAATCTCTTACATTTATATAAAGTTACCCATCCTCTCACAGAGCCATCGCCCCTTCCGTAACGTCATCATCTTCTTCTTCGGAGATGGAGGAAGTAAAAACATCCTTAGGAATCATGCGATAGAAAGTCAACACGTGACCTTCTTCACACCCAACCTCCCGAGGTCGTGCAAGACAAGCGGTGTGGATTTGAAATGGAAATGAAAGTGATGGTAGCAATCAAGCTAAATGGGTAACCTTATATCTTCGACATGAAATACTGGAATTTGTGAATATAAGGAAAATAATGCTCTCCTAACTGAAGGGGTGTGATGGTACGGTCTATTATGATAGCCACTTGGAGACTCCAATCGATGTCTAGTTCTACAAAGATTCTATTGAGTGGTTGCGGAATACGTGGAAAGTAACCTACAAGTGCCTCATATGGGTTTCCAGACAAGGTCATGGAAGTTGAGATAAGAAGTGTATCGGAGCTGTAGGAACTATGGGTTATTCTCTAGTCTTGTCCAAAAATTCTTAGCTTGATCAGCTGCTATATTCAACAATGAAAGCTATGTAATAATATTGGGTGGAAGCAATGAAGATATGAATACCAATGTGCATAAAATAGTGTAAATATCTAGCTAACTAGTAGGCCCATTGGGTTGTGGGACCTGATGATCATAACCAAAGACTCGTTGAGGCTGAGGCCCTCGTATGGTCATGCATGTAATCAAAACCTATTTCTAGGAGCATTCCAAAAGTCATAGGCTTGATTAGCAATGATATTCAATGTATCTAACTATCCTATTTTCTCAGCGTATGTTGCAGGTGTGTGTAAAACTGTTAAACACAAACTTGTGTCAATGTCAGTTATTAGCTTCGGCCCGTTGGGTTGTGGGACCAAGGGATCACAATTGTAAGTCTTTTCCTGTTGTGGACCATTGATGGTCATACAAGATGAATTGATTTGCTTTCAGTAAATAAACTATCTATCAAAGGAAATCTAACCTATGTTTTTGGTGTTTTCTCAATATATCGGAACAAAGCAGTAAAACAAGCTAATCTATGGAAAGTAAATGTTTTTGTTAGTTTCTAAATTTTCAAAAATGCATCTAATCTAGTAAAAAATTAAATACAAACAATTAGCCGGATGCAACTAACTATTTGTGCAGATGTGTGAGTCTAAATCTAAAATTATATTCTAATTGAATCAAAACCCTTCTAACCCTACCTTAGAAGTGAAGAAAAATCATAACCCTAACAAAGCTATCATTCCCCATAGCTTCCCCTGGTAATGTTAAAAGAAAACTTCCTATTGATTTGATCTACTTGAGATTATTTAGCTAATTGAAATGAATTGTTTCTCTACTCTATTTGACATGCAATTGAAATTAACAATTCATAATGGAAAATTTGATAAACAAAGAAAATAAATACACAACTCCAACCTGGAAGAGTGAGAACC
Source organism: Taxus wallichiana var. yunnanensis (assembly GCA_018340775.1). Taxonomy (NCBI): domain Eukaryota; kingdom Viridiplantae; phylum Streptophyta; class Pinopsida; order Cupressales; family Taxaceae; genus Taxus; species Taxus wallichiana. Next base: position 749,275,972 of record CM031244.1, on the reverse strand, counting down.
TTGGCAAATCTAGTAGTATCGGTGTCTATCCCTCGTTATTTCTTTATTTATCCGAGTGTTCATGTGATTCTAAGGGATTGGGCATGCAAAGAACAACAAAAAAGGATGGCATTTGAGCAATGAAATCTTGGAAGCAATTTGGACACAATGCAAGTAGAAGAGAGATAGAACAAGAGATCTGAGCTTGGCTATGTAATTCCTAGAAAGATTATGACAGAAAAACAATACAAGATACACAAAATTCTTAGGCCCTTTGCTTGGGTACAAGCATGGAATATATAGGAATGGAGGCTAGGAGGTTACTTCATGTATAAGGCAAGAAGAGGTAGTTCCAAATAATTAAATCTCATTTAAAATAGAAAGAGCAAGGAGAACCAAGAAAACAAAGCTAATTTTAGACAATTCGGCGCACGGATGCATGCAAAAAGCAAATTTAAGTGAACGATCACATGTTTTAAAACACGCATGAAGAATCTGGAAAATGCAAGGCGGGACCACCACCCTATGTAAGGTGGTGGTTTCAGACAACCACCCGGGCATGGCAGGTGGTTTGTGAACCACCACCCAGGAAGGGCAGGAGTTCGGCATCAAGGCCAAAACAAGCATAGAAAGAAGCAGGAGATGTAAAATTGCATGGAAAAGTTCGATAAGTCCATCTAGGCTACAAATATACTCTTCGAATGGGTTTTGGAGCTCGAACACCTTCTTGAAAGGATTTTAAATCATCATTGGGGATTCTTGTAACCGTTTTCCGAAAATGTAGCACGTGTAATTTTAGGTGTGTACATGAACTTCTCTAAAAATATAGTTAATCGAAAAGGAATTAAAGCACCTACCAGAGATAGTATTATCAAGGCTATCAAGGGAGTAGACCCTATTATCCTTCGCAATATCAAAATTCCCTAATACCACCGCTTAAAGACAACCATCTAACCAAATTGTCCCAGTACCGATACCACTATAGACCCTTCCACCCAATAGTGAGAGAGAGATGATTCTAGGACAAAATAATTTGTCGAAAGATCCCAATGCTTGGTGTTTCCTTGCAATACCCCACATATTCCAAGATATTTCCCCAAGGTAATCTACAAAAAAGTAGCGAGTAAAGAGTGAGGGAAGGATGTGATGTTAATGCTTTCAGACCTTACCAATCTTTAGGAATTCAAAACACGGCCTTAGTTGCACAAATGCAAGGGATGTCCCTGGAACAAGAGGCATAGATTATGCATGAACATGTGCTTTTATCTTGGGTTGAAGGAGAATAATTTGTATTCACAAACAAAGCATCCACTTCTAAGAATCCAATATAGTCAGATTACAACATTCGCTCCAAGAGGTGGATGATGGAAGTTGTGATCCATGTTCCTACAACAACAAATGAGGAAAGGAAATAATCTCCTACATTCACTTCCCCTCCACCACCACTAGACAAGAGACTCCAGAAGCTACTCAAAATAAAGGGACCTTCCATCTAGTGGCTGAGAGGGTAAAATACCAAAGCAATACTCCAAAGCGCAACCACTTGAACCGATGAATGTGGTCAAGAAACTTAAAATGGAACTAGCCAACATATCCATGTGGATATCTTGGGCATTCTCAAATAAAAGGAGTTGCTTCAAGAAGCACTGAAATATAGTGGCAGCTTAACTACGACTAGGAAGGGGAAAGAGCAACTCATAATGACCCGATTTCAAACAGAGTCAGTGTTGATGAACCAAAAAGAAGAGGTAAATAAATCAAGACCCAAACCCTTCTTCATGACTCTTATAATTGGTAAAAAAATTGCTACATAACTCCATGATAGACTCTAGGGAAAGCACTACAGTCATGCCCAAATAAATCATGTATGTTTTAGTAGTTAAATATGAGCCCCTAAAGAGAGGATTCATGCAGCTAGATGGGAAATCATTTCAAACCATTGGTGTTATTAGAGGTCTCCCATTACAGCTCTATTCCTACCTGAACATAATTATTCCATAGGATATAGTGGTAATTAATGTTCCGACGGTCTTCGGACTATCTATGTCCTATGATTTCATGGCTAAAATTAGAGGTTACATGTCCCTTGATTGGTCTCATCTGATTTTGCAGACTAAGTATGGATCCAAAATGAAGGTGCTATTAGAACCCCTCACCAAGGAACATATTATGGATCAAGTGGCCTCAGGTTTTGAGGCCTCACATGCCATGATCACTCGAGAGGAAGAGTCGTATATGGATGATGGTGACCATCAAAGCGAAAACTATTTGGTTGACCTGTCACCTATAGATCCCTTTGGAAATTTTTATTCCACTGGGTTAGTTACTTATGTGATCTTTGATGAAAATCCTAGCATCCCAAATATTATGAAGGAGGATAGTAAAGATGAAAAGAATCTCATACAGGATTCTCTAATGTGGACTCTACATTTTGACTGAGACGAGAATAAAAAATGGATCAAGAGTTGGGATATGCTTATCTTCACTAGACAAAAGGAAGATGCTCGAGTCACTTCACTTCCACCTTGTTTTCACCAAAAATGAGGCAAAGTAGAAGGCTTGAGTACATTTTTGACATTGGCATGAAAAGAGGGCATACAAAAATTGAGAGTCTTTGGGGACTTTGAATTAGTAGTGACACAAGTTAGAAGCACTGCCACGTAAAAAATCCAAGGATGAGGTCTTATTGTCATAGGGTATGGGATCTTATTGAGGACTTTAAGGCCTTTAACATTAAGGTTATCCCTTGGGACCAAAACATAGAAGAAAATAGAATGGCCCAGATCGGATCACAATTCAACCTAACCCAAGATCTATTGGAAAACAAAGACGCGATGAAATTGATCATCTTCCCATCCATACCTGATAATATGGATCATTAGAAAGTCTTCGAAAGTGATCATGAGATATTAATCTTGCTACAATAATCTGAAGAGTTTATAGATCAACTCCAACCCAAAATTGAAGAAGCATATGGAAATCAAGTCATCTAGCTCAAAACAAACAAGCTTCCAAAAGGACTGATAACGTTGGAAAATATTTTCAACTTCGATGATGCTAATACAACTAGCAGAAATTTTGTGGTAGTCAAGAAAGACTATGTTGAGCTAGAAGTATCTAATGGGAAGAAGTTAAAGGTTGGGAAAATAGTCACTCAGAAGGAAAGAGAGAGACTTGTGGCTCTATGCCATAAGTATGATAAGGTAATAGCCTAGACTTATGAAGACCTACATGGTTATAATAAGGACATCATCTAGCATACTATTGATCTAGAAAAAGGGACAAAACTTGTACATCAGAAGCAGAGACCCGTGAATCCAAAGATAGAGTCTCTCAATGCCGAAGATCTCAGGAAGCTCCTAGATGCTAAAACAATCTTCCCAATCAAGAACTCTACATGGGTATCTAATATGGTACTAGTAGGAAAGAAAAATGGTGAAATCAAACTCTGTGTGGATTTTAGAGATTTGAATAAGGTGTCCCTTAAGGATCACTACCCCTTACCTTCCATGGAATAAATACTACAAACAGTAGTGGGTTCAGAAATATTTTCTTTGCTTGATGGTTTTTTGGGTTACAACCAAATATGGCTTGTGGAGGAAGACCAACATAAAACCACCTTTACAAACTTTCAAATAGCCATGGATGCCACATTTGGAGAGTTGATCAACAAGATAATCCTAATATACTTGGATGACCTCACATTGTTTACCAAAATAGTGGAGGATCATTTTAATGCCCTAGAAGTTGTATTTAAGAAATGTCAGGAATTCAGAATCTCTTTGAATATGAAGAAGTGTGTTTTTAGAGTACCGCAAGGTAAACTCCTAGGACACATTGTCTCAAGGGATGGGATCTCAATTGATCCAGAAAGAGCCAGGTCCATTTTGGAATTTCCCCTACCTATTAAAAAAGGTAGTACAATATTTCCTAGGAAGGATTAAATTCATCAGTAGATTCATTTCAGTCTATTTTGGGATGATCCACTTGATCACACCGATGATAAAAATAATATAAGATTCAAATTGACCATTGAAGGTCATCAAGACTTCAAGGGGAGAAAATGAGAAGTTACATTTACCTCGGTGCTATACAACCTATACTTCTCCAAGGATTTCATTATGTACGTATATGGGAGCGAGCAAAGTGTAGCATCTGTGCTGACATAGAAAGGAGAGGCACAAGGAGAGGAGCATCCAGTTGCTTTATTTTTGAAAACCCTCCATGATTATGAGATAAGGTATAACTTTGTGGAGAGACAATCTTACGCAATTGTCAAAGGTCTAAAGAAATTCATACACCTCATTACCAATAGCAAGATCACGGTCTTGGTGGCACACTCCAGTGTCAAATAATACATCATAGAAGGTGAGATAACCAAAAAAATGGCTAACTAGATCACTAAGATCTTATAATATGACATTGAAATAAATCCCACAAAGATGGTAAGAGGAAGAGGTATGTGTCAATATCTCGCACAAGATCTAATGACCCCAATAAATGAATAATTTGAATGTGGTACTCCATATTCAAGAAATCAAATCCAAAACCGGGTATCAGATAGGATGTATTTCATGCAGATAGGTGAGTATCCAAGTCACCTTCCTCTTAAAAAGAGAATATATTATAGACAATAGGGATCTAAATTTTTCATAATTGATAATTTCCTTTTTAAAAGGAACTTTGATGGGATCTTGCTTAGATGCCTAGAAAGTGAGGAGGCCGAAAAGGTCTTACATGAGTTACATCATGGAATCTTAGGAGGCCACTTCTCAGCCAAAACCACAGCCATAATAGTCCAAAGGTAGGATACTTTTGGCCCAATTTGTTTGTGGATTGCTATGTGATGGTGAGAAAATGCAAAATTTTCCAGTTCTACATGGGCTTACAAAGAAATGTCGCACTACCCCTTAACCCCATCCTAGTTGAGGAACCATTTGCACAATGGGGTCTAGATTTCATTGGAATGGTTAATCCAGTTTCAAGCATGGGTCACAGGTGGATTCTCACTTCCACTAATGAGTTCACTCAATGGATGGAGGTAGGTCTTTTGAAGGATGTTACAAAGAATATGATCCTATATTCTTCTCTAAGATATCACTACCTACTTTGGATCCCCCGCATGATCATATCAGATAATGCCAAGGATTTTCTAGGGGCCAGAGTGTCTAACTTTGTAATGAGGCATGGAATCTATATTAAGATGTCTTCCAACTACTACCCATGCAGGTAACATTTTAAGCGAATCAACCAACAAGAATCTAATTAGACTCATAAAAAGGATGAGAGATGAACATAATTGTGGCATGAGCATGTAGAGACGACCTTATGGGCTGATCAAATCATGCCCAAACAAATCTTGAAGGCCTCACCATATGAATTGGTCTATGGTAAAAGCATCGTAATGCCTATCACTGTGGAGGTCCCAGCCTTGCAGTTGTTGAAGAAAATTGAGATCGAGGAACATGGATCGATACAGTAAGACTCGCGGAGCTGATAGAGCTTCAAGAAATATGGGAGGCAGCCCATGAATCCATGATCATTTGTCAGTAGATTGTCAAGACTTAGTTTGATCAAAAGCTTTAAAACCTGATTTCCAAGATGATGCTTTAGTCTTAAAGTGGGATGTGAGGGCCGCCAAGCCCGGTAATCATGGAAAATTTGACCCTCTCTGGATAGGACTATTCAAGATCACTACATGCAAACAACACAATTATTTCAAGCTCAAGACTATGGAAGGTGAGCCCCTCATGATTCCAGTGAACGGGATCCACCTCAAACCTTTCCATTAAATATTTTATTGTAAATTTTGTATCATATGTATAGTCCCCTTCCTTCTTTTTTCCTTATTTTACGGTGTCACCCCTTTGAATAAGTGTCTTTGGACACGTGTCTCTTGCGGAGACCCTTTTTCCCCTTTTTGAAGTTTTGAAAGGTATTATACCTTCCTAATTTTCCCTGAAGTAAATGATCCTAATAGTCTTTTGAAATAATTAATGAAAGGGATTGGATTGTTAATGAAAAATATCTTGGGAAATGAAAAATTCAATGCTAGGGATCATTCGACCAAAGTATCGTTATATGATGTGACCCAATTTATGCACAAGACTTTATTTTGCATGAGTTTAGGAGGCTATTTGAGGAATGTTTTGAAGTCACAAAAGCTTCATTATGAGTGCTAAGAGTTTTGTCGTAAGTTTTCGATTCCTCGCCCAAAGAACCGAAGCTTTCACCAATTTTAGAGTAGCCATGGTAGCTTCACGGTTACCTACCTCGGCCTAAATCTTACGCAGATGCCTAGTGTCACATCACTTTGTCAACCTAAGGATAAGATTCACAGATAAGAGAACACAATTTAGAAACACTTCCATGGTCACAGACTTTGTGTATGGGCTTTTCGATCCCATCCTCACCAAGAAACCAAAGGCTCTGAGAGAGGCTGCCCACGCTAGATTCCTAAATCTAGGAGATTTTGAATCCTTTAGATCTAGAATTTGGACCTCTACACTCACCCAATACATGGTGCCTCTCATGCACCCATATCCAGAGCTCATGCAAATGTTTGCACATTGTTTTGACCCTAATTCCAACACCATCAAGGGCCAAAACATGCAGGTGGTAATTACACCATAGGCCATCAGGGATATATTGACCCTACCCTATGAAAAAACAACCGCTTTTAAGATGTGGTCAAACTCTAAGGCGTCCTGGGGCCCAATTCCAAAATAAAGACACATTCATCAACAGGGGAGTCATGATACAATGATTCAAGCATTTCCGAACACCAAGATTCCCAATCCCACTGAAATTGTTCATAGCAGATTCACAGGATGCCTGCTCCATGTTAGCATTCATTTTCAGCCAAGAATTGGATAGAAATGTCCACAATCGGCAAGCATGGGCCCTTTTGAGGATGATATTGGTAAAGAGGGACCATGCATATTGGTTTGATTTCTCTAAAGACATAGGAGGCTCTATTTACAAGTAGTTGGCCAATTTCTCTGTGAACTCCACTTTCAGGTATTCTTCTTATTTGTTCCACCTCATTTTGTATCATAACGCCTAGTTCTTTATCCAATTTATGACCTTGGACCTATGGAACATAGAGGTGAATCCTTAAAAGGTTATCCCATTATCCACATGGACTCATGTGTTGTCCTGCTCCTCAGATGCATATGAGTTTCCTAACCATTTTTGTTGCACTTGTCTCCGAATGAATTTGACCTAGAAGGGGTCAATAATAGAATTAATGATTCAGTCTAGGCCATCCTGTCTAGACCTCCTACATCCTTGTGACTATTTCTTTAGGGCCACACATTCAATGATCCGATTGCATTGATTTTGAGATGAATCCTTCATGCTCCCAAGGATCTCGTTATCCAATTTTTCCCCTCAGGAAAAATTTGATCAAATGTGACCTTGCGTGGAGGAAATGGAGAGGTTGGTTCAGTCATGCGAGCTCACATTTTAATTCCAAAAATTAGGTTGTAGGTAGGCTTGACAATGGAAATGCAAGGTTGAAAAATGAATGGCCAAGGGAACATTGAAGGATATCAGAGCTCAAGTGGAAGAATGGAGAAAGGCTTGAATTTTTAGAATTTGCATTTCCGCATTTTGGAGACAAGGTGGGAAAAATTTGGAAAAAAGTATAGAGAGGAAAATCCTGAAATCCAAAAGTATGAAAGTCTAAAATTTTGAACTTTTGGGTTTCTGTGGTGGTTTGAGAAAGAGAATGGTTAGTCGGAAAAAGTGAGCAAAAATCCCAAAATCTGAAATTTTGAAAGTCTGAAATTTGGACTTTCGGGTTTGAGTTTGAGATATTTTGGTGGATGCAAAGGGATGAATAGTGAAAAAGTTAAAACCAATTTTTTTGAAAATCTGAAAGTTTGAATTTTTGGACATTCGGGTTTGGTGTGCAAAAAGGAAAGGCGATCAAAATGTCGAAATCCAAAAGTCCAATTCGAAAGGGTTTAGATCTCAAAAGTCAAACTTGGTTTGAGTCAATGCGGTAGCAATTTTGGAGTTTCAAATTTTTGGGTTTCATAGTTTCAGAACTCTCAAGGTGATTTGGGGATGAAAAGTGAAAAGGGTCCGAATAGGAAAGGGTCAAAATTCTGAAAGTCCGAAATTTGAGACTTTCGAGTTGGGAGTTTCAGAGTTTCACTTATGGATTTTTGAAACTCTAAAGGTGATTTGGGAGATGAACAAGAACTCAGCTTATAAAACCAAAAATGTCCAAAATTCCTAATTTCAGGATTTTGAAGGTTGCATGCATTTCGGACTCGAAAAAGGAAGATCAGTAGTTCACATTTTTTGCAGAATGACCCCCTGACCTTCAAATGGCCATAACTTTTGATTGGGAGCTTGGATTTACACAAGAAAGGACTTTTTGGAAATCTTATAGTCTCCCTTACACAACTAACTTATTCAAAATGAGACTAACTTATTCAAAATGAAGAAATGTAGTCCACCATTTTAGAGTGTCCCAAGTTTCTCACCTACCACAATAGTGAAGTATGGGCATCCTTTCTTTCCTAACAAGGAAGATTACATGGAGGCATGAGTTTTGCATTCAAACTCATCATTGTTATAGGTGAATTCAATGCATTCTAGGGTGGTTGAAGCAAAGTATTTTGATTCTTCTCTCCCCTTTTCTCTCATTCTTCATATGTATTGTAAGGAGGGGCATTTTTAAAATGTTGGACAATTTGGATTTGCACTCTCCCTTCTTCTCTTGTCTATAAGTGGATTTGTGGAGTTAAAACCTCCCATCAAAATTGTAATACAAATCTTGCCTCTTGGCCATTGTAGTGTATTGTATCAAATTTGTGGAGAAATAATACATGTATGTGGATGATTTTCAACCCTCTCTTGTGTTCATTGCACCTCTCTGATCTCTCATTGTAATCTTGGTTATCTGTGTATGGTGGTTGTATTACATTTCAATGGTTTGTGTTTAATGGCAAAGAAAGTGTTCAGCATTCCTTTGGTGCATCACCTTTGTTAGTTTAGGTTTATTTTCTTGCATCTTATTAACCCTATCTCCTTGACAAGTTAGAGTAGATTTTAGGTAGATCCTCTACAATTTGAATGTGTGCATCTAATTAGAGGAATAGGAACCGACCTTCATTCGGAGAGCTTTCCCAATTGCAAAGTCCAAAACTTTAGGAGAAGCTTCATGTTATGCAATCACACTAATAGTTTCAACCCATCAAGTTACAAACATTCAAGGGTGATGTTATTACGCATCAATAGGATCCTCACATCGTGGGTGGTGGGTTTGGAGATAACCAGGTAGTTGGTGCTCCTCGACATAGAATATGAATCGAACATAAACATAAGGCATTATTCGACCTCCCTTGAGTAAGGGAAGGGTTACTATAACTAAATGCGGGGTAGAGCATATAATCACACAAACTCTAGTTTATTACAGCTTCGCCATGATCCAGGGCACATGGAGGTATGACCCGGATGGGAAGATGGCCACCAACCTAGCTCAAAAAAAAAGTATTAGAATCCTACCAACATGAGCACAAAAAGTATTTTAAAGATATGAGATCTCCCCAGGCATAGGTTCCTTGTATTTTTGTCAAACTGAGTGACATCCTCACTCCACTATGGGATTCATTTTAACCAATCTCGCACAAGTATGACCCCACTGTGTGACGATGACCGAGAGAATTGGGAAACCTTGCATAACAAGGGCTAGAGCATAGATAAAATAGAGGCCTATTGGAAATATAGGCAGAAAATTGGGAAGACTACCCTCAATTTCAAGGTTTTGCTCACTAATGAACATTGGAAGGAATTTTGGGACACAGAGCACAATACTGATTCGTACACCGAGGAGGCAATGGTGGTCTCCAAAGAGTAGCTCACACGGGCCACTACGAAGTCCACCGACTCCTCTAAAGCTGCAAGTGCCACATCGCTCCCCTCCCTCTATTTCTTAGCAGGATCCCTCGAGGTGCTACATGTCCATGGTTTAGATGACATCATGCCCTCGTGGTGCAAAGATAATAGTGTAACCTTGATGTCGACCCAACCTAGGGGCTCACCTTGGCACAACCATCAGTCTTTCCCTCGCAACCACCTATAAAGGTGCCAGCCCCTAGAGTCCTCCAAAGAAGAAGTTAAAAATGGTCGAGGCCTCTTCTTCTACAACCCCCTCACCTCCTCCCATTCCTTCATCTCTTTCCCCTTCACCTTTCATTTCCCTAGCTAGGACGTTCCCACTTTAATAACTCCACCTCACAATCTTCCTCCATCGTGCTCCCCTTCCTTCCTCTACCACCCACCACCATTCCCACATTCTCTCCCCAAGTCTTAATTCTCATTAATTCTCAGCCCCCATAGCTAGTTATAATCCTTTAAGGCCTTTTGCCAAGATTCCCATTTGTAGGCAGGATAGTCCCTTCTCCTTTAGGATTTTTGAACCGAGATGAGATGGCCAAAGTGGCTTGAGATAATAGGAGGGAGAAGAAGAAAAAGGAGATGGTAGCAGGAGATTTGAAATATATGTGGTCATTGTATGACTATCAACAGAGTTATTTGACCATCACCAAGATGGTCCACAATGTCTCCAAGCTCACAGAGAAAATGAAACTTGATGATTATTCCATCATTGTTGTTTTGGTGGACCTTACTCAGTTATAGCCTCAAGATAAAGTCAAAGCGATGAAGGAAACAATTGTTGTGGTCACCACAGACTATCTCAAGCTTAGCAACAAGATCAAGAAAGCGGAGGCTAGCCTCCTACAGACACAAAATATGGTGGCCCGCCTAAATTTTGAAATCAAAGGCAAAGGTAAAGAAATAAAACAACTATGTAAGGAGTTAAAAGAGGTGGCATCACAAGAAGTTATTATAGCTTCTCAAGTGAAGAATAAATCATTATAAGCCAAGTTAGCGGCATCCAAGACTGTTTTCAGCTTTGTTGATCAAGTAGAACAATCTCATTTAGTAGGAGATAGATTCCAAGAAAGTAGAGGTTACCACTCTTTAAGAGAAGTTGCGTGCCTCAGAAGCTGAAAAGGGTATCCTATAAATGAAGTGCAAGTTAGAAGAAGACATGGTCAAGGATTTGAATTGGAAACTAGCTCAACAATCCTAAAAAGGGGAATTGTCACGTTTGTGTAGGGGTTATACACTTCCTGCTGTAAAATAATTTCCACCACGGCAATAGACCTAGGGCCCACACTCAGATTCATATCTGATGCACAAAGTCAATACGCCAACATGGCTTCCTTAAGCATCCACTATTAGTAACATTGTATCCACTAAGGTCCTTGAATTAGAGATGTTGGTTCGAAACTACACGACTATTCGACTCTACTTTGCAAGGGGATTGCATTACATGACAAGTGGATGCAACAAAGATCAGCGAGATTCTAAGTTGTAACAAGGTAGCTATCAGGTGCCAAAATCTCTTGAATTAGCTCCAACTAGGATCAAAGAGAGGAAGCAACACATAGAGGAACTAGTTCAATTGGGCTTCCCCTCTCCCTTTCCCAATGACTCCTTCGTCCTATCGAAGGATCAGATCCAAAAATTACTAATGTTTAAGCAACAAGATAAGACTATCTTTTAGTCTTTAAAGGAGGACTCTAGTGTTGCCGAGGTGGAGCCCATTTTGACCCCAATTATAAAACTAGAGTTTCGTCTCGCACAAAATGGTGCAAGATATCTAGAATTTCTCTCATAAAGAATAATTGGTGTGGAAAGATCCTTTCAGGATCTGCAATGACAAACTTACCCGATAGAGGCCAAATATGTTAGGTACTAGGCTACTTTAAAGAAGCTTTGAGTGGCATCTCTTTGAGCCACATTTTGAAATTTTGTGGTAGGGAAGGATTTTCAGATTCTTCCATGATTGGCACGGAGTCCCTTGGTGAGTCGCCATAACTGTAGAATTATTTCTACATTTTTGGGGATCTTCCATTTCTTCTATCTTTTTCGCTCCGGTCCCATTTTCCTTTTGATGTTTTTTTGTATTTTTGCACAACTAAATTTTTCTAAGTAAAGAGCTAGATGCGGAGGGTATCCACATGTCCCTTCTGCATTTTGAGAAAGCACAAAGAATCAAGAGCCCTCAAGCAGTGATAATTGACCACGTGGCTAAAGCATGGCAAAGCAACCCAAGTGGGTTGAAAAGTCAAAGATACAATAGAGGAATGTGCATGCCCCCACGTGTCACCTGTGCACAATTTCAATAGGAGAGGAAAAAGGAGAAGCCCCAAAGCCGTATGAGGTCTCCACGTGTCACACATGCAGTTACCACCATCAAAAGGACCAACTAAAGAAGAAAAGGACTCAATTTTGGTGGATTGAATGCAATCTCGGGGCCCAAAGCATGCAATTGATATTTTCTCCAAAGGTTGAAAGATCACATAGGTAAAAACTAAATGCGGATGGTGGAATTCTTGATTGAAGGTGCATTGGAGCAAGAGTTGTAGGGTCTATAAGAGAATGTTCTTGTGCCAATAATAAGAAGAAAATAAATCAAGTTCTAGAGCTCTAGAGAAGAGAATTTTAGGTTCAGTCTATTATGTTCATTGGCCTTAGCAAGGCTCTATTGTAAGGAAATGTTGTAATTTGTGTCATTTTGGCCTTATGTATCTGTTTTCTCTATAAATAAGAGTTCTTGTTTTGTGCACTGAAAAGTTTGCAATATTCTGTGTCCTTTATTTCTTCTTGTTTGCTCTTATTTCAGTTCTTGATGAATGTTTAAATATCTATTGTGTTGCATGCCCTTAGATATTTTACATAAATTTGTTCATTGTGTATGTGATTATGTTTTAGTTTTGTCTAGCCTTTGATGGTCTAAAATATCTTTGAAATAGTTGATCATGCTCAATGCTCTTCAACTGATCTAGTAGTTATTTCAATAACAATCTTTGTTCTATTTTAGTAAATATTTGGTGCATCGCCTTAGATAGGATTTACATATTGTTTCATTTTATCTCTATCTCTTATCTCAATCAAAAGCAGAGAAGATCCAAATTCTATAAAACCTAGAGGTTATCTTAGGGTCGAATCCCACATCCCTACTATTTCCCATAACTTTTATGGTTCATCTCCAAAGATAATCATCAACAAGCGCATAACACCAAGCTAGAATTATGGATCATTAACTTAGATCTTGTGTGGTATTATTTAGATAACAACATGTTATGGTATAGTTGGTTACATTTCATATGAGATGGAATTAATTATGGTGTTTTCGTATACTTGGTCATTATTTGTATTTTAATTGATAATTGGATGTTGGCATGTATTGCTTAGATGGATTTTATAATTTGCGTTAGTATGGATGTGTATGATTATCATTTAGCCATCTTATAATGACATTTAATCAAGTATAGTTAGCGAGATGTATCCATGATTTATTTATTGATATTGCTTAATTAATATATTTTATTAGGCAGGTATGTTTAATGTTTGCATTGAGTGAGCAGATTATGAGGAAAAGGAGAACGTATGTTTGTAATCGCATCTCGGGTTTGCATGCATTGATTGATTGGACCGAGTCTCGTAGTCATGTTTGATTGTGTGTATCTTTTTATGTTGCGACATATTCATTTTTTTGGCACTATTGCTACCCAAATTTAATCTCCTTCAAAGACCGAGAAGCATCGTGGATATGACGGGACAGACACTCAGAGGTAGATAGATAATCATGTATGTCATTTTGTAGTCGGGGAAGCAATCTATTTGACTCTTTAGCACTTAGGTTTTGACAGGAGTGGGTAGCACCTTAAAAGGATGTGATCTGATCCTAACTATTTTAGGTTGTGCCTTTCAACCAAGGTAAGAGAACCTATTTTGTAACCTTTGTTATTGAAGAATAATGATAAATCCTTCTTTTGCATAAATTTTATAGAGAATACCTTGGGAAAATATGATCAACACACCAAATCTGACTCTCACGAGTTGTCACTTCCAGATCATGGAGATATTTTCACAACAAGGAAAATGTTACTAAAGACATTTGGGACCCTAATTTCTTTCGCATGTTTTGATGATGGGGATTATGCATTGGCATAAACACATGACAAACAGGGTAGTACAGGTAGGATTGGTTGTTTTTGAATAAATTTTTGGTGGGAGGTGGGGCAGGATGAACTTGATTCACCAAATCCTTGAGGAATCTTACAAAATGGAAGGTTAAACCAACAGAATGCCACAAAATAGCTAAAATGTTTCTTTAACTAGAATATGTGCTTCAATGGAGCCCCAAATTAGCACTTTTTCACACAATCTTTGAGATTCTATCACGAAGGCTTGAGTTAGAAAATCCAACAAAACATCAAGATCTAAGCCAAATCACGCCTAAGGTACACTCAAAGGCTTACAAACAATGTCTCTGTCAAAAATAAAAGAAAAGTGATTTTAAATCATTTATTTCACTCCCTGTGAAGGCTCCTCCGAGAGATGAAATTACAGATGCCACTAAACTCATCACAAGGATTGATACCTATATGATTTATTAAGATTTTATTACAAGATTGTAAAGAAACAAGAAAAATTACTTGCATACATTCAGAAATAAAACAAACACATTTTTCTCAAGACAACACAGAATAACTTGAATTTGATTAAATCTATCAGTAGGGGAAAGTTTCTAGAACAGTCTCAGAGATTTTCAATGGTTGTACACTTATAACCACCTTGACATGATCAGATTTAATACAAAAGAGATATACAAGCTTCTCAAACGGATTCTCAAAAATGATGGGCTCTATCAAGCTTTTTTTATTAGAAAATTCAGTCTCGACCCCTAACACTCCAACCATTTACACGAAAAATTTGTGCCATTTATAAAATTTACAATAGAGCCCCTTTTCCCCCAAAAATCCAGACCTTGAGTGCTACCAGTGCTTGCCATGATCACGATTGTGATTCCCAGAATCAAATCTATAAAAATTTGCCAAGTGCTCGAGGGGGAAGATCTCATCGAATATCTCCACATTCAACTCCTTCCTTTAGTAGATCACTCTTTCTTCAATTCACCAACCACTTCTACCCCTAATCTGTCAAATCTGGCTCCTTGCATGCTTGGGAGAAGAAAAATAGAAAATCTGATCGAGCATGATAGTCAAACCATTTTAATGGCGAAAGACATCTTCTAGATCTCCCCACCAAACTCAGATATCAACATTAACTCCCCTCTCTGCTGGCATGTAGGAGATACCAAGAAATCATGAAGACTCGCACTTCAGGTGTGTTTCAGTAAAAATGGGGGAAAATCATATTCAGACTCTTAGCTGTCGTTGATCTTTACTTTGAATTTGGGCCATCCACATGGAAGATTCAAACTTAAAAATAGACCCGGGGTTTCCTCTGACTTTTTACAACTTTTGGAAAAATGGAAAAATTTCACATTTTGTTCCACATCTCGCCCTCAAGAAATGAGCCTGACACGTGTCCTGAGGTGGGTCCTAAAGGAACCATGCGGATAAATTCTGCCATTTGACCCTCTTTTTGGAAAAAGGAAACTTTTCTAGGTTTTCCTTGCAGCTCCGCCCTTCCGCTTCAAGTTTCCAATGTGGGTCCCAGTGGAACCATGCTTCCTTTTTTACTTTTAACTCTTTTTCCCATAAAGGGAAAATTTTCCAAATTTCCTCCAAAGGCCCGCACCTCCACCGTTGACTGGAGAAAGCTTTTACCTTTCTTCCATTGGGTTTGTGGGACATTTTGATATCTTAACCCTTTTGAGCATAAGAGGAAAAAATTCTAAGTTGCCTCGATGGTCCACTTCCCCACTCCTTTTGACTTGTCAAACTGCCACATGTCACTATGGCACACCTTGAGATGGTCCCCAAAAATTGAGACCTTGAATGCGCATGGGCTCGCCATGTGTGTTCTAGCCCAAAAAAATTTGTTTGAAGGCTCGAAGCTCAGCGGAAGGCACCAAGTGTCATGCTTCAGGGCGTCTCCTTTGGTCGTTGAAAAGTCCAAGAAAAATGCAAAGTGAGTGGAGGCCTCCAAGTGTCCTCCTGGCGCTTCTTTAAAATACTGAGCGAGCGCGGGCTCGCCATGTGTCCCTATTCTCCGCCAAACTATTTTAGCTGCATAAAATTTATCTAAGTCTAGGAAAAGTAGTGGAAACCTCCACGTGTCCTCCCAAAGACTACTCCAAGGCCAAACCAAAAGTAGATCTTCAAACGAGCGTTGTTCCTCCATGTGGACACATTTTAAGTTGAGGTGATTCATAGAAATTTTAAAGTACCCAACTGAGCCATGTCTAACCAAAAGGTGCCACATCCTCTGTCAATGCAAGGATGTAAATTTTATTAGGACAAAACACCCATCAAACCGTAAAATATAGAAAAACGATCATTTGAGCCCGAAAATGAAAATTTCTCCAAGGAAAGAGAATTTAGAAATGTTACAAGGCTCAAATACATCCATCAGAGACACATCCATTCATTTTTCTTCAAGTATTTAGGGCAGAAACGAAAAGGAAAACAAATCTTGACCGTGGAGAACGGAAAACATGGGAGAACCCGAGTTTTTAGATGAACAAGGAACGGAGACCCAAATTACAGACCTTTTTTGGAGGAACAAAGAAACAAGCAAACCATGGACCCATAAAAGATCTACGACCTAGGAATAAATTAAAAATGGCAACAAAGATTAACCAGGCACAACACGGGAAAAATAAAGTGACAAAGGCCATAAATTGATAGATTTTCAAAGGCAAACTAGGGTGAGACTATTTTGAGCACCAACATCGGCTCCAACTCGAGGATGGGCACTCCCGTGAGTGCCACAAGAACAAAGGTAGACCAAGTGCTAAGAATAGCCATTGGGCAATGGAGTCTACTTATGTTGTCCCCGTAAAATTTCCCTCGCTTTTAAGAAGTTCAAAATTGAAATTTTTGAGTTTATTGCCTTTTCTGTTGTTCTAGTATGAGAAAATTCAAAAAAGTTTGAAAAAATCTGCATTTATGGGTCACTTTGTGTGATTTGCGGGTCTGTCGGACATTTCTGTCCCAGATGTCCCAAGTTCATTCGGGCTCCCTATTCGCCAATCGGTTGTTTTACCCGAAGTCCATTTCTTTCGGGCCCGTCAGACATTTTTGTCCCAAATGTCCCAAGTTCACTCAGGCTCAATGTTCACTTTTCACCCGCATCATGCCGAGTCACACACTTTGTGTACTTTTGTCCCTCATGTCCTAAAAGCATTTGTGCATCCTTTTCCCACGTCGCCCGCATCACCGAATCACGCTTTCGCGTCCCACGTGTCCCAAATGAACCAAAGGCCATCCGGGCTAATTTTTCCCGCTCTTCCCAAATATCTTGCTTTTCAAGTTGGTAGATGTGTATTTAATGCACATTTATTACCTTTCTCTCTCCTAAATGGCTATTTAATAAGCTTCCCCCTTACACATTTTTGCACACTACTTTCTTGTTATCTATTGCTCATACCCTTCGCAATCAAAATTTTTGTGCATGCACCCATTCCCCCTGTAATTTCATCGAGAGTCTAGACTATGACCTTGTTTTTTGAGTTCTATCAATATGAAGATCAAATTTCAAGGTCAGGAGAAAATTTCACCACTCGAGTCTATTGTTCTCGATATCGGGGACAGTGAATTTTGTCACCGGACTTTGGAGATTTCTGGACTAGGATGACTGAGACTCAAACCCCTCTCCTATGGCACAAATGATTCATGATAGTGGCTTGGCATTCGCCGTTGGTTTCCCAATCTCGATACAATGCAGATACATGGTACTTGTATCTGCGGTGCTCATTTCAATCCCGACTCGAGTGAACTAGCGAATGTGCACAGGAGCTCATTGCAAGGTCGATCTGCCACCATTGGCACTTCCCTAAGGATTCCTGAGATGGACAATTCAATATTAATCTCTCAAAACCATGCGCAGCCCTCTTTGACTAGGACAGGAGAAATACAAGGCGAGGGTGGTGAAGTCTTGGCTTAAAAACCCTAAAAAGGGGGCGTCCCGTCTATCTAAGGTTTTGTTTCATGCCGATTTCAATGAGGAGCTGTCAGATTTTATAATCCTACTAGCTCGGGTCATGGGCTTACCCTCTACCAATGAGTTCCATTTCTGGATGTGCCCCCTTATCAACATGGTGTGTGAAGGAACTCAGAATATCAACTGGGCAGAAATCATCAGCATGAACTTAGCAGAGCAAAGTTGTCCAATGTATAACAAACCAAGAAGTTCTACATGACTTCATACCTGATGTATACCCTAGCAGCATCAAGGCAATGGTTTGGATTCACATACATTGATGCTCATAAGGGTGACCCTGTATATGCCTACTACCCTCAATTCACCCTGGACACTAGCAATCGCAACTTCAAGAGGGTGAATGATGCTTTCACCATGTACATTGTAAGGCTCCTGGAGAGCGAAACTGCAAGGAGATTTTCTGATGAAGCCATGAACCTAATTTCAAAGTATGGTGCCTACTTCATCCAGTTCAGGAAATTCTCTTATATCAAGCTTGCAGGCTATGAGAGCACCCCTCTTAAGCTCCCTATGTTCTGCAATGATAAAATGGCCTTGATAGAGATATGCGAGGCAATTAGAAAAGTTACACGTAACTGCGAGGATAAGGCACTTCCCCATATCTTTGGGAAACTACACCTGTAAGACGGCTCTAGATGCACAAAACATAGAAAGAGCCCTAGCTCCCATCACTGTCCATTTCTTCAGGCCAAGAACTTGTTTTGATTTGAAGAAAATTATTGAACAGAACATCAAAATCAATTACTACCATAGGGAAGATACACGATGAAGACTATTGGCTTTGTTGTGTTGATGATTTTGAGGCAAGGAGGAGACATTATGGCGGAGTTTTCTCTTCAACTGATTCAAAATCTTAATTTGAATCAAGTTCCGAAGAAGGGCTTCAAGATGATAATTCTGACCTGTTTTCATATGAGTATGACACCTTGATCAAACACACTCCCTTGGAGGATTTGGATTGGTTCAAAAAGGAGAAAGATGATCTGGCTGAAATCTTAGCCCCTGTCTTAGTTAGAACCAAAATCTGGTTTGATAGGAGAGTTCGTGAGCTCAAAAGGCATTCAGGAGAATCCTCCTCCAAGGATACTTCAACACCAAGAAAGGAAGCATTGACACCCAGTTCGGAAGCACCTGTGTAGACTCCTCCTGCCTCATCAACTAAAGGTCCTACATCCTCCACTCCTTCCTCATCCACTCAAGTATATCAGAAGAAGATCAAGGAAGTCAAGAAGGAGCCTGTTGAAGAAGATCCCATGATAAAGCATTTGGAATTACCTTCAGGACCAGAGAACATTATTGTTCTCAGTGAAAGCGAGGAGAGTGAAGTGTCAGTCTCTACAAGCACTCTAGAAGCTCCAATGGATAAAGAAAAGGAAGTTCAAAGCTGAGCTCCCAAGCACCATCGACTCCTCCACACCAGAAGCCCCAGTGCCCCACTCATATCTCAACTAGAAGCAACAACAGTGCACACCCTGAGTGCCATGAGTTCTCTATCTCTTGGTCCTCTTGCCCCACCTTCTTCTTCCTCCTCCTCTTTTGCATGGGTGCAGCCTCTCATCGATAGTAGGAAGAGAAAGTCCTCTTCTCGGATCTCGGGACCCAACTTTGATCAAATTTGTGGCGGCCTTGTTGGTACTCCCCTCCTACTCCTGCCAAAAAGGCCAGGACCACCTCATGCATAGTATCGATGCTCGGGGCCGAAATTCTGGAAATAGCCAAGCCCAAGGTTGATAAGCGAACAAGATTTGTAGACGTCTGATCTAGAGCTCTCAAGGATTCCCATGGGAGATTCCACCCGAAGGTGAGATCCACAATCTTTAGGAAACTTGATACCCGAGTCATTGGGAGGGTGGAGAAAGGGCAACAAACCATACAAAGCAGATGGAAGATTAGGCTCAGTGCTCTTGCAGGTTTCATCAAGTCATTGTTGTCCAAGGATAAAGCTTTAAACCCCAACCCACTGACCACTCTTCCACCACCTGTAATCCTCCACTATGGGAAATATAGATAAAGAACTCAAACTCCGGAGCAGGCTGTATAGTAGACCTTCGCCTTATGGGGCAAGTAAAGATGATGAAAATATTTTAATGACAAGCAAGGTCTTTGATGATGCAAAAGGTATACAAAGTGTGGAATGGAAAATCAAGGTGCTAGAAGAAGCTTTGGGAGAATTGAAAAATAGCTGGCAGAAGGGTGAGGCCTTCAAGACTTTGGTGGTATCCGCTTTCAAAGATATACATTGCCACCTCCATGATGAGACCTCTGGTGTACCCCTCTCCTTGCAAGAAATCAAAGCTCAATTCAGAGCTTTTGTCAAAGATAATTTGTTCAAGGAGGATTCCATTTCCAAGGAAAAGATGAAGGAGATCTGCTCTCTCCAGTCTGCTATTGAAGAAGCAAATAAATATTATCATACACATGTCGAATTCGACAAAGAGATGGAGAAGTGCCTCGGATTTTGGACCCAGTCCACTGCCAACACATCGGTCCCACGTGGCAGAGACATAGCAGAGGCATTGAAAAGATTTAGATAGTGGATCCTAAAATCAGTGGGCCCCTCTCAATCATGAACGCTTGTCTTCTTCTCCTGACTTTTCTCCCTTCTTTCTTTCTTTCTTCATCTCGATTTATTGTAATCGGTTGGGGTTTTGCGTTAAGTGGCCCTTTAACTAAAAAGAAGTAAACTATATAATAGCCTCTCCTCACCTTTTGGGGGAGGGAACTTGGCTTATTTGGCTGAAATTTGTGCAAGCCAAACTATATCTTCTTTGTTCAGATTCCTTTATTTCGCAGCTATCACATTAAATATTATTAGATCATTTATCGCATTATACCAAGAAGCTTTGTATTCTTTCGGAGATGTTATTTATGGAATTGTGTGTCCTTCTAAATTGCATCTCAGTAATTCAAATACAAATGATCCAATTCTAATTCATTGTATCCTGGCACGCATAAAGAATTATTTTGTCATCTATAATTCTGGAGAATGCTTTTCTACCTATTTCGCGTCTTCATTAAATACAAACCAACGTGATTGATAATATATTTTTCACAACGCTTTCATGATATCCAAGTTCCACATCAAATTGATGTGTTGTACATTTGTAAATAAGTCTTTCTTTAAATAAGGGAACCTCTCCCATCAAAGAGGAGGGACTTCTTGTCCCCTGACTATTTCTCTCATTAAGATCTTCTTTTGATGACCAACACCGCAGAGCGAGAGAAACAAAGCCACCTCCCAAAAATGAAATAGAGAAACCAGCAAAAATAAGTCACCGAGGACCAGAACGAGCAAAAACACAAAATACAGGAAACAAACAACAAACTATACACTCTACACAATATTTTTACCTTGATTCGGGGAATTAATAAGATAAATGCTTTTAAATTCCTACCATTAATAGGAAATTTGAGCAGTTCACCATCTAAGTCCTTGAGGAAGAAGGTATGCTCACCAATCCTGATATTAATGGAGTAAGGGCCCATCCATAATGAGTAAAACTTTCCATGTTTGCCCTTATCTTCTCTCATTATCCCATAGCAGCACAAGATCTCCAACATTGAATGCCACTGGGAGTGACCTTCTTGTCAAATAAATTCTTCAATTTCTCTCTGAACTTTACATGCCTCTGGTGGGATGCCCTCCTCTCTTCATCAAGCTCAACAATTTGGTTAATGTGCATCATAAGGACCTACCTCTTGATCTTCCAGTTATTGCATAAACTAATATGAAGATAGTTGCATATGAAGAGGCAGTAGGGCCTGAGTCCCATATACCAACTCAAATGGACTCTTTCCAGTGACCCTCTTGTGATCATCTATAGCCCAAACAACAAACTTCAACTGTTCACCCCACTTTCTCTTGTTGCTCAATGTTCTTTTGATAATCTTCAGCAAATTTTTATTACTAGACTCATCTTGTCCATTTCCTTGGGGATTGTAATTAGAGGCATATGTCAAGTTGATCCCATACTCTTTGCACATTTACCATCAAAGGTTTAGCTCTAAAGCTCATGGCATTATCAGCAACAATCTTGACTTGGTACCCCAAACCTGCATAGATGATATGGTTCAACAGAAAATCCATGAAAATTTGGTGTGTTTCTCTTTTGGTGGGGATTGCCTCCACCCACTTGGTGAAATAATCAGTGGCTACAAGAATCCACTTATGGCTAGCACTTGAAGGGTCTGAAATCTCACCAATGAAATCCATTCCCATTGCTTGAATGGAGCTTGATTGATATGAGAGCTGCAAAGGAAGGGCAGCTGAAGCTTTCAATCTTCAGAAAGAAGCACTGACAACTCTCACATCTTCTAACCAAAAGGTTGTATCCTTGAAGAGAGTTGGCCACCAATAACCAGCCCTCAAGATCTTGTGTGTTGTGACTCTTGCAGAAAAATTCCCCCCACAAACTCCTCCATGGAGATCAAGCAATTATCTTGGGGCTTCTTCTTCAGTAATGCACCTTAAGAGGACTCCCTCTAGGTTCTTCCAAGCTAACCCATAATCAGTGATGACATATTTCTGGGAAGCCAACTTAAGAGCTCTTTTCTAGTTCTTACTTAAATGCTCAGGGTAGTATAAGTGTTTGAGATAAAAATTACATCCTTGTACCACTCAGAACTCATCAACCTTTCAAAAAACACCTGCCCTTTCTTCTTCTACCTCATTTACCTCAATAGTTTGCAAGTTTCTCTCAGCCATAAGCTTAGCCAAGCCCAAACCTCTCACCAACTTCATGGTTTGGATATCCATATCATATTCTTGCAACTTGTTCACCCCTGCATCTTTTTCTTGAGACTTCCATCTCTGACAAGATGTCCTTCACCATGGTGTGGGGAACATAAGAAACCACTTTAGAACTTAGAATGTAAGGTCTAAAAACCTTTGTTTCTTTTACCAAGGAAAATGCTTGCTTTTCCATGATAGTGTACTTTCAGCTCAGCCCCCTGCAAGGCCTTATTGAAAAGGCAATTGGCCTCTCAGCCCCTTCATCATCCTTTTGCAGTAGGACAAAAGCAATAGTGTTCTTTGAAGCAAAGGAAAATAGTTGGAAAGGATTCTTATAGTCTAGAGCTGCTAAAATAGGGGCATGCTTTAGTGCCTCCTTGATCCCATTGAAAGCTTGGATGGAAGCCTCCTCCCATTTGATGACCTGGTCTTTCTTCAACATGGAAGTGATTGGAATGGTCAACTCAACAAAAGTTTGATATGAATCTTCTGATGAAGTTTATCTTCCCAAAGAAGGACTGAATTCCTTTCTTGGTTCTTGGGATTGGGACCTTGTTGATGGCCTCTACTCTTTCTGGATCAATCATCACTCCTTCTTGTGACACAATGTGACCAAGAAACTTTTCCTTCTGCACTCCAAAATGGCACTTCTTTGGATTGAGTGAGATGCCATATTCTCTACATCTTATCAACATCTTCTCCAAGTGTAGCAAGTGGTCACTTCTCTTTCTAGAAAACATAGTCACATCATCTTGGTAAACAACAATAAACTCATTGATGTAACCAAAAAAAGCAACATCCATTGCTCTTTGAAAGGTGGCTCCAGCATTCATCAGACCAAAGGGCATCCTGACATAAACATAGGTCCCCAAGGAGTAGTAAAGGTTGTCTTGATCCTTTCTGATTCCTTCACCACAACTTGGTTATAACCAGAGAAACCATCAAGGTGGAAAGAAATTCAGAACCAGTCACTAACTGCAGCATGTTCTCCATATTTGGTAAAGGATAATTATCCTTCATTGATGCTCTGTTTAGATTCTGAAATCACACACATAACTTGATGTCACCATTCTTCTTTCTCATTGGTACTAGGTTTGCAACCCAAGAAGAATACCTTGTGGGCTGAATAATCCCTCCATCTCTTAGTTTCTTCAGTTCCTCTTGCATTTTGAGAGATAAGAGTGGATTGATGGGCCTTTTTTCTACCTAAATGGCTTTGCATTAGACTCCAAGGGAATCTCATGTTGAAACAGGTCCTCTCTGTATGCTTTTAGTTAGAATAGGTCCAAGCCATGCAATCTTGGTATTTTTCAACAATTGGATGTATGATTGCTTCTCCTCCTTGCTGAGATTACTACCTAACCAAATTTTCCTTGGCTTCTCCTTTGTACCAAGATCATGCTCCTCAATATCCCTTGAGGCTGTCATATGCATCTATTAACAATGTGATCAACATTATCAAAATTGGACTCAAGAGCAACCAGCCCTCTAGGAATGGTATTGGTCTTTTAGTTGGATGATGCCCTTGCCAAACAAGGTTTCTTTTCCTTCTATTGTACATACCATTGGCTCCAAATCAATGCATTGATCAACAAACTCTCCCTTGTTCTACAAAAATCTTCTGATCTGAGCATCATCATCAAAAACCTGCCAATGTTTAATGTTGTCAGGGACAGAAGGTCTTGTCAATACCTCAACATCATATTCACAATATGGGGACATTGTACAATTGTCAAACCGAGACCCCAACACTGCAAGCTTTCTACCAAGTCATTGAATTTCCTATCATGATGCACTATGTTGAATGAATCAAACATCTCAATAAGATCCCAAACTGCATGTTTATATTGTTTCATTCGTTGATTCTTTGTGGCATACAATTTTTCTGACTTGTTTTACAATTAATTTTGAGTCTCCTTTGACAATGATGTCCTTGATACCATATTTCCAAGAAATTCTTAAACCCAACAATAGTGCCTCATACTCAAGCAATGTTGTTGGTGCACTCAAAGTTGAGTTTGAAGGAAAAAACAAATTTTTCTGACAGGAGAAAGTAGAACAACACCAGCACCATTCCCAAACTTGGAGCAAGCTCCATCAAACAATAGAGTCCAAGGAGAGCCCACTTGTTCAAGACACTTGCATTCCTCAATCTTGTGCTCCTTTCCATCACAAATCCTACAAAGTTGTCAAGCATCAACATTTGTGTACAATACTTCATAGGATGCATTGTTGGGATCCTCAATAAGATGCAACATTTTCTTTTCTCCATACAACTGACAAGGCTGCCTCAATTGGAATGGTGGCATAGGACATATCCATTTGGACACTCCCACCAACACTTGCAGCCCATTTTCTTGACAGTAGCATGCCCCACTTGGTTGGGCAGTCAATGATGACAACATCAAGTTTTAAATTTTTACCTGGGTAAGCTGCAAGCTGCACCACCAAACCCTTCACACATCCCACTACTGGCACTTCTCTGGAATCCATGGCAGTGCACTTCCCATATGTTGTTGTCACTTTGATATTTAGCTCATTCATGACTTCAAAGGCATGACATTGCATGATGCCCCTGAGTCAAACATGCAGTTTGTGCAAAGTAGTTTGTCCTTAATGATCAAAGTGGTGAAGAATGGATCCACATTCATCTGAGAGTCCACCAAGGATGTCCCCAAATAGACCTCAGGTGGTTCATCTAGCTCCTCAATGCTGGTGGTGTTTCTAATTCTTGAATGATTGGAGGAGTCTCCACAATATTTACATTTCTGCCTAGGGCAGTCTTCTCTTCTTTCAATCCCAAGTATTCAAATGCTCTCTTTTTGTGCTCAAGGAATCCTAAGCAACTCAACAATTGGAACAGAGACTTTGATTTGACTTAAAACTTGGGAAATATCATATGGGACATTCCTTGGCAAGGTAGTATTGGAAGGAAAGCCAACACACTCATTAGGTGGTACAGGATTTTTGATAACTTGGGCATGAGGAGGGGTATGATTTTTGTTTGGAACTACAGGGCTTTTGGGAGATGCATCTTTCTTAGGAGCCTCTTTAGGAATGTTTGAAAGTAAGGGAGATTTTGGCTTGGCTTGAGGCCTGTCCCTTTTGATACCTTACTTCTTGTGTTATATTCCTTCTCTTGAGCAACAACAACATTCATCAGTAACTTTCTATCTTCCTCAGATGGAATTCCTCCATCATACTTCTTTATCATTAAAGCCCTTAAATATTCAAAGTCATTATTGGGAAATTCAAAAATCTTGTATAATATCTACTTCTAAAATATGAGAGGGAGGAAGAATAGGTACCCTATGAATGTAGTCCCAAAAAGTGGTAGTAGTCAGGCACTTATCACCTCAGTTGAAGTTGCCCCTTGTTGTAAGCTTGTGGAACAACCCATCATGCAGACATCATCATCATCATTCATCATCACTTCTTCTTCTTCTTCTTTGTTGATCTTCTTCACAAGGAGCATGAGGCATGAAACATTTGTCACACCAATCAATGACATTTGTCTCCTCCACACAACAACTACGTAGCAAAGGATCAAAGGACCAGGCACCATTTTTTTTCCCCTTGGGGCTGCCTATTTCCAAATCCAATAGGTCCTTTGCCTCTGTCATCAGATCTTTGGTGATTTGTAAACTATCTTGGCCTTTTTCTTGTGTTGACCTTGTGAGCTCTGCCCAATTCCTTCTCATCCTGGGCTAGTTTGTAGGAAATTTCTTTGACAGCCCCTGCCAAAGTTTTCACAA
The DNA here is from genome assembly GCA_018340775.1 of Taxus wallichiana var. yunnanensis. Lineage (NCBI taxonomy): Eukaryota > Viridiplantae > Streptophyta > Pinopsida > Cupressales > Taxaceae > Taxus > Taxus wallichiana. The sequence continues at coordinate 749,249,500 of CM031244.1, read as the reverse complement.
CCTCCTCCAAATCAGCAACTTTACTTGTTTGAGGTTTTTTTAGGTTAATCAATTTTACACCCTCCCTTTTTGGAGGCTTTCAATTGCCTTGATGTTGTTCTCTATTTGCAGAGCCATGGTGAAGGCCTACCTCAAATTTGTGGGGTTCTTGTCTCTTAAGTAATATGCAAGCCTTTTTATCAAATGCATCAGAATATTTGATCAAACATGACTCATCACAAGGCCTTATCCTAACAGGAAATCTCCTCAAGGTCTTATTAAACCTTGTGTTGAAATCATGTACTGACTCATTAGGATTCTTTTTTATGTTTTCAAATTCTATCAAAAGAAACCTAGGGTCAGTTCTATCACCATACTGCAATCTAAATGCATTACTCATCTCAGTCCAAGAATCAATAGAGTTATCTGGAAATGCTTTATACCAATCCCTAGCATCCTCTTCCAAGGTATGGATAAACAACTTGATATATACATCTTCATGTTCAATCTCAAAGTCTTCCATCATATTGATAAAAAGCTTTAGATGTTGATCACAGTTATAGCATTGTTTCCTTGGAACTTTGGCATTTATGTTCCTTACATCTTGAGGCACTGCATTTGGATATCCAGCCATTCCCACAAAATTTATAGGTCCAAAGGTGTTTTACAAAAAGGGGGTCTGGGTGGGGGTTGGGCCATGTTGATTTGAGAAGGTGACCCTGGAGGGGTGACAAATTGATAAGGGGTGAGGGTCCTTGGAACACAGGAGTATAATTTTCAAAATGGATACCCCCAAAGGCCTTGTCTCTTGGAAATCCCTATCAACCTCAAAAAAGATAGGTGTAGAATGTGAAGCAAAATTTTCAAAATCAAATGAAGGCCTTCTCTCAGTTGGAGAATTCAATTCCACAAAGAGGCTACCTGATTCAGAGTCACTTGAATGGAAGTCTTCAATGATAGGCGATCACTTTCATCAATGGAGATCCCTCTTCTTGTCTGTTGTTCTCCCACAACTCTCAGGATTTTCTTCCTTCTGATTTTGCTTTTCCTAGCTCTGGAAACAATGTCCTAGTAGGATCCCTAGCAAAGAAAGATCTTCTTCCTTCCATCTTTGCAAATATTAGTAACAAATCTGACTTTGATAGAGTTTTAAGACACTGGTACTCATTAAAAATCAGATCAACAGGGAGTCACCACTAAGGATTTCCACCTTAGTTGTGAAAATGCACTAAATATGATCTGTCAAATGTCTATCAATGCTAGAAACTAGAAATGGAAAGATTCTAACCTTTCTTTACCCAAATTTATCAAATGAAAGCTAGTGCACTAGGTGTGAAAATTGAAAAAATTTACACACAACACTTGGAGCATACTGAAGTGTTTTGAAGGGTTTGATTTTGAAGTATCCACTGAAACAAAGTTTTATGTTGTGGGTGATGGATTAAATTAAATGAAAATGAAATGAAATCAACAATCAAACAAAAATTGGCAAAAGTATTCAAACAAATCAAAAAATTCAAAACAAATTGGCAAACCAAAATTGTTGGTCCTTCAAATTTAATCTCCTTCAAAGGCCGAGCAACATCATGGATTTGACAGGACACTCAGAGGATAGATAGATAATCATGTATGTCATTTTGTAGCTGGGGAAGCAATCTATCTGACTTTTTAGCACTCAAGTTTTGAAAGGAGTGGGTAGCACCTTAAAAGGATGTGATCTGATCCTAACTATTTTAGGTTGTGCCTTTCAACCAAGGTAAGAGAACCTATTTTGTAACCTTGTTTATTGAAGAACAATGATAAATCCTTCTTTTGCATAAATTTTATAGAGAAGACCTTGGGAAAATATGATCAACACACCAAATCTGACTCTCACGAGTTGTCACTTCTAGATCATGGAGATATTTTCACAACAAGGAAAAGGTTACTAAAGACATTTGGGACCCTGATTGCTTTTGCATGTTTTGGTAATGGAGATTATGCATTTGTATGCACACACAGGACAAATAGGGTAGTATGGGTAGGATTGGTTGTTTTTGAATAAATTTTTGGTGGGAGGTGGGCGGGATGAACTTGATTCACCAGATCCTTGAGGAATCTTACAAAATGGAAGGTTAAACCAACAGAATGCCACATAATAGCTAAAATGTTTCTTTAACTAGAATATGTGCTTCAATGGAGGCCCAGATTAGCACTTTTTCACACAATCTTTGAGATTTATTATCATGAAGGCTCGAGTTAGAAAATCCAACAAAGCATCAAGATCTAAGTCAAATCATGCCTAAGGTACACCCAAAGGCTTACAAACAATCTCTGTCAACAGATGAAAGAAAAGTGATTTTAAATCATTTATTCCAATCCCAGATGAAAGCTCTTCTGAGAAATGAAATTGTAGATGCCACTAAACTATCACAAGGATTGAGGACCTATGTGATTGAATCAGATTTTAATACAAGATTGCAATAGAAACAAGAAAAACTACTCGCATACATTCAAAATAAAACAAACACATTTTTTCTCAAGACAACACAAAATAACTTGAATTTGATTAAATCTATCAAGTAGGGAAAGTTTCTAGAACAATCTCAGAGCTTGTCAATGGTTGTACACTTGCAACCACCTTGACATGATCAGATTTAATACAAAAAGAGATATACAAGCTTCTCAAATGGCTTCTCAAAAAATGATGGGCTCTATCAAGCTTTTTTTCTATTAGAAATCAGTCCCGACCCTAACACTCCAACCATTTGCATGAAAAATTTGTGCCATTTATAACATTTACAATAGAGCCCCTTTTCCCCCAAAAAAATAGACCTTGAGTGCTACTAGTGCTTTCCATGATCACATGATCGTGATTCTCAGAATCAGATCTGTAAAAAGTTGCTCAGGTGCTCGAGGGAAGATCTCATCGAATATCTCCGCATTCAACTCCTTCCTCTAGTAGATCACTCTTTCTTCAATTTTCCAACCACTTCCACCCCTAATCTATCAAATCTGGCTCCTTGTGCTTGGGAGAAGAAAAATGGAAAATCTGATCGAGCACGATAGTCAGACCATTTTAATGGTGAAAGACATCTTCAGATCTCCCCACCAAACTTAGATATCAACATTAACTCCCCTCTCTACTTGGCATGTAGGAAATACCAAGAAATCATGAAGACTCACACTTCCAGGTGTGTTTTAGTAAAATGGGGAAAATCAGATTCAGACTCTCAACATTGATCTTTACTTTGAATTTGGGCCATCCACGTGGAAGATTCAAACTTAAAAAATAGACCCGGGGGTTTCCTCTGACTTTTTACAACTTTTGGAAAAATGGAAAAATTTCACATTTTTGTTCGCACCTCCCCTTGAGAAATGAGCCTGACACGTGTCCTAAGGTGGGTCCCAAAGGAACCATGGATAAATTCTACCATTTGACCCTCTTTTTGGAAAAAGGAAAATTTTCCAAGTTTTCCCCATAGCTCCACCCTTGAAAAATGGGCTTCAAGTTTCCAATGTGGGTCCCAGTGGAACCATGCTTCCTTTTTACTTTTAACTCTTTTTCCCCAAAGGAAAATTTTCCAAATTTCCCCAAAGGTCCGCACCTCCATCCATGGGCCGTTGATTTTTGATCCTTTGAAAAAAGTAAAAAGCTTTGACCTTTCTTCCATCGGGGGCCATTTTGATATCTTAACCCTTTTGAGCATAAGAGGAAAAAAATTCTAAGTTCCTCGATGGTCCACTTCCTCACCTCCTTTTGACTTTCAAACTACCACGTGTCACCATGGCGCACCTTGAGATGGTCCCCAAAAATTTGAGACCTTGAAATGAGAGCATGGGCTGCCACGTGTCTGCCAGCCAAAAAATTTGTTTGAAGGCTTGAAGCTCAGTGGAAGGTGCCAAGTGTCATGCTCAGGGTAGTCTCCTTTGGCCATTGAAAAGTCCAAGAAAAATGCAAAGTGAGTGGAGGCCTCCAGTGTCCTCTCTGGCACTTCTTTTTAAAACTCCCCAAAGCTTGCCAAGTGATGTCCCGGACCTCCCCAAACATGGCTTCCTCCACTATGTCCATGGTCCTTGTTCTCCACCAAACTATTTAATGAGCGTGGGCTCGCCACGTGTCCCTTTTTCATGTATTCCAAAACTATTTTAGCTACATAAAATTTTCTAAGTCTAGGAAAAGTAGTGGAAACCTCCACGTGTCCTCCCGGCGCTACTCCAAGGCCAAACCAAAAAGTAGATCTTCAAATGAGCGTCGTTCCTCCACGTGGACACATTTTAAGTTGAGGTGATTCATAGAAATTTTGAAGTACCCAGCTGAGCCGCATCCAACCAAAAGGTGCCACATCCCCTGTTGATGCAAGGATGTAAATTTGACCGGGAGAAACACCCATCAAACCATAAAATATAGAAAAATGATCATTTGAGCCCGAAAATGAAAATTTCTCCAAGGAAAGAGAATTTAGAAATGTTACAAGGCTCAAATATATGTCCATAGAGATACATCCATTCATTTTTCTTCAAGTATTTAGGGTAGAAATGAAAAGGAAAACAAATCCCGACCATGGAGAATGGAAAATATGGGAGAACTGAGTTTTTAGATGAACAGAGAATGGGAGACCCAAATTATAGACCTTTTCCAGAGGAACAAAGAAAACAAGGAGCAAACCATGGACCCATAAGTATGACCTAGGAATAGATTAAAAATGGCAAACAAAGATTAACCAGGCACAACATGGGAAAAATAAAGTGACAGAGGCCGTAAATCGATAGATTTTCAAAGTCTTGAAATTATTATATATATGAATATGAATTTCTCTTGGTGAGATCAAACTTTCTGAACTTTCGATAAAATATATATACATGTGTATGTGTGTGTGTGTTTATGTTTTATCAAAAGTTTGATCTCACCAAGAGCAATTTGTATTCATTTTTAACAACATGAGAATGCCTAATTAAGTTTATAAAAACTTCAAGTATGACGTTATTCTAAACCAAAATCTCATTTACTCTTATAATCTTTACACTTACTTCATACTTTAGTCTCTCTCTAGTATCACTCGGCATTGTTTTAGAATAATTGTAGTTCAAATAACACATAATTTTCACTTAGGGATTCATGATTGCAAAGAGTGTGACCTCGCACAAGACAAGTCATTTCATTACGCTTAGACATTCAAGTATTAAATGAATATTATAAGCAAGACATCTAATACAATTTTATGCATTTAAAATGACTTCCAAACAACTATTTCAATCATTGGGTGATTATGCATCGTGCGTCTCTTTCACCAATAAACTTAAGAGAGGTCCCACGATCTTTCAACTTCAAAAACATTCAAGGAGGAAAACTACATCCTACTACAAGACAATACAAGAGAGTTCCAATATTTTACACTCACATAAATTTCGAGCAACATGAGGTTATACACTACTATAGATAATTATTTTTTCCTAGAACTTTAAATCCATTTCAATGCTTATAATTATTTTTTCCTCGGAACTTCAAATCCATTTCTTCTCCGGATAATTATTTTTTCCTGGAACTTCAAATCCATTTCAATGAATCCATCCTCTTCATATACTCCAATCATTGGAGTTCATGAGACCACACTTCTTTTAGGAATTTTGTCAAACAGTTCACGTGCCTAGCCATGAGAAGTTCCACATTTTACATACACAAATTTCTAGGTAAAATGTCTCCTCGCATATACTATCCACTTTTAATATTTGTAAAGCTATTTATTCAAATAGTTTGCATGCCTTTTACTTTGGTATACATCTCTACAAAAACTTCAAAACCAGAATAAATCCCCTTTTATTATGTTTTATGGTGTTTATATCTTACTTCACGCTCTATTTAAATGCATGGGTTGGGTGGATGCTAGAAAGAGGACTCGGAAATTTTGTGGAAGTCCATACCATTTAAAAACTTTTCTTAGCTCAGTTGAGCTCGAGACACAACTAGCCACAAATATATAAGTGAAAACAATGCCCAAACTTGTGTGGCGCACACACAACTACCATGGCACTAGCCACTACAACATATGAGATAAAATCCCCTTTCTATTATCCTTTGGTGGAAGCCCTTACACATCCATGTGCACGGTGTACGGATCAAAAGTTTGTTTTTGAATTTCTCGAGTAGGAAAGAGTTTTATTTTTAATTCTAGTTTCATATCCTATGGTTCTAGAAATTAATACCGAACCAAGAAAATGATAAAATGCAAAATTTGAATGCTAGAGGAAGCGAAATCCATATTGTCTTCAACGTTTTCTAGAAGGCTCTTGCTTGGGTATTTTCTCATATACTTTGACCAAAGATATGCATTTGGTTAAGAGTTCCAAATTCCTTTTCCAAGAATCGATTTTGTGCATAACCAACAATCATGCAATTCCATAAAAGAACATGTTTTCTATTTGTATTTTTCATTCGACGCATTTTTTCAAACAATTCATTTGCTTTTCTTATGCTTCCACATTTTAGTATTTTTTTCAAGGCATATGAATCTACGAAATCTAGAAAAACATGTCTTCCAAACTCTAATTTTGGCATAGCCTAGATGTCGATTGGTAAGGGTTGTGGCGTGAGGTCTAGCACTATTAATTTACATTACTGACAACTCCCAAGGTTGTCTCAACAAGCTCAAATATCACAACATTACGTACAATCATTGTATAGGTGTAAGGAGAATTCGATAGTGGAATTTTGTTCTCCGGATAATTACTTTTTTCCTAGAACTTCAAATCCCTTTCAATGAACCCATCCTCTTCATATACTACAATCATCATAGTTCATGAGACCACACTTATTTTAGGCATTTGGTCAAACAATTCACGTGCCTAGTGAGAAGTTCCACATTTTGCATACACAAATTTCCAAGTAAAATGTCTCCTTCCATCTACTATCCAATTTTAATCTTTTTTAAGGTATTTATTCAAATAGTTTTCATGCCTTTTACATTGGTATACATCTCTACGACAACTTCAAAACCAAAATAAATCCCCTTTTATTATGCTTGATGGTGTTTATATCCTTCTCCAAGCTATGTTTAAATGCATAGGCCGTGGGTGGTGTTGGTCGTTAAAAGGACTTCCGTAAGAAGAACACTTGATGGGGACAATAAGTCCCTCCTCTTTAATGGGAAAGGTTCCCTTATTCATAAACGAACCTATTTACACATATACAAAGCATGGTTTTACTATGGAACTTGGGTATTATGAAAGTGTTTTCTAAAAGGATCATCAATCACGAAGAAGGACCGAGGAATGAAAATGCGAGAACGAAAGATCATTTAGAATTATATGACAGAGTAATTCTTTATGCATGCGAGAGTACAACGAATTGGAATAAGATCATTTTTGTATCATATTAATAAGATGAAACTTGAAAAGACACAAAGTTCTCGTAAATAACATGCAAGAATACAAATTCAAAGATAATACTGCATAAAATGATCTAACAAGATTAAATGAATAGCTCAAGACTAAAGGAAACCAAATAGACAAAGAATGAAAAATCATACGTATTGATTTCTTTATGATTTATTTACACTTTAAGAAATAAGCCAAGTTCTTCCTCCTCAAAATGGCGAGGAGAGGCCACTATATAGTTTACCAATTAGTTACTCTTGGTAACTACTTCTTTTAACTAATGTCTAGTTAGGACGCTAATCGCAATACCCCAACTAATTACAAAAAAATCCGAGAGGAAAAAGGGGGAAGAGAAGAATTAGGAGAGAGAAGAAGACATGTGCATGACGTAGGGGCCGATGATTTTCTTATCCATGTAGGTTCTGTGTAATTTAACAAGTTGCCTACATACTTCTATTAAGGCCATTTTGTCATTAGAACATAGGAAGCTTGAGAGGAGTGCTCTCTCAAGCCTTATATAGGAAAATTTCACGAATTGGATGAAATAGGCACCGTGAATGCGCTATCAAGCTCATACTTCATCGGAAAATCTCCTCACCATGTCACTTTCCAGGAGCCTGACAATGTACATGGTGAAAGCATCATTCACCCTCCTGAAATTGTGATTGCTGGTTTCCAAGGTGAATTGCGGGCAGTAGGCATACACGGGGTCATCCTTGTGAGCATCGATGTATGAGAAACCAAACCATTGCCTTGATGCTACTAGGGTATACATCAAGTATGAAGTCATATAAAATTTCTTTGTTTGTTGTACATTAGACAGCTGCTCTGCTAGGTTCATACTGATGATCTCTACCCAATTGATATTTTGAGTTCCTTCGCACACCATGTTGATAAGTGGGCACATCCAAAAATGGAACTCATTGGTAGAGGGTAAGCCCATAACCTGAGCCAGTAGGATTATGAAATCTGATAGTTCTTCATTGAAATCGGCACGGAACAGAACCTTGGATAGATGGGATGCCCCCTTTTTAGGGTTTTTAAGCCACGACTTCACCACCCTTGCTTTGTAGTTCTCACTGTCTTGGTCGAAGAGGGCTGTGCCTGGTTTTGAGAGATTACTATGGAATTGTCCATTTCTGGAATTCTTAGGGCAGTTCCAATGGCGGCAGCATCAAGTTTGGTGATGAGCTCTCCCATGTTTGTCAATTCATTTGAGTCAAGATTGAAATGAGCCCCGCAGGAGAGCACCGTGTGTCTGCGCATTGCACTGAGATAGGGAATCCACCGGTGAAAGCCAAACCACTATCATGAATCATCTACGCCATAGGTGAAGGGTTCGCGTCTGTCATCCTTGCCCAAAATCCCCAAAGTCGAGGTGGCGAACCTCACTGTCCCCGATATCGGAAGCAGCGGACTCGAGTGGTGAAATTTGTTCCTGCCCTTGGAATTTGATCTTCATGTTGATAGTAACTTGGAGAGAAAAGCTACAGGCTAGACTTGGGATGGAATTGCAGGGGAAATGGATACACGTGTAGAAATTTTGGTCGCAAGGGTTCGAGCAATAGATAACATGAAAGCAGTGTGCAAAAATGCATAGGGGAAGCTCATTATATAGCCGTTTAGGAGAGAGAAAGACAATAAATGCGCATTAAATACACATCTACCAAATTGAAAAGCAAGATATTCGGGTAGAGTGGGAAAAATTAGCACGAATGGCACTTGGTTCATTTGGGACACGAGGGATGCGAAAGCATGAAGTACGTGGTTCGGCCGATTCGGGCGATGCGGGGAAAAGATGCACAAATGTTCTTGGGACATGCGGGACGAAAGTACGTGGAATACGTGATTCGGCCGAATCGGATGAAAAGGGAACAATGAGTCTCAGGTGAACTTGGGACATTTGGGACAAAAAGTTCCGACGGGCCCGAAAAGAACAAACTTTAGAAACCGCCGATCGGGAAGAAAGAGAGCCGAAAGAACCTAGAAAACACGGCCGATCGCGAGAATACGCGACTCGCCTTAATCGAACGAAAAGGAACAATGAACTTGGGACACTTGGGACAAAAATGTCCAACAGGCCCGAAAATCACACAAAATGACCCAAAAAACATAGATTTTTCCAATTTCTTGACTTTTCACATTACAGGACAACAGAAAAGACACTTAACCTCAAAATTTTAATTTTCAACTTCTTAAAAGCAGGGGAATTTTGAGTGGACAACAGCTGGCTCCTTCTGGGGATGACTTGGCATGAATTCAAAGAATGAGACAAGGCAAGAATTTAGACAAACTAGGGAAGTAGACCAAGTACCTTATCCATTGGGCCACGGAGTCAACAAACCAAAACAATCTGAGAAGATGACACACCAAAAAAGAGAAGGAAGGAAAAACAAAAACGTTATACGAGAATATACAAAAGGACTTCCTAATCACCTATGACTTAAACAATTTCAGGTGCACGCCCACTATAAGGAAGTGGGAGAGAAGAACCATCCATATAATCAAGGTAAAAAGAATTCTCACCAAAAAGTGCCGATCTTGAAAGGTCCGAGCCAAAGGGAATCAAACTTGCCATGGCTGCCACGAGGTTCATGCCTTTTATCCCATAGTAAAACGATGTCTCCAATTTTGAAATCTCTAAACCTGGCCTTTTTATCAAATAGGACCTTTACTTTCTGTTGGTGGGAAGATATCCTATCAGCAACTTTCAATCTATCCTCATTCAATTTGTGGAGATACATGATCCTCTTATCCAAAGAATCATTAAAAGCTGGTATCTTGATGGCCTTCATTAAATGCGGGGTGGAAGCTCCTTGTGAATTGGCAATTGGGCCTCCACTCCATATACTACCTGAAAAGGAGACATCCCAATGGCTCTCTTAGGTGTGATCCTATCTTCCCAAAGAGCATCATAGAGTTTCTTGTGCCAGTTCCGTTGGGATTCGTTGACTAATTTCCTTATTATGGCCACAGATTTTTATTTGTTGATTTGCTTGTCCATTTCCCTGAGGATAGTAATGAGGAGTGAGCCAAGGAGATGCCATATCCATAGCAAAAATCCATCATCTCGGTTGAAGAAAAATTTGATGCATTATCTGTCACAATCTTGTTTGGCACACCATACCTTACCAAGATGTTTTCTTTGATAAAACTGCATACTACTTCTGAAGTAGTACTCTTTACTGGAATGGCTTCTACCCATTTGGTGAAATAATCTGTGGTGGTTAATACATGGGTATGACCAGCACTAGAAGAGGGATTAAGTGTTCCAATGAAATCCAAACCCCATTGTTGAAAAGGTTCTTCGATCACAACTGGTTTAAGGGGTAAAGAGGCCAACTTGGGTCTACCCACGAAAGTCTGACATGCTTCACATTTATCAACCCACTTTGATGCATCCCTGAACAAGGTAGGCTAGTAATATCCTCCACGAAGAATCTTGTGAGTAGTAATAGTTGATGAGTAGTGCCCTCCACATGCCTGATTATGAAAAGTAGAAAGTAGCTTCTTCTGTTGTTCCTTGTCCACACATTTTAAAAATCTCCCATCCAATCCACGCTTAAACAAGGCATTTTCCCACAAAACATATTGGGCTGACCTTAGTTTAACAACTCTCTTTTCTTTGGTAGTCAAATGAGAGGGGCATTCTCCATAGGTGAGAAAATGTGTGATATCAGCATACCATTCATCGATTGAGCCAAGAAACAAAATGGTAGGAAGATCAGCCTCATCCTCCAGTAACCCATGTCCAGCTCCCTCAGCGATGAGTTCACACAAGCCTTTTCCACGAATGAGCTTAGTTGGTCTGATGTCAATGTCATATTCTTGGACCTTGGCCACCCAGTTCCCTCTCTTGGATCCGAACTCCTGTTGTGTGAGAATGGACTTGATGGTTGTATCTGGTACAAATACTGTGGAGTGAGAATTAAGAATGTAAAAACGAAACTGCTTGCCACTTTAACCCTTTGTGAAAGCATGTTTCTCCATTATGGTGTATCTTAGCTCATGATTTTTTAGAATGTAGCTCATGAATGCAATTGGGAGTTCATGATCATTAGAATCTTTTGAGTCAGAACAACAGCCAGGGTGTTAATCTGTGGCATAGCAATAGATAATAAAATCTTTGTTGAAATTTGGACACGCTAAAACAGGAGTCTTAGCAATAGCCTCTTTAATACCTTCAAAGGCCTTTTCCCTTAGGAGACCAACCAAACATCTATTTTCCTTTCATCATTTGAGAGATATTCAAAGTTAGCTCTGCAAAATCAGGGATGAATCTCCTCAGAAAGTTAATCTTACCAAAGAAGGAGTGCACTCCTTTCTTGCTAGTTGGAAGAGGAATTTGCTGAATAGCTTGAACTCGCTCAGGATCAATTTTTATACCATCTTTGGAGACAACGTGCCCCAATAATTTCCCCTCCGTGACACAAAAAATAGATTTCTTAGGATTTAAAGAGATCCCATGTTCTCTACATTTCAAAAGAACTATTTCTAGATGTTGAAAATGATCTGCCCTTGTTTTAGAAAATACAGTCAAGTCATCAAGGTATACGATGATACACTTCCTTTCAAACTTCCAAAGGCCAATCCATAGCCCTCTGAAAAGTGGCACCGGCATTAATGAGCCCAAAAGGCATCCTTTTGTAAGCAAAGGTACCCCAAGGAGTAGTGAAAGCCGTTTTGTGTTGATCTGCGGTATTAACTTCTACCTGGTTATATCCTGAGAATCCATCAAGCATAGACAACATTTCGGATCCGTTACTACTTGCAAGACCTGATCCATCATGGGTAAAGGATAGTTGTCCTTTAAAGAAGCTTGATTCAGATTCCTAAAGTCAACACAGATACGGATCTCACCATTTTTCTTTCTAACAGGCACAATATTGGCAATCCATGTTGAATGGTGAATAGGAAAAATGATTTTGGCTTTTAATAACTTCTGTATTTCCTGAAAAATGGTGTCAGCTATCTTAGGATTGTATTGCCTCTGCTTCTATTTAAAAGGCTTAATTCCAGGTTTGAGAGGGATAAAATGCTGCATCTCCTTTGGTTGAAAGGCTTTTAAGTCTTCATAGGAATAAGCAAGGACATCTTTATACTTCTTCAAAAGACTAATTACCTTCTTCTTTTCTTCTGGTGTGCAACATTTTCCAATGTTCACGAGTTTAGGATCAGTAGAACTCCCAATATTAATTTTGTCATATTCAGCTGATTGTTGAGGTCTAGTAGAAGCTTTAAACTTTACATACCTGTCATGTTTGTCAAACAGTTCTTCTAAACTCACCAATCCTTTTGGAATCTTGTTTCCTTTGAGTTTGATACATCCATCCTGATCCGCTTCTTCTTCTTTGATGGCTTCTTCGTCAAAGGGCACACTCTCACGAGGCAAATTATCACTTCCTTCAAAGTACAACTGTTCAAAATTATCCTTGAGTTCTAAGAAAGAAAGCAAGTGTTGATCGTCATTGAAAACTTGCCAGTTACTTGTATTATCAGGTACACTGGGTCTATGGATCATCTCGATGGTGAACTTATCTTGAGAAAAGTCAGGATGAGGTATAAGCAGTGACCCTGAGACTGCTAGTGAATCAGCCCTGGTATTCTCTTCCCTAGGCATTGCTTCGATGGAGAAAGCGTCAAGAAATTCAATGGAGTCCCAAACCTGATTCCTGTAATGTTTCAACCTTCTATTCTTTACCTGGAAGAGGTTCCTAACTTGCTTGACAATCAACTCGCATCCCCACGAGCTAGAAGATTCTTCACACCTTGTTCTTTTGCCACCTGGAGTCCAAGAATGAGAGCTTCATACTCTGCTGTATTATTGGTATTTTCAAATTGCAACTTGAATGAGAAAGGATGAATGCTTCCTTCAGGTGACACCAATATGACACCAGCTCAGAACCAGCTGAAGAACAACTTCCATCAAACTCTAATATCCAAACACCATTAGGATCTTTAGGTGACACTTTGGGGAGTTGGATTTCTTCTGGAGACATAATCATGTAGTTTCCATGCCCCATATCCTCATAGAGTATTTGTGCTTTGGGATCATCTATTTTTTGTACAATATACTCAGACTGCTTCTCAGGCAGCAACTTCTTCATTTGCCCATTAACAGGTATGAGGGCATGTGACCAATCCATTTGAATTTCTCCACCCACATCCTTACAGAAATTTCTACTTAGCAGCATCCCATATGAAGGAGGAATATCTGCTACTAGGATAGTAGCCAAAACTTTCTTCTCAGGCAAAGTAGCAAAAGCCACTTGTGCATCCTTAATTCTTCCGACCAGGGGCACTTCCTTACTCTCCATGGAATAACAAGATCCGTAAGTGCGTGTGAGAGTTAGGCCTAAGGCATGAGCTACTTTGGCAGGCATTACATTGTCTGATGCTCCTGAGTCTATGACGTAATTACTGAGCCTATGGCCGGCTATAAGGAGTGTTACATAGAATGGTTTGATTTTGTCATTGGGTGAGGTGTGACGGCTGCTAGTTAGATTAGGTGTGGTGTAGAAGAGGAGTGGGTAAAAGGCCTTTAGAGGTAGTTTTAGAATGAGAATTGACAAAGTGAATCATTTTAGCAAAAGCCTTGGGATGGGTTTGATAATATTCAGCCTCTGAGATTTGAACCTTAGTCTTTTTTAGGTGATCAATAATATCGAAAGACCCAGAAGTGGACGGGTTATCATCGCTTGAGATCCTAGGTTTATCAATTTTAGGGGAAAAAGAAGTAACTTTAGTAGCAGAATTGATAGGACTCACCTTTGGTGTAGATGAAATGGGGATAGGGGATCCTCTTTTTGCAATTACAGGGATAGTTGTCAGCTGCTCCTTAGATTTTTGGTGGGCTGCATCACTTTCTCCCTCTGATTTGTCTGCTCTCGAGTCATGACAACGTATGATTCGCTATTCATGTCTGCTACTACTTCATCATAATCATCTCCTTCATCAATGCCTTCAGTGGTGAAGAAATTAACTCGAGATCCCTCAAGTTCATCTGTTTCATCATCAACCTCTTCAACAAATTCCTCACAATCTTCATTAACCTCCTCATCCTCTGGTTCTTCAACTTCACAGGTTGCATTGACAGGAACTTTAATAGGAGGTCCTTCAAGCGCTAGCCTTGTTTGAGAAGCAGGAAAATGATTTCTGGGCTGAAAATTCCTCCTTGGAACGTCTGCATAGGGAGTATGCTGAGCCAATTGTTTCTTAATGGCGATGAGATCATTTGCAAGTTTTTGTACCAATGGATCAGTATTAGGTCCAGGAGTGGAAGAGGAGGAAGAAGAAGACTTAGATTTAGAAGGGTCTCTCCTCAACTTCCCTGACATGATTAAATCATCTTCAACACTAACAACAAGAGTTTGATCCTCGGCCAATGTTGCGAGATTAGCCCTTCTCAGTGCATAACTAACTTCAGGCAATTGGGCATTTAGGAAGAAGCATTTTTGGATTTGGTCTACAGGTTGAGTATTTGGTGGAATTTTGTTAATCAACCTGTTGAATCGAGCCACAAATTCTCTCATGGGCTCTTGTGATTCCTTCTTTATTTGAGAAATTTGGGCTAGCAAAGCATGCACGTCTTCCGCCGGTTTGAAACGGTTTTCAAACCTAGTTCTCATTGTGTTCCAGCTAGTGATAGCTCGGCCGGAAGGTGATAGAACCAATCAGCAGCATTATCTTGTAAAGTCTCAACAAAAATCCTTACGGAGACGTCTTCATGTTCAACTCCCAGAACTCCGCATGCAACTATGAAGGCTGCGATGTGTTCATCAGGATGTACCTTGCCATCACCCTTAAATTTAGGAAAGTTCTTCCGGTTACCTCTGGGTAACTCATGCAAAGGCTGAGGAAGGGCAAGAGGCCCAACACGATGACCCCAAGGCAATGGTACCACCATTCTTGGAAAAATGGCTTGAAGAGGAACTGAAACACCAAGCAAGAATCAGAGCTCGAAGATTAGGACTGATTTTTCTCTGAAGGAATACCACCCGTAGGGATTCTATCTTTGACAGGAGGAGTGCTTGTTGAACGAGCCTTTCTATTTCTTCTTGTTGAAGGGAAAGGAAAACCCTGCTTTGTTCAAAAGCTGGCGAGAATCTTCAATACCAAGGGCCCTTCTCCCTCGAGTAAAACGTGGAGTCACAGATCAAAAGATGATCGATAAATGATTATAGAACTGGAATATGATTCCCCAGTGGAGTCACCAAAAACTGTTGGTCGTCAAAAAGGACTTCAAGAAGAGCAACAGTCAGGGGACAAGAAGTCCCTCCTCTTTAATGGGAGAGGTTCCCTTATTCAGAAATGAACCTATTTACACATATACAAAGCATGGTTTTACTATGGAACTTGGATATTATGAAAGTGTTTTCTAAAAGGATCATCAATCACAAAAGGACTGAGGAATGAAAATGTGAGAATGAGCAGAAAGGCACCATTCAGAATTATAGATGACAGAGTAATTCCTTATGCATGCGAGGGTACAACGAATTGGAATAAGATCATTTGTATCACATTAATAAGATGAAATTTGAAAAGACACAAAGTTCTATAAATAACATCTGCAAGAATACAAAGCTTCTCAGCATAATACAGACAAATGATCTAACAAGATTAAATGAATAGCTTGAGAATAAAGGAAACCAGATAGACAAAGAATGAAAAATCCTTCTGTATTGATTTCTTTATGATTTATTTACACTTTCAAAAATAAGCCAAGTTCTTCCTCCTTCAAAATGGCGAGGAGAGGCCATTATATAGTTTACAAATTAGTTACTCTTGGTAACTACTTCTTTTAACTAATGTTTAGTTAAAGGGCTGCTAATCGCAATACCCCAACTAATTACAACAAATCCGAGAGGAAAAGGGGAAGAGAAGAGAAGAATTAGGAGAAGAAGACAGGTGCTCATGACTGGGAGGGACCCACCGACTTTAAGATCCATTTTATGCTGAATCTCTTCAACGCCTGCTTATGTCTACGCCTCGTGGGGGTGATGTGTTGGCGGTGTAGGCGAGTCCAAAATCGAGGCACTTCTCCATTTCCTTGTCGAACTCGACATGAGTATGATAATCTTTATTTGCTTCTTCTATGGCAGATTGAAGAGAGCAGATCTCCTTCATTTTTTCCTTGGAAATGGAGCTTTCCTTGAATAGATCACCTTTGATAAAAGCTCTGAATTGAGCTTTGATTTCTTGTAAAGAGAGAGGCACACCAGAAGTCTCATCATGAAGATGGCAATGTATATCTTTGAAGGCAGATATAACTAGTGTTTTGAAGGCCTCACCCTTCTGCCAGCTATTCTTTAACTCTCCCAAAGCCTCCTCCAACACCTTGATTTTCCATTCCACGCTGTAGACCCAGGACTTTGACAAATTATCCTTGGCATCCTCGAAGACCTTGCTTGCCATCAAAATATTTTCATCTGTTTGTCCCATTAGATGAAGGTCTACTATGCAACTGCCCCAAAGTTTAAGTTCTTTATCAATGCTCCCAATAGTGGAGGAGAGCTTCTGTTGCAAATTACTCACCTTCCCGTGGAGTTTGAAGGCTTCATCAATGAAGTTTAATCCTGCAACAAGCATATCATCCACCATGGCCTCCATAGCCCTTCCATAGACAGAATACTTGTGCATGTCTTTGATACTCTGCACTTCATCCTGGCTCAGAATTACAGGTGGTGGAAGAGTAGTCAATGGGGTAGGATCCAAAACTTTATCCTTGGACAGCAGGGACTTGATGAAACTTGTAAGAATCTGGGCTTGTTCCTCCAACTGCTCTATGGTTTGCTGCCCTTTCTCTACCCTCCCAATGACTCTGGTGATTGTTTCCTGAAGATTGTGGATCTCACCTTCAGGGGTAGACTCTCCCATGGGAATTCTTGAGAGTTCAAGGTCGGATGCTTGCAAATCTTGCTCTGGCTTGTCTACCTTAGGCTTGGCTATCTCCAGGAATTGTTGGCCTTGAGCATCAGACACTATCCTGGAGGTAGTTCTAGATTTTTTGGCGTGAGAAGGAGGAGTAGTGCCTAACAAGGCCGCCATAACATCAAAATTTGGTCCTGAGATCGGGAGGAAGACTTTCTCTTCCTACTGTCAACAAGAGGTTGCACCCATGCAAAAGAGGAGAGGAAGAAGAAGGTGGGGCAAGAGGGCCAAGAGACAGAGAACTCATGGCACCCAAGGTTTGTCTGCTGTTGTTGCCTCTAATTGAGATATAAGTGGGGCGCTTGTGGCTTCTGATACAGAGGGGTCACTGGCACCTGGAAGCTCAGTGCTTTGGACCTCTTTTTCTTTATCCATGGGGGCTTCTGGAGCGCTTGTAGATACAGGCACTTCACTCTCTTCACTTTCACTGAGAACAATGATGTTCTCTGGGCCTGAGGACAACTCAGTATGCTTCCTTAGGGGATCTTCCTCCACAGGCTCCTTCTTGACTTCTCTGACTTTCTTTTGATATACCTGGGTGGACGAGGAAGGAGTGGAGACTGTAGGTCCTTGAGTTGATGAGGCAGGAGGGGTCTGCACAGGTGCTTCCGATCTAGGTGTTAATGCTTCCTCCTTGGTGTTGAAGCATCCTTGGAGGAGGATTCCCCTGAGTGCCTCCTAAGCTCACGGACTTTCTTATCAAACCAGATCTTGGTCCTCACTAAGACCGGGGCTAGGATTTCAGCCAAATCATCTTTTTCCTTTTTAAACCAATCCAAGTCTTCCAAGGGGGTGTGTTTGACCACATTGTCATACTCATATGAGTACAGGTCAGAATTATCATCCTGGAGCCCTTCAGGAACTTGGTACAGGTTAAGCTCTTGGATTAATTGAAGGGAAAACCTGCCATAATGTCTTCTCCTTGCTTCAAAATCATCAGCACAGTCAGCCCAATAGTCCTCTGTGTCTGCCCTATGATGATAAGTGATCTTGATGTTCTGCTCAATAAACTTCTTCAAGTCAAAACAAGTTCTTGGCTTGAAGAAATGGACAGTAATGGGAGCTAGGGCTCTTTCTATATTTTGTGCATCCAGGGCTGTTTTGCAGGTGTAGTTTCCCAAGATGATAGGGAAGTGTAGGCCAGTGATTTTCTTATCCCTGCAGGTTCTGTGCAACTTATCCAGCTGCCTGCATACTTCTATTAAGGCCATTTTGTCATTGCAGAACATAGGAAGCTTGAGAGGAGTGCTCTCATAGCCTGCAAGCCTTATATAGGAAAATTTCCTAAATTGGATGAAATAGGCACCATAATGCGCTATCAGGCTCATAGCTTCATCAGAAAATCTCCTCGCCGTGTCACTTTCTCAGGAGCCTGACAATGTACATGGTGAAAGCATCATTCACCCTCCTGAAATTGTGATTGCTAGTTTCCAAGGTGAATTGAGGGCAGTAGGCATACACAGGGTCATCCTTATGAGCATCAATGTATGAGAACCCAAACCATTGCCTTGATGCTGCTAGGGTATACATCAAGTATGAAGTCATATAGAATTTCTTGGTTTGTTGTACATTGGACAAGCTGCTCTGCTAGGTTCATACTAATGATCTCTGCCCAATTGATATTCTGAGTTCCTTCGCACACCATATTGATAAGTGGGCACATCCAAAAATGGAACTCATTTGTAGAGGGTAAGCCATGACCGAGCTAGTAGGATTATAAAATCTGACAATTCCTCATTGAAATCGGCATGGAAAAGAGAACCTTGGATAGATGAGATGCCCCCTTTTTAGGGTTTTTAAGCCAGGACTTCGCCACCCGTGCCTTATATTTCTCACTGTCCTGATCGAAAAGGGCTTGTGCCTGGTTTTGAGAAATTACTATAGCATTGTCCATTTCTGGAATTCTTAGGCAGTGCCAATGGCGGCAGCATCAAGTTTGGCGATGAGCTCCCCATGCACGTTTGTCAACTCACTCGAGTCAGGGTTGAAATGAGCACCGCAAGAGAGCATTGTATCTGCGCATTGCACTGAGATAGGGAAACCACCGGTGAAAGCCAAACCACTGTCATGAATCATCTGTGCCATAGGTGAAGGGTTCGCGTCTGTCATCCTTGCCCAAAAATCCCCAAAGTCGAGGTGGCGAACCTCACTTGTCCCGATATCGGGAATGGCAGACTCGAGTGGTGAAATTTGTTCCTGCCCCTGGAATTTGATCTTCATGTTGATAGTAACTCGGAGAGCAAAAGCTGAGCTGGACTTGGGATGGAATTGTAGGGGGAATGGATACGCGCGAAATTTTGGTCATAAGGGTTCGAGCAATAGATAGCATGAAAGTAGTGTGCAAAAATGCATAGGGGGAAGCTCATTATATAGCCGTTTAGGAGAGAGAAAGACAATAAATGTGCATTAAATACACATCTACCAAATTGAAAAGCAAGATATTCGGGTAGAGCGGGAAAAATTAGCACGAATGGCACTTGGTTCATTTGGGACACGAGGGACGTGAAAGCGCGAAGTACGCGGTTCGGCCGATTCGGGCGATGCGGGGAAAAGACGCACAAATGTTCTTGGGACATGCGGGACGAAAGTACGTGGAATACGTGATTCGGCCGAATCGGATGAAAAGGGAACAATGGGTCCGGGTGAACTTGGGACATTTGGGACAAAAAGTTCCGACGGGCCCGAAAAGAACGGACTTCGGGTAAACCGGCCGATCGGGAACAGAGCCCGAAAGCTGGGACATGAATGTGGAATAGGACACTTGAATTGGGACAAAAAATGTCAGATTTTCTCAATTTCGACTTTTCACCCGAAAAACACACAAAATGACCCAAAAAACGTAGATTTTCCCAATTTCTTGACTTTTCACATTACCAGGATAACTAGTAAAAGACACTTAACCTCAAATGATAAAATACGAAATTTGAATGCAAGAGGAAGGGAAATCCATATTGTCTTCAATGCTTACTAGAATCATCTACTTGGGTATTTTCTCATAGACTTTACTAGAGAACTACATTTTGTTGAAAGTTTAAAACGCCTTTTCCATGAATCCATTTTTCAAGCATAACCAACAATCATGGCCTTTTATGAACGCATTTTTCTATTTTTGTTTTTCATTCCCACACATTTTCTCAAGCAATTCATGTGTTTTTCTTATGCTTCCACATTTTAATATTTTTTTCCAGGCATATGAATCTACGACATAACTGGAAAACATGTCGTCTAAACTCTATTTTGGCATATCTTAGGTGGCACTTGGTAAGGGTTGTGGCATGAGGTCTAATACTAGTAATTTACATTACTTGAAAACTCCCAAGGTTGTCTCAACAAGCTCAAATATCACAAAATTATGTACAACCATGGTACATCCATAAGGAGAATATTGATAGTGGAATTTTTTCTACTTTAGATAATTTATTTTGCTCGGAACTTCAAATCCCTTTCAACGAACCCATCCTCTTCATATAATGCAATCATTACATTCCATGAGACTCGCACTTCTTTCAAGCATTTTGTCCAAAATTTCATGTGCCTAGTGATAAGTTTCATAGTTTGCATACACAAATTGCTAGGGAAAATGTCTCCTTCCATCTATTATCCACTTTTTTCTCTTCTTTTTTATGTATTTAGTCAAACGATTTGCATGCCTTTTGTTTTGGTATACGTCTCTACCACAACTTCAAAACTAGAATAAATCCCCTTTTATTATGTTTGATGGTGTTTATATCATGCTACATGCTCTATGTAAATGCATGAGCATGAAGGAGGATGGAAAGAGGGATCGACCGTTTGGTGAAAGTCCATACCCTATTTAAAAACTCTTTTCTTGGCGAAAATTTGGTTGAGCTCTAAGACACAACAAGTAGCATAGATATAAGATAAAATAATGCCTAAACTTGTTGGGCACATACATAACTACCATGGCACTAGAAACTACAACATATGAGACAAAATACCCTTTCTATTATTCATTGGTGGAAGCCCATACCCGTCCGACATCTCTTAACCTAGAACATCAAGGAAAACACATACTTTGAGGCATTGTATCCAATAGTTGTGCCTATGTCTATGCATCCACATTTTGTAACATATCTACCGTGAGAACTTGTAATAGATACCAAATCTATTTAAACCCATTTTATATAAACATATACACATGCTTTGACGGTTTTGTATAAACCATGTCCCAAATCTTGCATTTTAACATAGATCGGGAGTATTCCAGCAAAGGTGAGCCAAACATAGGACATTTGCTGGTTTTTGATCCATAGGTATATACTGAAACACCACTTCATCATAACAAACTTAATCAAAAGGAAAATTAATAAAAAATAGAGAATAATGTTAAGTTACATAATCACTCTCTATAGAGTGGTAGTTACATAACCGCCCCTCCGCACAAACTAATGATTGTATAACCATCATAATGAAAACAAAAAAAAAAAAATCCATGAATGGTTGTGGATTTCAAATGTCTTAGGTCATGTATCTTCCTCTTTGGATGACTCTTCCCATTCTCTAGTGCATGGGAGGACATGGGAGCAAGCTATTTAAAAAAGAAATGTGTGGAATGGATCATGAAGACTTGATGGAGAGAGTGAGAAAGAAACCATTTATCTTTGGAATTTTTTTGTAGAAGCAAGGTGTGTGAAATAGAGAAAACAAGTAGAGAAGGGTGGAAGTGACATTGTTTTCCTTCCTTCACTTCTTGTAATTATGTATTTTCTTTGAATTGGCCAATATAATATTGGGAAGAAAGAGAAATTTCCTTCGGCTGGTTTTCCCTCAAATTGGGGGTTTCAGGATAAAATATTGTGTTGTGTGTTGAATTGTTTATCTTTTTTTTTTACTGAAAATAGTTCTAAGTTTCATATCATTCACTAGCATTAAGAACTGTCATTTTCAAGTAAATTGGAAGTAGGAACAATATTTTGTGGTCTTGTAAATTTCCAAAGTAGAGGTTTATAGATCATTTTGGTATCAGAGCTGACTATATTATCCAAGGGACTATGGTATTCATTCTTGTGTGATTTGTATGATAGTGACAAGGTCTAAAGGTGAAGAAGTATTACCTTGTGATCAGATATATCTACGAAGAAGTGGAAACAAAGGATTAGAGATCAAATGGAAGAAGAGAACTTGGTCCATAGAATTGAGATGTTGGAAAGCACTATGGATAGGTTGTTTCAACACCAAAGAACTCTCAGATCAACAAAGGACAACAGTAGTTAAGCAAGATTCCATGGACTCAGTGGTTGAGCTTTGGCCAAGAAGTTTGGCATAGGAAAGAGCCATGATGAGGAAGAAGATGTGGAAGAGCGTGAAGAGGAAACTCCAAAGTTGGAAGAGAGAAGGTAAAATTGATCATGCTCCTTTTAAAGTTGAAACTAAAGTTGAGATTAAAATATTTGAAGGACAAGTAGATGCAGAATTGCTAGATAAATGGTTAAAGCAATTGGAGGTTTATTTTAGTGTGCATAATGTCATTGAGGCACAAAGGATTACCTTTACATGTCTCAAATGGAAGGACATGCTCTGGTTTGGTGGGAAACCCATCTAGCCACTTGTGAAAAGAAGAAGTGTCCTATTGTAAGTTCTTGGGAGGGTTTTAAAGAATTTCTTAGAGAAAATTTTTATCCTATTGGCCATAAGACTGACCAGATGATTAAATGGTAGTATTTTAGACAAAGTAGTGGTCAAAGTGTGTAGGATTACACTACGGAGTTTGAGGAGACAAGCCATGTTGCTCAATATGGACTTGGAGGATGAGGATATTTTGACCAAGTATTTGGGAGGACTTCACACTCACCTTGAAGGAAGGTCATCTCCACAAAGCCCAAGGATCTCAATGAAGCATGTGTGCAAGCATATTACATAGATGATGAGAAGAAGCAAGGAGAAGGAGTCAAGGACAAAACAGTCAACAAATCAGCCAAAGAAAGAGCAGGGACAAACAAGTAACAAAGGTAAATGGAAAGGTAAAAATACCACTACCACTTTGAATACTTGTAAAGATCCTAAGAATTTTTGCAAGAATTGTGATATCAATGGTCATATTGATGCTACATGTTGGAAGTTACATCCGAAATTGAATTGCATCCAAAGAACCAAACCAAGGACTCCAAGAAGTCCATGAAAGTTGTAAGGACATATGGG
This sequence comes from Taxus wallichiana var. yunnanensis, assembly GCA_018340775.1. NCBI lineage: Eukaryota > Viridiplantae > Streptophyta > Pinopsida > Cupressales > Taxaceae > Taxus > Taxus wallichiana. The sequence continues at coordinate 749,226,079 of CM031244.1, read as the reverse complement.
GAGGTAGAGATAGAGGATGATTCTGATGTAGATGAGAGGCTAGGATGCATGGCCACCAACATGGACAAGCCAAGAACAAGAGGAAGAGATGAGTAAGCTATTTCAGATCAAAATCCAAATCAAGAGGACTAAGGTAAATGCTTTGGTTGATATTGGTTCTCAATCTAATTTGATTTCTGATGTGGTTGTAAAGAAGCTTGGTCTTGAAACTTATGAGCATCCACATCCTTATCCTTTGGGATGGGTGAAGAAGGGTGTAGAAATTTAGGTAACAAGAAGATGTAAGTTCAAGTTTGGGATAAATTCTCAATATATAGATGTATTAGAAGTTGATGTAATTCCACTTGATGCATTTGATGTTGTTTTTGGGAGTCCTTACTTGTATATCAGGGATGTTATATTCATGAAGGGAGAACCGATATAGATGGGTCAAGGATGGAGTCATTTACAACATCTGAGCACACCAGCGTAAGTCAAAACTTGTTATGGTAAGTGTTAACCAAGAAAAGAGACTAATTCAAGGAAAATCATAATCATTTTGTTTACTTTTATTGAAAGATAAGCAAGATGGGGTAGAAATTTCAGATATTTCTAACAAAGGGATGAAGGATTTGGATAGCATAATTTAGTATTTTAAGAAGTATTCAAACTCCCAGTGGGTTACCACCAAAAGAGAGGTAGAGCATGAGATTCAGTTGTTTCAGAGTCCCCTCTACCAAATATCGGGTTGTATAGGAAATCCTTGTTGGAGAGTACAGAGGTAAAGAAACAACTCCAGAGCTATTAGACCAAGGGGTAATATGTCCAAGCACCTCGCCATGTGGTTCACCTATTGTGATGGTGCCAAAGAAGGATGGTTCTTGGAGAATGTGCATCGACTACCATGTGCTTTGAACAAGATTACCATAAAGAACAAATATCCACTCCCACACATAGATGATCTCTTGGACCAACTTCAACATGCAAAGTTCTTCACAAAGTTGGATCTCAAGTTAGTTATCACCAAGTCAGGATGAAGGAGGAGGATATATGGAAGACTTGCCTTCAAAACAAAACAGGGTTTGTATGAGTGGTTAGTACTTCCATTTGGTTTATGTAATGCACCCACTACATTTATGAGATTGATGAATGATGTATTGTGGGAATTCATAGATTCATGTGTCATTGTATATTTGGATGATATTCTGATTTTTAGTGCCACATGGGAGGAACATCTAACACATTTGCAACAAGTCTTGCAAGTTCTCAAGGAGAAACAACTGTTATGCAATATGAAGAAGTGTGAATTTTCCAAACAGTCACTTGTCTATCTTGGGCATGTGGTTGGAGGAGGAGAGCTATGAGTGGATCCAAAGAAGGTGGAAGCCATCACCAACTGGCCAACACCAATGGGAGCCACACAAGAGACTAGGAGTTTTGTGGGAGCATAATATACATGAGGAAGTTCATTTTGAGGATTCTCTCTATTACAACACCTCTACACACAACGCCACAAAGAGTAAGGGTTTTGAACTGGGGTAAGGAACAAGATAAGGATTTTGAGTTATTAAAATACAAAATTAGTCATGCTCAGTACTTTCTCTTCCTAATTTTAGCATCCCTTTGAAGTAGAGACAGATGTTAGTGATTATGTTATGGGAGTAGTGTTGCTTATAGGAGGTAAGCCAATATGTTATCATTATAAAACTTTCACTTCAGTAGTTAAGGATATTTAGTATATGATAAAGAGATGTATGCACTAGTTTAGGAAATAAAGAAATGGAAACATTATTTGTTGGGTAAAGAAACTATTGTGCACACTGACCACAAACCTCTCTAGTATTTGTAAGCACAGTCTAAATTGCAGCTAGGAAAGGCACTACAAGTGGATGGGATTCCTTCAAAGTTCCATTTGGTGATCAAGTATAAGAAAGGTAGCACAAATTTGGTGGCAGACATGTTGTCTAGGCCGCCCACACATAGGAGAAAATCTCTAGTTTGGCCACTATCTCTCATTTTGAGCCCTTCATGAAGGAAGCTTATGGAGAGGCATATGCTCAAGACAAAGATTTTGGGGTGACATATCAGCAAGTTGTAGTCCCCAAAGGGGCTGAAAAGAACGGGTATTGAAGATTGTTATCTCAAATATGGGCTGCTCTACCGATGGGGAAGCTTTGTGTGCCAAAAGAAGAAAGGATTTTATTGATGAGGGAAGCACATACCTCAAAAGTAGAGGACATTTTGGTGTTGGAAAGACCATGGCCCACTTGCAAAGGTATGTATATTGGCCCAATATGCAAGAAGAAGTATCTAAATTCATAAGAGGATGTAAACTTTGTTGTACAAGCAAGCCTAAAATCAGGAAGGAAGGTTTGTATATGCCTTTACCTAGTCCCTACTTGACCTTGGGAGGATATCTCTATGGATTTTGTAGGAGGACTACCTATGTCTAAACATGGCCATGATTATCTATATGTTGTTTGTAGATAGATTTAGTAAAATGTGTGTTCTTATGGCATGTAAAAAGACAATAAAAGCATGTGAGGCAGCTGAAACTTTTCTTTGCTAATGTATGGGTGCATTTTGGTTTCCAAAGTCTATTGTTTTTAACAGAGATTCTAGGTTCTTGGGGAAGTTTTGGACTACTTTGTGGGACAAGATGGACACCAAGTTAGAGAAGCATGACCTTCCATCCCCAAATAGATGGAAAAATGGAGGTGGTGAACAAGACTTTGGTACAACTGATTAGAGGATACAATAGTAAATATCCATGGACTTGGGATGAGTCCTTAGCCTACATTCAACATTCCTACAATAGGGTAGTACACACATCCACTATGCAAGTCACCTTTTGAAGCATGCTTGGGGTATCTACCTACCAATCCACTGGACATTGTGGTTGGACAACAGGAAGAAGGGAGATACATGATTCAAAAGTGACTAGAGTAGTGAAGTTCGTTGAGAGGATCAAAAATCCATCTCAAGGTGAAAGAACAATTGGAGAAGTCTCAAGCCAAGTATAAGGCTAGACATGATCAACATCATAGAGAGCACAAACTTCATGTTGGAGACAAGGTTTGGCTTTACTTGAGAAAGGAAAGACTACAAGGTCAAGAAAGGAAACTCAAGCCACTACGGTATGGACCCTTCACTATACTAGAGCAGGTTGGAGAAAATGACTTTTAGACTTGATTTTGCCACACTTCATGTGGATGTACTCAGTAGTAAATTGTGAGAACTTACACCTATATGAGCCATCCATGCTTGATGAAGAAGAAGAATGTCAGTTGTTACCTTCCATAGAAGATTGTGTCTTGGATTCATGAGGCGAGTTGGAGGAGGATGTAGTGTTGTAGCAGAAGGTTAGAGAAACAAGGAGAGGTCCACAGGAATCTTGGCAGGTTGGACTCAAGGGAAGACACCAAGACAAGCCCGGTGGTACTCAAAGGAGAAAGTGAGGGAATTGTTTCCTCATCTACTCCCCATTAAGCTTTTGTGGGACCAAAAGCCTCTGAGAAGGGAGGTGTGATCCATAGGGATCTAAAAAACACCACTTCATAAAAAACCAGAATTAGAAGGAAAATTAATCAAAAAAGAGAGCAATTGTTAAGTTACAGAACCACCACCTTGTGTAGAGCGGCGGTTGTGTAACACCCATGTTGTGGCTCTACCCTCCCTGCATAGACAAAATTTGTGTAACCTCTATGGCAATTGTGTAACAGCTGGTCTGTCATGTTCACCGGTGGTCATGTCACTAATGAAAACAAAAAAAAATCCATGAACAGTCATGGATTTCAAACATTTGGGCCGTGTCTCTTCCTTGGATGACTCTTCCCATTCTCTAGTGCATGGGAGGACATGGGGAGAAAGCTATTTATTTAAGCAAGAAGAGCATGTGGAATTGATCATGAAGACTTGATGGAGAGAAGTGAGCAAGAAACCATTGATGCTGGAATTGTTTTGTAGAAGCAAGGTGTGAGAACAAAGAAAGCAAGTAGAGAGGGTGGAAGTGACATTGTTTTCCTTCCTTCACTTCTTGTAATTTGTATTTTCTTTGAATTGGCCAATATAATATTGGGAAGAAAGAAAAATTCAAGGAAATTGGAAGTAGGAAAGTATTTTGTGCTCTCGTAAATTTCCAAAGTAGAGGTTAACAGATAAGTTGCATTTGGTAAAACACCCCAATACTCCATGAGGACGTGTCTCTTATTCAAACAGTCTATACCCCTTGTCTTTATTTCCACATTCTGCCCCCACACGTCTACCAGGGCAACAGCAAGACACAAAACAGACAAACAAAAAATCATTTTCCCTCTATGCTTTGATGGACTTAAATACCTTCTGAAATCCCATGCTAGGAGGATGCTGGAAAAAACAATTGGTTTGCTAAACCCACCACGTGCAAACCCAAGCACTCGTTGCTATAATATATGACAAAAATATTCTTCGTCTGCGCTTGATGGATTCCCATAACTTGCTCCAAAGCTCCTATTTTGGTATGACTTGGGGGATGTTGGCAATTTTATGGTGTTTGGCTTTATATCAGCACACCCATTTTCTGGAAGCTTCTAAATCCTTTTCAACAGATCTGATTTATGTGAATCTTGCAATCCATGTTGTTTTTGAGACCAAAACATTTCAACACATTTTTACATGCAGTTCATGTGCATAGTGTTTCCCAAATACCAGCATATACTTCCATGTTTTCTTACCTGCTACTAGGTGGCTACACCCACACAACTTCCACATCTAAAGAAAATATCATGCCAATACGCATTGTTCAGATATTGCAGATATTGCAATCGTTGCAGTCTAAAAATTCATTGCCAAAGGATATATTGGAATTTGGCTCAAAAATTGACTTACTTTATACTTTGATAGTCGTCCTCACTTTGTCCAAGGCTCCCATATTGGAACAAGGTGTCAGTATGTTGGAAAGAGTAAAGAAACTAGTTGAGAACCAGCTTGTTGATACGACGAAAAGAAGAAAAGTTGCATGAGGATTCCCTTGTATTTTGTGCCAATGTGGACACGAACGGTTCATTGCACACATCATGTCAATTTCCAGGCAAGCTTCCATCAAATCTATGGCTGGCATTCAGCTATGTTTTTGTTTGGAATGGCCTGATTTTTTTAAATTTGTTTCATGCAATTACACGGTTAACATTTTCTTCAATATTTTTTTAAGTATTTAATTGTGCTTTTGAAGATATGAAAAATGCAATTTTAGTTTATCTATTCATATGCGTTTATACATGATTTAAAGAATAAATTCCAATGTTATTATGTATTTCTTTCTTTTCCCTAAAGTTAAATTGTATCTAATTAGTTGATTTTGTTATTAGGAAGATTCGTAGTTTTATGTGGAATTCATTTCTTGTTTCAGTATGTGGGGGCATGTCTTCATCAAGCATAGGATTCGATTTGTGTACCGAGGATTTTGTGCCCTTATGACGCCACTACGAAACACCCTAGTTGGGCGTCAGACTTGTCTTTAGCAAGGTTTTTAAAATTTCATGTCGAACAAGGAAGATGCTTGTAACTTTTTTGTATGTACATGTTTTATATGGATACTAAGCTAGGCCTTATCCCCACTTCCCTTGATGGAAATAGAAGTTATTGTTATTTATTTTTGGTTTTTTCTTATATTTTAGTTTGATAAAGTTCTTGTTTGTTTATGTTTTCATCTTGAAGTAATGAATACTAGAAACACATTTTCCCCCTCGCCAATTGGTGTGACTCTATCTACGCCTCACTTGCAAAGGGAAGAAGAGTTTAAAAGGATTCAATTTTTTGTTAACATTTTACATTTTAGGCAGCCCAAACCAGTAAAACCAATGATAGTTGCAATGGTTAGAGAATGCTTAAACTTGATGTCATCATCTCCTTTGTATCTTTCCAACTTTCGTACAATAGGCCCCCATTCACGAGGCTTTGGTTTGGCCTACGATTCCAATGAAGATGCCATCAAGTATGAACCTCCACACAAATTGAAAATGATGGATGTGTTGGCTCCATAAAAAACTATCTGGAATACATCTCAAAAAAAGGGCCAAGAAAATTTCAAATGCAAGCAACAACAAATTTGTAAAGAAAGAAAAATGCAGTTTCCTTGTTAAGTCGTGAATGTAAACATAAAAGTATAGTGCGAATTTTAAAACTATAAAGTTGTCAAATGTTTTTGGTCACAATTTTATACTAGCCAATGGTTTCATCGGTTCTTAGATTGTCTTTTGGAAGTAATATTTTGTAGATCCGTGTATGTGTTACATCTCTAAATATGAAATAATTAAAAAGGTTTGAAATATCCGTCTTCATAATTTATTATTGCGCATAGTTTGTTATTATTATTTTGTGCATGTGGGTTTGGACAAGAAAAAGTGTGTTGCCAATTTTTACATATAAAAGGTAGAAAGCATTTCTTTTTTTCTGGTTTAGTGATAGAGGATAACCTTTTCATCGAGAGATTATTTGGCATTGATTTTCGATAAATATATGAAAAAAATAGTTACCAAAAAAGATAAACAATAGAAATTCTTGTCTTATATGTAAGATGGATGCTTATTAAGTTTTGAAACAAGGCTTTCCCAAGACATATTTTGCAATAAATTGTTTGCATAATGGAAACAAATACAAAAAAACAAACATATGAAAACTATTTAGAAAAAGTATTTCTATTTCTACTATTCATGTTTGGTGTGTCTTCTAATCAAACTTGGAAAACAATAAAACATTGTTTAACAAATAAGAATGTGGTTGTATATTGAAGCGAGTTATAAAACGTTACAAATATATTTGCTAAATCATGTCTTTGTTTTCATTACACAAATCTATACCATATTATTTTTTGGGGACACATACCCCATTTATGCTAGGAGTGCTTTGTTTTGTTTTCCTATTTCAACGAAGCCCTCTCATTTTCATATCTCTATTTTTTGGGTTTACACACATTTATTTGGAATGCTTTACTTCGAATGCCTTGTGCTTATTTGAATGTTTAAAAAAATATTTGAAAGAACTTGTGTTTATAATGCCTATACTTTGGTTAGGCTCCTTTCAATTGGCATTAAAGGTCGTGTTTTCATAATAGTTTTCTTCTAGCCTTGCATAGATGCAATCGCATCCCGCTCAATCTACCTTTCCTTTTTATGAATATTTCAAATTCATGTCTTTGTACTAAATGTACAGAAGTCTCAAGTTTTTGGTTTGGTATTATCGTCATGAATGTGACTTCGACATGTGGAGATGTTGTTTTCCTGATTGAGGGTTGCCTTGATACATAACCGATATTCCAACTGCTTAACTTGTCTCCCCTTCGATCAATGTTGAATGTTGGGGTCTAGCACCGTGTCAATCTTTTTGATGGAGCACACTTTAAACCACAATACTCCCATCTAAATTTGCAATTCAAGTTTCAAAAAATATTGCAAGAAGGCACCATAATCCATTTCTGAAAATCCCTATGTATAATGATAAAAAATGGATTGTATGCTTCTTTCCTTTTTCCATTAATAATGTCGTGGGTCAACTCTTTAAATTTTCTAATTTTTCTTGCTTTCCCTTTCTTACATGCAGAATTATTCTTATCATGGACATGGATATTGTTTTTCGAAACATATACAAAAATTGGTAGACCGACTCGAGCTTCCAAACAATGTAGCTCACAAGAAGCAATTAGCTTCGGAGGTAAATTATGGCCTTGAAAATGGTCTATTTCCACAAACATCCCATCTAAAAAATTATGCTCCTTCAAGTTGTGTGCAAAAGCATGTACAAATTAGCAATTTAAATGCAAACATGTGAGTATGGTCTATAGAGGGTCGCACTCTTTCCAAAACAACTCTCCAAGAATATAACAATGCAAAAGTGGTGGTTCTTTTTTTTGGCTTCAATTTTATGGATAGCAAAGGAGGAGAAATTTGTGTCACCTACTTCAACAATTTTTTGAAACATGTTCTATGAGAAAATAGAAAGTGGAAAAATGTACACCATCACAAATGGCAGGATTGGAAAAGTAAAACCAAGTTTCAACCACTTGAACAACCCTTTCAAAAAAATTTACATGGCATCCTCATCTTTCACTCCTCTCATAATCAATGAGGAAGCAATACCTTCACATCAATTTCACTTCAAAAAAATCAAATATATACCTCCAATTCTTAGAGGGTAGTTGTTGCCATTTCTCCATGCTCTACAATTCGTAGGCATGACCAGTAGCTGTAAAAATAATATTGCAGCTCAAAGATTTGTCTGGATATAGTGTCTTTGTTACTTTTGGGGTCAACATTTTGATGGGCTAAGCAGAGAGCTTGAAGACATTCTTTACATTTCGGAGCTTCCAGTCCTTACAATAAAATTTGCAAGTGTCTCCAATTTCAATGGAACATCGATTGACACTATCTCAAGTATTAAGTGTTTTGTTAACCCTCCAGTTTTAAAAACAAATACACTTCACAAGTGGGTTTCCTCTAATGATTACTCTACTTCCACTCCCTCCATCACTAACAAATTTATAGGACCTCCAAATAATATAGTATCCTCGGCAACAATCTCACAGATCCATCAAATGGGAAATAATGAATTCAATGAATGGGTCAAACTTACAGCTGAAATCGTGAACATCGCCATGGACAATTTCTTTTACATGGATTTCCCTCTTATAAAAGGTGAGAAGTAATGTAGGAAAAAGTGCATGAACATGACAATGGCTTATGGTTTTGCATCACCTGCAACATGGTTATTGAACATTGTGTTTATAGATATGCATTGTGTGTTGATTTAAAGGATTCCAATGGGAGCTACTGATTAGTTATAGCCTTTGATAAATCGTCTGAATCGATCATGGGTGTCACGGCAAAAGACACCGCATTTTTGTGCGGTAATGATGAAACAACAAAATGGCTAAAATAGCATATAACATTATCGGCCATGAATTTTTTTTCACTCTCTCTGTCACAAAAAGAGACAAACTATGGAAACATACAACTGAAATGTGTTATTCTTAATTCAAGGAAAATGGAGAGTTTTGGATCTCCTCCTTGAATTATATTGGCAGCTTTTGTTTTTCCCTTTCCTTCCCTCTCCAACAGTTTCCTCCCTTTAGAAAGGGCTGATGGATGTGGATGTGGTTACAAATTGTAATAGACAACATAAAACTTTTTTCTTTTCCACATATACGTTTTTACAATAACTTCATATGTATCAATATGTTTCCCGCATGTATAGCATTTCCCAAAAACTGCATGCATAATAGCCATCCTACCACAACAGTAACATCATATGTATGTATTGTCCTAATGTCTTGTGTTTTAATCTATATCAATGTTCGCTAATACTACATAAACATGATCGAATACTTTATATTTTGGTTAATGTTTCTCTTATACAACATAGAAAAGTTTTTTTCCTTGCCAACATGTTTCTTGCTAATTTTGTTGAGGAAAAAATCTATGTTCTTCTTTGCATATATCATTCCTTTTGAACTAGTACTTAATAAAATAACAAGAACATATTTTGTAAAGGAGTTACTTGTAATGTTTTTTAGTCACTTTATACATAATTTATATAGATATTAAAACTTTTTACCTCCTCACATTTTTTGATTACTACAAGGACTATCCTTCTCTTTGATGTCTACATATCAAGCGTGCACAAAGGAGATAAAATTATGCACAAAATAAAATTTAGATTAATGTTGATCAACGTCACCGATACCACATTTGGAAACATACTATCAGGAATTCTTCCCGCACCATGCACTTCCATCGAATATGCCCTCTACTAAATTATTCTTCTTCCCTTTTACTCCAAGTAACATCCATTTATCTTAAAATAGTATGCATAGATCTTGGTTTAATCCATATTTACAAAACACTTCGCACAACTTCCTTCTTCCTTTTTATTTTCCACCACAAAATTTAAAAACCACCCTCACAATGATGTGCTTATGAGCCCTACCCCTAAACCAATCTAGCCTAGACCAATATTGGGCATGCAAATGATTTCCGTAGACGACGGGAACACACCTTGTTTTCATCCCCCATGTTTTCCTCTATCCCTCAGAACCCCCCATTTTCAGCATTCACTTCCTTCCTTGAATCCCAACATCATTTTCAAAGAAGACTTTATCTCCTTTCTAATATCCACACCTCTTCTATTTGTTTGGAAAATTTCCAACATTCAAACAAGTTTCTATGAAGGGCTATACATTTGCAGCAAATACAAGTATGAAAAACATGGGCATTGCTTCACCTCCTAGATCAATATGGACCCTAAACCTCAACCTTTCATCTTAAAATCTTTAACCCAAGTTGAAGACATGTTGTCTGCATGTGTCAATCCAATTCTACGGGTAACCCATGCACGTGGTGGCCATTTCAAATATCTACGGACACAATATAAGCTTCCCACCAAACATTTCATCCATTGTTTAATATATTTCACCTTTGAATTGGTGATTTAGACCTTGTGCTCATACAAAAATAGGATTGTAACAAATTCTCTCTCTCTCTCTCTCTCTCTCTCTCTCTCTCTCTCTCTCTCTCTCTCTCTCTCTCTCTCTCTCTCTCTCTCTCTCTCTCTCTCTCTCTCTCTCTCTCTCTCTCTCCTCTCTCTCTCTCTCTCTCTCTCTCTCTCTCTCTCTCTCTCTCTCTCTCTCTCTCTCTCTCTCTCTCTCTCTCTCTCTCTCTCTCTCTCTCTCTCTCTCTCTCTCTCTCTCTCTCTCTCTCTCTCTCTCTCTCTCTCTCTCTCTCTCTCTCTCTCTCTCTCTCTCTCTCTCTCTCTCTCTCTCTCTCTCTCTCTCTCTCTCTCTCTCTCTCTCTCTCTCTCTCTCTCTCTCTCTCTCTCTCTCTCTCTCTCTCTCTCTCTCTCTCTCTCTCTCTCTCTCTCTCTCTCTCTCTCTCTCTCTCTCTCTCTCTCTCTCTCTCTCTCTCTCTCTCTCTCTCTCTCTCTCTCTCTCTCTCTCTCTCTCTCTCTCTCTCTCTCTCTCTCTCTCTCTCTCTCTCTCTCTCTCTCTCTCTCTCTCTCTCTCTCTCTCTCTCTCTCTCTCTCTCTCTCTCTCTCTCTCTCTCTCTCTCTCTCTCTCTCTCTCTCTCGGTGAACCCCACCGCTCAAACCCAACATTATTGCAAGGTATTTTTCTTTCATGGATGATACTTATGAACCCTTTACCGATGAAGACCTTCATGATCTCCAAACTCATATTGTTGAACACCCTCAAGACTTAGATATTTTATTATTTGTTTAGGTGAAGAAGCCACGCAATTTATCTTAGCTCATCCCTCTTGTTTCCAATGATACTTCTCTTCCTATTTTGACACATCCTCTAATTTCGCCACCACCCTTCCACCTACATCTATTGTGCTTGTTTCTATGCCTACTCCTACTAATCACTTTACCCCCTATTACTTCTCACACGACATGTCTCCTCTTCAGGTACCCATAACCTAGCTTCTTTATACCATGATTTACAATCCCAAATTTGTCAATTACATAGCAGGCTACTTCATATTCCTCTCCATCTCTAGATTCCTTTCTCCTCCTTCATATCCCTTTTGTACTCCACCATTTCTTCCCAGCCTTCATTGCACCTAAGCTTCCCACGTTCAATGGCCATGCATGACGACCCTTAGGGCACCTTTGATCCTTTTTTGTTGCATGTCTATACTACGTTGATGACTATACATTGTTGGCCAAATCATTTCCTCACCTGTTTAAAAGACAATGTTATGTGTTGACTTTAGGATCTACCCGTCCATTGTAATCGATTTTACATCTCTCATTGATGTGTTTCTCACTCATTTTTCTATAAATATCGGCACCAAAATATCCTATACTCAATTAGCTAAGATCTTGAACTTGGATCCAATGAGCACCTTGCAAACTATGTTTTGCGCTATAAGAATAACCTTGCTAAAATGAATAATGTCTCGTTGACTCGAATTATAAGATTTATTCGTTCAAAAATTTTACCTCCTCTCCAAGAGAGTGTTATCTTTGAAACCTCTCCTTCTTTCGATCACTTATGATATACACTTAAAATTACATGAAACCAAACTGTTATCCCTAGGTAAACTCAATTATTATGACGATTCATCTTTTCCCACTTCAACATTATTAAATAAATTGTAATATTATTAATAATGAGTTTATAGAACTCATATTAATAATATAGTTGTAATAGTTTTATTATTGGTGAGTTGTGAGAACAACTCACGTAGCTATTTTAGTGTGAGAGATATCCTAGAGATTAGCTAGAGATATCTTAGGGATAAGTTTGAGAGATTGTAGGGATTGAAGATCATGTTTGACTCCACCATTGTAGGGGTTAATTGATCTATATATGTAACTCTCTATCAATGAATAAATTGTCCCGGATGAATTTTATATTCTATGTTTTTATGATATTGTGTTAGATTATTTCTAATAATCTGGACCAAATTTATTATTTGGTATCAGAGCACCAAGGTTCTTGTGACCAGCAATGAGAGTCAAGCATTCCATATGTATTTGTGAAGGATCCAAGTCTTTGTTACTACATGCATGACTGGGAGGTTATATGTACATGTAAGCTCATGTTTTGTTCCGTAGTTTTGTGCTTGGCTAACAAATTTGCATTCATCATTGTGTAATTGAGTTTTTTTTAAAGTGTGGACTCGTGCAGTTCCATTCATCCATGTTTTTTATTCTAGGAATTCACCCATTTACGCCTGAATTTACACATGGACATGCCCAGATCTGCGATGTGAGTTCCCTGACAAATCATCCAATCATGGAAAGTGAGTTCCTTGAGTGGTGAAGTTGTTTGTATGTAGGAACGAAAAAATTGTGAGTTATCGTTTTTTTCCATTTTTGGATTTAGTGAAAAAAACACAAGTATAGAAAAAAAAAAATTCCATTTTTGGAAAGGGGTCCGGAAAGATGTTGGATTTAAAATTTGTAGTTGCCATAAATTTTGCTTTGGTAACTCAAATTAAGATGATGTTTTTTTTTAAATGTGTGTTTTTTCGAGCTCTTTGCATTGATCATATGCTATCTGTTGTCAATCGAAAATAAAATTTCATAAAATTTTATTTTCATTTTTTTAGTTTATTGTAAGGGTGCATTTTCGACTGAGTTCGACACCCATAATGGAAAAATTAAGTCATATTGAAAAGTTTGAAGGTAAATATTTCCATACCTGGAAAGTTTGAACCCAATTATTGTTAATTAACAAAGAATTGTGGGAAATAGCCTATGGTAAAATACCAAAACCAACTGATGCAGATGAAGCCACCAAATGGGAAAGCAAGGATCGAAAAGCTACAACAATTATTGGCCTAGGATTATCTGATGCTTACTTGCATCATATAGACTTATCAAAAAGTTCAAATGTCATATGGACTACATTGAACAAGCTTTTGGATCCCAAACAGGAAGCGCAACAATATCTCTCAAATAGAAATTGTTTGGACTCAAGATGGAGGAAAGTGACAACATGGTGCAACACATAAGTAAGTTTCACTCCATTTTAAATCAATTAGTAGGGATAAAAGTAGATGTGCCTGATGATGATGCAAAAGTTGTATTACTAAATAGCATGTCTTCAGTTATTCCAACATGGTTTTTACACTAAGAAAAATAAATCCTAGCCTAGAAGATCTAATTTCTTCATTGATAGATGAAGAAAATAAGAATATTGATCCAGAAGAAAGTGTGTTGTATGGAAAAAATAAAGATGACAAATCATTTGTTAAAATAAGATTTAAATATTCTTCCAAGCAAGGATCAACTTCTAAGGATTCAAAAAGTGATTTATCTATGCTACTATTGTAAACAACTTGGTCATATGGTTGTAAACTATAAACTGAGAGCTCAAGACCTACTTGATGGGAAACTACAAGAGAATGCCATGGCTGCGATGAAGAAAATGATTATGATAAGGAAGAACCAATGAATGATGACAACGGTTATAATTCTGAAGATTTTCTTTACTAAATAAGTATCATCTACATGGAGGAAGGAGGCAATGGAGGAAGGAGGTCAATCAGCGACCTCTCGTCAGCCACAAGTGACAGGGCCGCACAATGGTGTTGTGGCATTTCATTTTCAGTTGTGTGTTTACTTTCTGCAAATAAGAATAGATGAATCATACATGTTCAACTATTGTAATAAGTGAGCTCCTGCGTGAGCGATATTTCCTATATTTTCTCTTGATGTCAAAACATTGCAGAAGATCAGAAACACCAATGTAAGTCAGTTCGTGGATCTTGAAAAGGTTTGTGGAAGATCCAGAAAACCACATGAGGTGGACAGTTGATGGTTCCTATCATGTCAAGGTTTGTGGTAAACCTGTTTAAAACCATGGAAGGAGAGAGCCTTTCTTTTGATCAAGGTCATGAGCCAAGTTGGGCATGCCACATGGGTGAGCATACTATAGATAAGTGTGTGAATGTTTTTTTTACCATGTCAACATTAGGGGAGTGTATATTGGGAGTTAATAATGTTAACAATAGGGGAGTGAATGTTACCAAAATATTGTGTAACATTATTAAATAAATTGTAATATTATTAATAATGAGTTTATAGAACTCATATTAATAATATAGTTGTAATAGTTTTATTATTGGTGAGTTGTGAGAACAACTCACGTAGTTATTTTAGTGTGAGAGATATCCTAGAGATTAGCTAGAGATATCTTAGGGATAAGTTTGAGAGATTGTAGGGATTGAAGATCATGTTTGACTCCACCATTGTAGGGGTTAATTGATCTATATATGTAACTCTCTATCAATGAATAAATTAACCATACATGAACCTTGTCTATCCCCGACCCTTACTAATGCATGCTCCATTGCGCTTCTACTAGCTATCAATTGTCAAACCTCACTAATCACTTTTCCATTCCTTTTTTGTTATGGTCATGTCATCCTTCCCATCACTATTGGGTCCCCTACCATAATTACACCATTCCTTGTTACATATGAAATACATGGTTGTGACATGGTCTTAGGTCTTCCTTGGCTCCACGACACCCAAGATATTCCTTCTATACTTCATCGTTGTCTTAATTTCATCCATAATAAACATGTTATCACCATCAAAGGTATCCCATCATGCACACCATTGCCTCGGCCCACTCTAGAAGCTCATTTTGCACCACTCACAACATATAGTTCTCCTACATGGCTCAATTCTAGCTCCATCCCTACACCTACCTATCCTATTTGTACATGACCTACATCATGCCCTTGTCGTCCCCTCATCGGTCTACATTAATCTACCCTACCAAGGCCCTAAGTCCCCTACTCGGACAGCCCCTTCTCATAGGTGTTCTCCACCTCCTTTATCACATCAGTCTCATTCACGTGCACATAGTTACCCTCCTACACCATTAATCTTAGACCATGGTTACATGCCTTTGTCTCCTCGGATGTCGTGGGGGCCCGATGTTCACTATCGTCGGATAGCCTTCTATCCATCACACACTTGGGGGCATTGTTATTTCTCCCCTCTGCCACTATCGTTGTCTCTAGTGTTTACTACTACTCTTCATGCTCCGCTTCATGTCTAAAGCATTCCCACATCTTTGGTACACACATTATACTATCATTTCCTGATGATGCACTCTAGTGCTACAGTTCACACTTGTTGTTGAAAGCACACTTCTTATGTGAAACTCACATCATTTACTTTTGTTACATTCCTCGGTCAGTGTTTCATGATACATCTACTCTCAAGCACATACAACACACTCATTACCCGATGACACACTCTAGTTCCATGGTTCATACTCGACTGTTGAGGGTCCAATTATCAAATGAATCTCACATCACCTACTCTTTACTATATGTCATGTGCTTCATGAACAATATTTCTTAGCACTCTCACATCTCTAGTACACACATTGTACTATCATTTCCTAATGATGCACTCTTGTTTCATAGAGGCCACCTTGGTGAGAAAGTATTGGATATTTTGGGAAAAATCACATGCAAACACAAGATTAAAGCACATGCATGAGTTTAGCTTTAATAGGATTAAAAATATATATTATTAGGGAATCTATTATTAGTAAATGTTTTGTAAAGCACGCATGTAAGTATGCATGGCTATTTTGAGCACATTAATTATCGTCAGAAGAGTTTTCTATTGAGGGTTCTAATTTTGTGTGAATCAATGTGATATATGGTTGATCTCTATCTATTATTTTATTTTGTACCTATATATACATCATGTTTGTGAACACTATTGTTAGATTGTTAACAATTTCATTGGTCAAACAAGGCCCAAGTGGTAGAGGCGGTGGACTTAAAAGATTATCATTATGGTCTTGTCATCTTTCAAATGGATGTCTCATTCATTAAACTTATGGAAGCATATCTTAGTCTAATTGTACTATGTATAGTTTAATCAGTTGCATTCCATGTAAATGATTTTTATATCTTATATACCTATCATTTTAATTTGTGTGTGTGTTTTATTCAGGCATAAATGAAATACATGTGAAGGAATTTTTTTAATGACAGTATGGAGGTTCAATGATCTATGAAATTGGGTACTTATAACATTACTTTGTATTATTGATAACAATACCTAGTCTAATTGAAATTAAAAACTATTAGAATCACAATGGATTGATAGGGGTGAATTAGTCCTTAAAATCCCTTAAACAATTCAAATTAACTTACATACACCATTTAACATTCAACTATGCATTAATGTGTTATTAACTGTTATCCAAAATTCACCCCTCAAGGTAATTTTGATAACCTGCATCATTTCTTTAGGATTGAGCGAGTAGAAATGGTCCAAGGCCCAAAAAATCAAGTTTTGGGATTCCCTTTGGTTTCTCTCTGACTCCCCCATCCAAGGAAAAAATCGAGAAGTTAGAAAAATTTGAGAAAATCTGAAAAAATGGCTTTAAACAGTGTATTGCGGGTGGATCGAAGGTTTTTGTCCCAGATAACACAAGTTCACATAGGACATTCGGGACCTAAAAATCTGAAATGGCCGCAGGTATTTCAAATTAGAAAAATTAGATATTTTTGTCCCGTGCGGTCCATGGACGTCGGGACCCAAAAATCTGATTTGTTGAAATGGCCGAAAATAGTGAAAATTGGTTAAGTCAGGTTGAAATGTCCCAAGACGCATGCGGGACAGTTGGGAGGTTGGGACACGTGGGCTCAAAAAATATGACTTGTCCAATTTGCAAAGCGGGTCGAGAGACATGCGGAGGAAGTCGAGGTCAACGACCCTCACGACCCGGTCAACGCTGGGACATTCGGGACATCAAACACCAAAATCGTTGCACCAAGAGGGAATCGAAAAAGTGGAGGTTTTCATCCCAAGTCACACAAGGGACATCCAGGACACCAAGACCCGATTTCACCGAAATAGCCACATACAAAGGAAAATTCAATGTCTGACCCTCGAACTTCAAACGGCCATAACTTTTGACCCCGAGCTCGATTTTCATGAAATTTGACTTTCTAGAACAAGCACAATGTCCTCTATGCCATAGAAACTAGATTTATTAATTTTGATGAGGGTAGGTATATGAAAATAAAGGAAACGTCCTCAGCCCCAGTCAATCAAACACTTAGTCCCGTTAAATGACAGAAATGCCTGGCAGACCCAAATAATCATGCGAGCACTCAAAAGGCCATAACTTTTGCATTTCTCAACGAAAACACACAAAATTGGTACCGTTGGAATCATGGTTCTGATCCCAATGCATATAAATCAATAAATCTAGAATTTGATTAGTAATTGGTGGTGATTTTTTAGAAAACGTGACCAGATTCAGAACAGTTGTTTTATCCTGGTAGCTAGCTATGATGCATTAAAGGAGCATGGGATGACATATCGCATTGCTGCAAGTTATGGGGCAGTATGGGGAGCCTTTTGCAAACAAAAAACATCATTTCACTCTAGTTACTACCTTTTTCAAGTGGTTGAAGGACAATTTTTGGGATTTTCTTTTCCCCCTCTTTCTCTCTCCTCTCAAAACTCTATAAATTGAAGCGTTGGGATCATTATAAGGGGAGGTAGTTTTTGAGTAGAAAAAATATGTCAAATTTGTTTTGTGAAGCCAATGTGCTACAGGCCCTTGTAGTGGACTCCTTACATGGGGATCTAGGCCCTTACTTTGTAATAGATTGAACTATGCATATCCATGAAAGCAATAGATACAAGTTGTGGATGTCTCTTCCCTGTTGTGTTTGTTTGCATTCCTTTGCCCCTTCAATATCATCACATGCGTGTTGTGTCTATTTATGCTCTTGTGGGGATCCATTATCATTATGTGTATATGAATTGTTGTTGTGAATGCATTTGCTGGATTGTGGAGAATTGTTATCACCTCTTCTAGCATGTAATTTTCTTCTACTTTTCACACATTGGAAGACTATACTCATTCACTCTTTTTCTAGTGTATCACTACTTTATTTTAGGATTTGTTTGCATGCACTCTCTCTCCCCGGTCCTGGAAAGTTAGATTAGGAAAGATAGTTTTTCCGCATTAGAGTAGATTGTGTTAGACAGGTTTAGGAGCAAGAACCAACTTTCTCTCGGAGGTCTATCTCAAGTATCAAGTCCCACAACTTAGAGATAGTACCCATTTTATCCAATCACACTCGCGAGCTCAAGAATGTATACAATTTTGTAAACTAAAGGGTGTTTTGATTCGGTGATAACATTAACAATATGCAACAACTATCCACAAGATAACAACCGTGAAAGAGTACACAAGAACACAAGATATAAGTGAGAAACCCTCAAGGGGGAAGAAAACCACTAAATTTTTTATTATATTACTCAAATCAAAATTATTTAGTGAATCACCAACTTCACAAGGAGCACCAACACCTAGTTTAGTAGAGCACCAACCCTACAATGAGCGCCAATGCCTAGTTTAGTGAGGAACCAACCCCATAAGGATGATACAACCACATAAGATGATCAAGGACCAACCCAACCACCTTCATATGAATATATTTGATGTATTGCCATTGGTTCTTCCACAACTGATGGAGATCACAAATTTCACACACCGTAAAACACTCTTCAAACACACCTTCTCCTAACTCGCTCAAACTTGATCAATCGTGGAATGCAATAGGAAAATGCTCTTACATACTAGCTCTTCAACACTCCTAAGGCATTTACACAAATTTTCATCTCTATCTTGATGCCCTTCAACTACCTACACTCTCTCACCTAGCTTGTATTTTTCCCTCTCTTTCAACTAGTTCAAAAAATAACCATTACATTTACTTTTATATGAAACTCAATTTAAAAACATAAATTATCATCCAAGACCCAATATTTTTGTGACCACAACATAAAAACATAGCTACATCTTCATATAAAACATCATGGAGGACCCTCATGGGTCAGAAATGCATCAAGACACACAACTAGCTCTTACTAGCCCAAAAAGGCCTAAAACCCCATCATCGAGCACTCCAAGACCTTCAAGCACCTTGATAAGGCCAAAATATGCCTCATCAATGTACAATAAATGATCTTATTTTACTCTCCTTTTATCAAGTTTGACTGCATTTTTGAATTTTGTTTGATCTAGTATAAGTTAGGATGTAATTTTTCATCCTTTGTTGGATTTAGTTATAACGTCTAAAAACTTTGTAATTCCTAACAAAGTGTATGGAAATTCAGTTTTTGTAATAAAATAGGTCACATTCAAATGTAATAACAAAGTATGAAGCAACCAAACATGTTTTGGGAACATTAGCTTCAATACGACTTAGCTCTAGAACCTTCAAGCTTAGTTCTGGAACTCCATCACATAATAAAGGAACTCTATTGCTTAGTTATAGAAACTTCAAGCTTAGTTCCGTAACTCGACACTTAGTTCCGGAACTCTTGCGCTTAGCTCTGGAACATTTGTAGTTAATTTCAGAATAGTTCCCTTTGGTTCTGAAACTTCTCTAAAGTTCTAGAATCAATGGGAATCTCTTTATTTTGACAACATCCGGTGATAGAGCAATCAACGGGCCTTCCAATCAGGATTAGATCAACATATTGTTGATTCTTCATACTCTAAAAATACGTATGTAGGATCAGACAACTATATGTCCAAAGCAAGGTTCCTAAATTTCACATCTACTTTGAGCACTATTTTGTTTCATTAGAACCTATTGATAGATGGACATATATTAAGCACTCTCAACGTGTGTTTGCTTCCAACAATTTGTTTCATTCTACAAGAGTGTATTTACTTCTAGTAATTTGTTTCATTCTCGTGAAAAGTGTGTTTCATTTCCAACGACACATTTACTTTTGAGGATTTATTTATTTCAGCAAGTTTCTTATAGTATAGTTTTCATAAGGATTTGGCCAGGAATCCTAAAGACACCGCAAAACCCCCAAAAAGTTAAAAAATAATAATAACTACTTTAATTAATTACTAGATCACTAAGATTCTTCTTATTGCATATAACTTCAAACACACCCCTGGTTTGAATATGACATCAAATAAGAGTTGATTAAATGAAGGGAATAACAAAACCCATCATTTTGGCATTGTTGTCGGGGACCCACTAGTTAGAATTGTCTAATTAGGTATTAACAAGAGAAACAATCATACATCTAGTAATTGAAAAATTTTCCTTCGTTATCATAAAATTTATAAGTAGACCAAGAGACTCAAAGGGTAGATATCTCCCAAAAATATCTCAAAAATAACTATCAACATCCTCTAGTTCAAATAAGGAGGTTGAGAAAGAAATAGAGGCACCAGTGTCTCCTGATAGACAAGAAGTAGAACTTCCACCTTTAGAATTTTGGATCAATCACCGAAAGGAAGTGGAACTTTTAGGAGAAGGATTATATCCCAAGACCCACTTAGAGAAAGTTTTGACTCTCAATTTAGTAGTCAACCTTGTACTCCCGAATTTTCACCTACATCAAAGCAGATCACAGATTACATTGATTGGGAAAATATCTAGAAGATACTATAGATATGGCACGAGAAGCTGAAAGAGAACCTAATAGGACCTTTACCTATCCAATTCAGTTGGAGGATGATGATACACCTATGAAAAATATTTCACCTGCACACTTGCCTACATTTAGAGGGATGTCATCTGAGGATCCCGACCATTTCTTATTTGAATTTAAAGTATTGTGTCGACCTATAATTACAAAATAGAAAATCAAAAACTCAAGTTATTTCCATCCACTTTAAAAGATGCAGCAATGAGGTGGTTTATGGGATTAACATCTAATTCTATTACCACTTGGGAACAAATGGAAACTATCTTCCTAGAAAAATACCAAGGATTGTCGAGGGAGAAACAGGAAGGAATATTTTTTTAGGATCAAACAGGAAGAGGATGAAAATATGGAAGATTATTTATATAGATTCCTCTTTGTAAGTAAAAGGTGTGCATTTTTACTTCAAGAATAGCTTAGCAAAACCATTTTTCTTAAAGGTATGGATGATGAATCTAGGGAAGCCCTTAACTTAATGGGAGTTGGAAACATCAATCAATTAAGAATGAATGATATTAAAGACCTTTGTAGAAGTTATTAAAGAACAAGGGTGGACCTAGAAAGGAAAAATGTGAAAACTGCAAATCAAGACATAAACAAACTTATGGATGAACTAGAAAACTTTAAAACAATATCCTAGTTCAATTAAATTCCACCATGGATGGATTGAAGCAAAGAAAATGCTAATACTTGAACCATTAGCTATGTATTGTCATAGATGCAAAAAGAAATCATGCAATCTAAGAGATTTGTCCTTTGGATAAAAAAGAAATGTGTCTTATTTTGAATCTAGGGAACATGAAGAAGATGTTTGTTCTCTTCTTCCATTCATAAAAATCAGCTTAAAAACCAACACTTCATCTATTGTCGAAGAAGTAAAATTTGTCCAAGAGACAACCTAGCCAAGGGTAGTTCATACAAAGATTTTCCTAATCCCTGGATGATGCCATGGGTAAGCTGAAAAGTGCACAAAATTAGGGAAAACCACCTTGGACCCCTCAACCAACATGGAATCCCTGGGATTGGGCAGACAAGCTTGGTATGCTTAGGGACACCAAAACCTATGGTTAGGCCGATTAACCCTTATACTTGGTCACAAGCTAGGTGGAACCCTAATAACTATGCTCAAGGAAGAACATATCCCAACCAACATCAATAAGCCATAATGGGTTCTCCAACACAAGGTTCAAAAAGTGAAAATGTGGTTCAAACAAAATGTCTAAGACAACGAGTGGCTAATCCAGAAAAAACAAAAAACAACCCCTATAATGGAGCAGAGCAAGAAAAACTAGTTGATCTTAATGCCATGGACTATAAGGATATTCAAACAAGATCGTGAAAAATAATTAATAGTTCACCTATTATAATTACTGAGATGACAGAAAAATTGAAAACCCTAGTTCATTTGTTCCTAAGGAGGATGAAAAAAAAAAAGAAGGAGCTAGATAAAACTCTATTGAAACTCCATTTCAGAAAGATTTAAAGAAAGTTATTGAGACCAAGGAATATGTTATGCAAGAATTAAGGAAACTAAATATTGAAATACCATTGCATTGAAAGAAATCAAGGACATTCATGAATTAAACAAATTAATAAAAATGTTATGTTTGAAAAGACCTAGAAGGAAGAAGTGAAGTACCCTAAGACTATTAAGGTAGATGGGAAACTTGTTGATTTATTGGTAGGAAAACTCTTACTTCCCAAATATAGGGATCCTGAAAGTCTATTATTTCTATCTCTATAGGAAATAAAGATATACATAATGTTTTGTTTGATTTGGGAGAAACTATAAATGTGATGACAGTAGACACTTTGAAAACATTACCATTAACATGTATACAACCTACTAGCACCATATTGTAGATGGATATCGATCACTTAGTATATAAACTAGAAGGAATCATTGAAGATGTGGAAGTTATGGTGGATTCATGGGAGTATCTAGTGGAATTCCTTATATTATGGCCAAAAGGTAAAACACTTGGTTATCCCATTATTTTGGGAAGACCATGGTTAGCTATAATTACCTTAATTGATTGTAGATCAAGTGATATGACTATCTCAAATGGTAAGAATTCTAAGAAAATTTCCTTATATCCTTTTGCATGACATTTTATTGATAATCAAGAACAATTATGGGTTGATGATCCTGATACTAATAAAAAAATTTTTTCTTATTTGGATATGATGAAATTGTAGGATCACAAGGGAGGTGAGAATATGATTAATCATCCATCAAATGATCACAATTTTTCGTGGAACAATAGGGGACTTAGTTATGGAATTTGGAACTTAGTTCTAAACATGCATACTTTACTCTGGGAAAATGGCAATTCCAGGCAGATGTAAATAATTTCCTTCCAGAGGAATGAGATTTATCTTAAGGAGAGGAAGAAATAGATATGGAATCGATAGGAGCAAAAAGATCTCAAATATAATTCAATGGTGAGGAAGTTTGGAAAGCATCAAAGATGAAAGGAGAAGGGAAAGATAAGTATCTATAACTCTACTTAGTGAAAATGTCCTTTTCCAAATAAATTTTCTCAAGGGAAATTTAGTTGTGATTTATGCATATCATACGTTGTTACCACATTCATGTCCACTAAACACACTAAAAACCTTTTCACATCCAAACATTAGATCCTCAAAAATTAAATACTTAATGAACAAGGTTATAGGTAAATGAAGAAGGTAGGATAATTATGCTATTATACTACCTTTTAAAAATTGATATTACCACTATGGATAAAAAAATCTAATGTGGTAAATAATTTCTTGTCAAGATTAACCACTACATAAGTTGGGCAAGTAAGATCTAGTTAAGGAAATAATTTTTCCATATGAATAATTATTTGTTATTTCAATTGATACACCATGGTTTGCTTGATATGGAAAATTATTTCACATAGGGAATTTTCCATCAACTTTTACTAAGAAACAAAAAATAGGATTAATCAAAACCAATGCAAAATTTAAATGGATTCAAGGAATGTTATTTAAATGTGGTAGCTGATTTGGTTTTTTCGCAGGTGTGTGAGAGAAGATGAAATCTTTGACATACTCTGGGCATGTCAAAGAACCAAGTGGAGGAAACTTTTCCAAAAGAACAACACACAAAATACTTTTAAGCTTATTATTATGGTTTGATGATATGGAAAATTATCTATGAAAAGGAAGTTTACAACCAACTTTCAAGAATGAAATGCCTGAAAATATTAACCTCAAAGTAGTGATTTAACCATTTTAAACAAAATGTTATTAAATGTTGGTCCCTTTTAGTCCTCCTTCATCATGTGAAAGGAAAATAAAATCTTGTATGTACTCGATTATGTGACAAAGTGGGAGAGGACAGATTTAACAAATTAATGAAGATGCACTAGCTGATTGGCCATCTCTTTATAAAATTATGATGAAGTTTGAAATACATCAAGAAGCATATGATTTTATCAAGGTCCAACTTTCATGTCCAATATGATCCAGGACAACCACAATTTATTATCAGATCAATCATAGGAATTCATCTCCCTATCACCCACAATCAAATGGGCAAGCAGAAGTGACAAACAGAGAATTGGAAAACATCCTCACCAAAACAATTGAAGCATGTATAAGAGAATTGGGTAAAGAGGTTACTGAAGAAGGAAAGCTATCTAGGCTTATAATACAACTTGGAAGACTAAAACAAGGTTCTCACCATATGAGTTAGTCTATGGGAAAAATACCTTGTTACCCATTGAATTTGAACTACAAACATTGAGAACAACAGCTAAATTGGGTATTGAATTGGATGCAACACAAAAGGAAAGAATTCTACAACTCAATGAATTGGATGAGATGAGATTGGAAGCACTTTAATAGATAGAGATAATCCAAGACCAAAGGAAGTAGTGGAATGATACACATATCAAGGAAAGGACAATTCAAGGTAGGAGATTGGGCATTACTGTTTGATTCCAAGTACCAACAATTCAAAGGCAAGTTGAGAACTAGGTGGTTAGGACCTTATCAGATTGAGAAGATATTTGAAAATGGCTCTATTCATCTACTTCCCATTGATGGCAGTAGAAGGACACTTTTGGTCAATGGACACAAGATGAAACTTTATAGGAAGCCTCCTACCAAGGATGAGTTCTTGAAGCAGATTGAAGCAAATAAGGAATTTGATCATATGGAAGAACCTAGTTCTTCCAAAATGATCAAGTAATCAGATGCATGGATCAAAATAAAGGGAAGAGAATGAAAACCAGCAAATGGCATTCTCTTCCCAAAAAAAATGATATAAAAAAAAAAAATAAAAAAAAAAAATAAAAAGGGAGGGAATGAAAACTAGTAAATGGTGTTCTCTTCCCAAAAAAAATCTCTCAAAGACCAATTGAAAACCAGAAATGGTGGTTGGTCTCCTCAATAAATGGCTAATTCAAAATAAAAGGAACTTCTTTGGAATTCCAATTGTCTTTTCTAACCATTTTTCCTTTTTCACTTTTTTTAGGAATGATGAGTCATCAAGGTGGAGGAATTACATCAAGCAAGGATGGTAATTATGTCTTGATCTTATTAAAGGTTAAATTAAAAGTTCACATGTGTGATTAGACTTGATTTAAGTAGTCGTATATGATGAGTCATTTATTGTACATTATGATTAAAAGAAAGTAATCATGAGGGTGATGTGATTAAACAAGTAAAAGTGGTGGTGTATTAATAATGAGCTATCATTTGGGTGGAATAAATGAAATTGAGAAGTAGTTGCAAAAAAATTCAAGGAAGAAACAATAGAATTATATTTGAATTCGTAGCTAAACCCAATAGTTTCGTAGCCAAATCCAATAGTTCCATAGCTAAATCCAGTAGTTTCAAACTATCTCTGACAGAGTAAGGATTTGAAAGAAGGAATAATTTGAATCATCCTCTTTTCCATGGGATAAAAAGAAGTTAGAGCTAGAGGATGATACACAACTTCTTGCAGATGGAGAAGTGGCAACCATTTTTGAACAAGCAGGGTGGCTGGAGTTCCTAAAGAAATTCTCAAAGTACAATGACGAATTGGTAAGGGAATTTGTTGTAAATTTAGAAGAATCCATAACTAAGGTTAAAAGCATTGTAATTCCCTTTACTGTAAATACAATGAGCAATGTATCTGGGGTACCAATTGTACATGTCCCAAATCCTGTCAAGGGGACCCTAAAAGAACTAGTGGAAACCTTGATACAAGAGGGGGAATCTG
Organism: Taxus wallichiana var. yunnanensis; assembly: GCA_018340775.1. Taxonomy (NCBI): domain Eukaryota; kingdom Viridiplantae; phylum Streptophyta; class Pinopsida; order Cupressales; family Taxaceae; genus Taxus; species Taxus wallichiana. The sequence continues at coordinate 749,199,885 of CM031244.1, read as the reverse complement.
AACCCCAATATATTTATAACACTAAGAAAATCATCAAGGGGGTCAAAAGAGCCAGCTTTCCCAAACCCTTTGATAGGGTAGCATTTTGGGTAGTTAAGTACCTAACTTGTGATGGCCAATTTGGGACTATGGGAAGAGAGGTCCTTAAGATGCTAATATATCTTAGGTATGGGGCTGCAAAACTAGAATATATAGTAAACCTTCTAGGGTTCCTTTTTGACTCCATCTAGATAATGGCTCAGAGGTATTCTTGGGGAGTTGGGACAATTAGACATCATGGATTAGTCCATCTTGGTCTGTCAAGCACCATTTTCTCTCAAAGAAAAATGGAGAAGAAGCATGGGAAAAGTTCCTTAACAAATTCAAACAAAGCCCTGATATTATCTAGGAGAGGGGAATACCAACCCCTTTCTCCCTAAAATTAATTTGGAGATTGATCCCCCTATAGAGAAAAAGAAGGAAATAGGTGGGGTTAATGTGCCAAAGAGGAGGAGATCTGAAAGAATGATCAAAGCTGCAAAACCTATTATGCCTTCAAAAGAAACTCCTTCCTTCTGCAGACAATACTAGAAGAACTAATATTTGTCTCTGACAGTGACAAGTTCACCTAAGCTGGATCATGAAGTAAAAATTAGAAGAAGCTCTAGGAGGAAGCCCACTTTAGGACATTTTGAAGCTCCTCAAAGAAGAAGAGTTCATAAGAGGTCTAGGGAAACTCCAGTGGATATTGAAGAACAAGATGGTTTGGAGAAAGAAGTTGTTGATATTCTAGGTAGCATGGCAATGTCTCCTCCTCGACCAAGTCAAACTGAGGTGGAGAAAGAAGATGAAATATTTGAAGAACAAACTTTTCAGGAGATGGGTGAATCAACAACTTGTCACATGAAGAAGAGGAATTGGCATCTTGGAAATGAAAAGGGAAATCCCCTTTGGTGGAAGAGGAATGCTCATTCCCAAGGAACTTTTAGAAAAAGAGGAGAAACAACAAGTTAGACAGGCTGTTTTTGTCTAGAGAAGAACTTATCATTAGGGAGAAGGATGAGGAATTAAACTTCCTCAAGAAAAAATTGGAGCATAGGGAAATGCTCATTGAGAAAACTAAAAACTCATCTCATAGATAGGACTGAAGAATTGACATTGGTCAAACAAAAAATGGTAGAAAGAGAAAGAATGTCAATTGGCTAGTAAACAGAGTGTTATGTCAAAGATATCTTCAATGAATCAGGTTGTACAAACTGAATTGACTTACTGGCCACTTAAGCAGTTGTGGGATGATACCTGTAGAAAGCTTAATGAATTTAAAACATCAAATGAGGAACTAAGAAGCAAGATGGAAGAGGAGAAGAAGGAAAGGAAGGAATGGGAAGAAAATTTTTACAAAATGGAAGAAGACAAATTTAAATGTCTGGTAAAGATACAAATGGTTTGCATAATGAGTGAAAGATTACTCACATGTAAGAGACCTTCTCTTGCATACAATGTCTTTCTAGAAGAGAAATTTATTCATTGAAACTATCAAGGATTGCATGTGGCCTTCCACATGAAATAAAAGATGAATCAAAGTTCATGACAACATATTCTTCACCAGTGCAGAGCAGAAAAATATTCTCTATGAATTCTATCTCTGTAATTTTATGTTGGAAAAGAATACATGCTTCATGATCAATTTGTATGTAGGGGAAAGCCAACTGAATGCATTTGTTTCTGTACTTCAAAATCAGATAGCATGGAAAGAGAGGGATTCTGAACATTTATTAAAGGCTAGTTCATTTGGCATCTGCATGAGAGCTCACTATGGAAAACCATTTGCCTTTGTTATACATTTCAGATCCCATGCCTTTGACAATTGATTCAAGGCACATTATCTTTGTCATCTACAAAAATTATTGATGCCTTCACCTCTTATGAGGAGAAAAAATTTGAAGATATTTATGATGGATGCTTGAAGAGATGGGAGTTTCTCACAGTTGCATTGAGAAGAAGAGAAGTGATATCTCCCATGAACTTAATATGGAGTCTAGAAAGAGCTAGAGCTTTGTGTACACTAATCCCTTAAGTCAATGAAAAATGCAGGGGCATATGGATGGGAATGAGAACAAGGCCTCCTCTCCTTCTCACTCCCATGTCTCCATGGAAAAATAAAAGAGCCTCAAGATCCCACTCACTTTGAGGAGTGGCAGAGAAAGATAGAAGAAGGATCAGGGTATAGTACTTTTGAACTAAAGCATTGGGATATTTAGTTTCAGCCATTTGACCTGAGTAGTCAATTGGAATGTAGAATTCACAACCCAAGTTTTGAAGAGTAAATTTTGTAAGAGGACTTACAAACAAGTAAGTGTGGGGAGATGATAAGGCCAAAATATGCCTCATCAATGTGCAATAAATGATCTTATTTTACTCTCCTTTTTATCAAGTTTGACTGCATTTTGTGACTTTTGTTTGATCTAGTATAAGTTAGGATGTAATTGTCCATATTTTGTTTGATTTAGTTCTAACATATAAAAACTCTATAATTCCTAACAAAGTGTGTGGAAATTCATTTTTGTAATAAAACAAGTCACATTCAATTAGAAGAACAAAGTATGAAGCAACCAACACATTTTTGGGAACATTGGCTTTCAATATGGCTTAGCTCCGAAACCTCCAAGCTTAGTTTCGGAACTCCATCACACAACAAAGGAACTCTATCACTTAGTTCCAGAAACTCTTAGACTTAGTTCTAGAACTCCAACACTTAGTTTCGGAACTCCTGCAGCTTCCGAACTTTGTAGTTAGTTCGAAATAGTTCCCTTTGGTTCCAGAACTTCTCCAAAGTTCTGAAATCAATGGGAATCTATTTATTTTGACAACATCTAGTGATAGAGAAATCAATGGGCCTTCAATTAGGAGAAGATCAATAGATTGCTGATTCTTCATACTCCATAAATACATATATAGGATAGATAGTTGTATGTCCAACAAGGTTCCTAAATTCCACATCTACTTTGAGCACTATTTTGTTTCATTAGAACCTAATGATGGATGGAAACTATTGAGCACTTATGATTGTAAATGCATCTTTAGATGATGAAATATATATAAGGACCTGTAGATAGATTAGAATATAATAGATATATATATATGATATATATATAGATATATAATGAAGTTTGTAAGACATAACATTTTAGTAATAAGATAGCCATTTCATTTTGAGAGAATCATACTTTGTCAACTCCTGATTCAAGGTGGAGCAAGGGCCCACTCCTCCAAGAAGCAAGGATTCTTTGTTTTATTGGTATTTATATTTCTAATAAATTCATGTAAATATGTTAAGTGTTAATTTTGTAAATGATTTTGATTCTTTAGTTAAATTTTTTTATGTACTTGTCCCTATAGGTGTTATAGATTAGACTCTTATTTCCTTGCAAGCATTTTCAACAAGTGTGTTTATTTTCAACGTGTGTTTATTTAGCAATTTTTTTTCAATTTGATTTCTGCAAGAGTGTGTTTACTTTCAGTAATTTGTTTCATTTTGCAAAAGTGTGTTTCATTTCCAGTAACATGTTTAATTCTGAAGATTTATTTATTTCAGCAATGAGTGTTTATTTCAGCAAGTTTCTTATAGTATAGTTTTAATAAGGCTTTGTCCAAGGGAATCCTAAAGACACTGCAAAAAAACCCCCAAAAATATAAAAATAATAAATACCTACAATCAATTACTAGATCACTAAGATTCTTCTTGTTGCATATAGCTTTAGACACACCCCTAGTTTGAATATGACATCAACTAAGAGTTGATTAAATTTGTATACGGGTCCAATAACCACATGATTCTAGAGAGAATCATGGGATGTTACCTCCTTATTATAGGATATTTATTTCCTATATTTTTGGCTCTAATTACGAGTTTGTGGATTAGGAAATCTATTATAATAAAATAATATTCTCTCAACTTTAATTCTCCATTAATCTTTTGATGATTTAAATCTCTAAATAATCTCTATTGATTATTTACAGTGGTATCAGAGAAGAGGGATATCTTATGATGGAAGGCTAATGGATATAACTTGATGGTGATGTTACTTGTTTGATCCATTAGCATAGGATAGTTTCAAAATATTCTTGAGAGATACGCCTATCATCTACTAGAAATGTATTTACGCTTTGAATTCTACTATATTGATCTTGTTTATGTTTTGGATTAAATGATCACTACAATATTTACATTCATGTTTCAGTCAGGATAAATTAATATCCTCATCATCTCATGCATAGTTTCATGTGTTTAACTTGAAGGTATCCACATGGTGGCAACAAGAAAAGTTCAACATGAATTACAGTCTAGTTTCTTTATTGAGGTAGTCGGCGTTGATTGAATTATAACAAAGACTCGTATACCTTGCCCATTCTCCTTCTACATTCTTGAGCATACCTACACATTCAAACATAGTGACTCTGTAACTTCTTAGATAATATCATGGATGTGATTTGGTTACATGTCTCTATCATAACATGTGGCAAGCTCCTGGTGACATCTCAGCCTGTAATGGAGTGCTTGTAGAAGATATATCATCGTGTGTGTGTCGACTTGTCGATTCATAGGCTTCTAACTCGTCTTCCTCATTTCAAGAGGACTCCAGATTTTCCTCTCGAGTTCTACAAATTTGTATGCATAGAAATTCATGTGGAAATAGGACCTTAACACACGTAAATTTCAAGTATATCTACACTGTTTTCCTTTTGTGTCGACCTTCATGTACCCACCTGTCTCTGTCTGTCTACATGTGAGTTTTGTCAACTACATGTCTCATTGCTATAGTTTTATGAAGAATCATCATAGTTATATTCATTTTTTGTAGATTGACTTTATATTAATTTATTTAAACATTTGTTAAGTCAATTTTGTTAGGGTTAGGTCAATTTATTTATGTCATATCTCGATTATAATATTGTTTAGGAAGTTTTTCCCTATTAAAAGGGTTAGTTGTATTTGGTCATTTTTATTTTTTTTTTAAAACATATATATTTTAGATGAGCCTTGTCTAGGTGATTTTAGGATTTTTGTTATTGTCTTGTTACAGTCTTATCATTGTGTCTTTGTAAAAAGTATAAAAACGTAAATAAATTTATTGTCTCGTCCTTGTTCAAGTATAGTCGTCTTGTGGATTCATTGAGTAAAATTGTAAAAGTCCAAAAAATAAAAATAAAATCGCCTCACAGATGCATTTTTCAATGTTACCCGACATCCAGAAATAAATTGTTTCACATTGGGGAGGAGAAAAATAAACCCAATGTGGAAACAAATGTGCTTCATGTTTACATTCCACTGAGTTAGAAGCACAAACACTGGAGGTTGGGGGTAATGGAGGATGGAGGACAAGAAACATCCTCTCACTAGCCACAAGCGATGGGGCCGCAAAATGAGGTTGTGGCATTTTATTTCAGTGTGTTTTTCTAGTTGTAGTGTACCTATTATTATTCAGTTTACGCAAGTATGTTCTTATTGTAATAAAGTGAGGAGATTCCTATGTACTTTCCTGGTGTGAAAATATTGTGGAAAGATGAAAGCACAAAGAAAAAAGCAACATCATGTTTCTTGAAGAGGATGAATAGGGGCTCATACCTAGAATAGGGGTTCCTTATTTGGTGGATAGGGATCCATTTTTTCAAACAAGGGTTTGTATAGTGAACAGGGGTTCATATTGAGGTTGTTAGTCAACCTTTTTAAAACGATCTGTGAGCCAAGATCATGAGCACGCACGGGTGGCAAGATGTAGAAAAAGTGCAATAATTTTTCTCCCATGTTCCCAATAAGGGGGGAATGTTATAAAATTAATATTTAGTGCTCACATATTTTTATATGTGTGAATTATTATTACGTTGCATGGTAGTAGTATTGTTTGTTATATGGGTTGTTTACAACAAACTCATATATATGTTTTGGTTATTGTGGTTTATATGCGAGGTCCAACAATCACATGATTCTAGGAGAGAATCATGGGATGTTACCTCTATTATTATAGTATATTTATTTCCTATATATTTGGCTATAATTATGAGTCCATGCATTAGGAAATATATTACAATAAAATAATATTCTCTCAGTTTGACTTCTCCATTAATCTTTACATGATTTACATCTCTGAATAATCTCCATTAATTATTTACAATATCATCCATGCCACCTCATCACACTTTTAAAGCTCAAACTAAACATGTAACATGATATTTCAACAAAACCTCCAAGTCCATTAGACTTCATCACTATGCCCACAAGTTCTCAAGCACTTTCATTCACCAAGCCTACTAAAACTGTCTTTTTTCCCCCAAAAAATAGTCTACAAAGATAGGGTACACTTTAAACTCTAACACCTCAATCATGACCTAAAAATATCATCGACATGTATTAAAACTAACAAGGATTTCATAATTGGTAATGTAGTCAATAGGTTTAATGGACATCTTTTACACAAACTGAAAATATTCAGAAACAAGAATTTTTGAGTGGGATCCACATATTATCACAAGCTCTAAAATACCTCATTAGAAATATAGAGGAGTCCTCTAAAACCTCCAATAATAAAATTTTAAAAATAATCCATTCTATGCACATACCATGAAGATATTCTCCATCACTCATAACCTAGGGTTTCAAAGCCATAAAAAGTGACTTACCTTCTTAACAATCGTTCATAAATGTTTGGGCCTCATTTGACCTCATTCTAACTCTGAGATATTATAAACTCCATGGCCCAATATCCTTGAAATTTTCATCTCCCCATGCAAACCATACACATTCCAATCATAAGCATTTCTCTCACTTCGAGCTAAGAAACATGCATTCTTGAGCTCGTAGGACTCAAAACACCATAACTTTCAAAATATTATTCATATCAACCTGAAACTTTTCCCACATCACCATGAAAATATCTACTAACATCTAAAATCATCATCTTCTCAAAAATATATCTACATATCTTCAACCACTAGGACTATTACAACTAGATCTTCAAGTTTTGCATAGTTTAGGCCAAAATAGAGTAATAGAACCTCATAACTCAACTTGAAACCTCTCCAAAAGGCCCTAAAAACCTTGATATATAATTTCTCACTAACCTACATGCCCTCATTGTCTCACATATCTTTGCCACTTACTCTCATGCTCCATTTGGTCTTCAAGCACCTAGACTAGGTCTAGATGATCACCTGTACAACTGAGTCCACAACATGTACTTACACTCTGAAGCTTATGTGAGTACCTCAACACTCTAAAATAATTATCTCCATGCCTCTATCATGCTCCTCAAGTCACCATGTAGGTCAAACAATCATGATCCATCACCTAGGCTAACTAGGTCACCTGATTAGGCCTACTAGGCCAAGCCATTCTCATTGTTTCCTGATTTGCCTCCATGTCACACCCTGATTGACCTTGTCATCACCATACTTAGCATCCTTTAGCACTCCTATATCATAATATTTTTCATTAATTATATTTTACATTAATGAAAATCTCAAGCTCATTCATGCCAACATAAACAAGTGTCTAGAATAAGTTTAACTATGTTATATAGAGAGAGCTTGATTAAAATGTAAATTCAAATAGCTTTTAAAACATAGTTCCATTACTAATGAATAAAAGGGGGTCCATTTTCTTGTCAAAATATAATGGGTATAGTTTGTTATAATAGAACCCAAATATAGAATTATATATGAAATATGATTGAAGAAAAATGATTATTTATAAATATGAAATTAAAAAAGTATCTATATCAATCCTTCGGCAACACACTTTTCATATATGATATTTTTATCTAATGTCTCAAATACATATTCATACTCATTATTTACATAATCTTTGATGTCTTTTGTATTAGTGATGCCTCTCCTCCTTAGAAAGGTGAGTGATCTCTAAATGGTCAATGCTCTCTCATAGGGAAATGCATCCACCAAATAATGTGAAATATATAATCTCAAACAAGTCTTGAGATTTTTATCTAATCGGTTTTGAAGTTTTGATTTTATATAAGAAATAGCACTAAAAACCATTTAATGAATCCCAAAATCATTTTTTGACACCATTTATATAATAAAAATATTCACTAATACTTTCTTCTTGAACACTTTGCAAGGCTGTAATTTTTCTATAGTCTTGTAATAACATCATGTTCGATAGTTTAGTTAGAAACCAATACCGATCAATTATTGTAAGTGCAAAATGTGTTGAGAGATGTGAGTAAATTATTTTGTAAAATACCAATAATTTTAGTTTCGTTGATCTCTACTGAGTTTACTAAAATGCTTAATGAGAGTACCCATGTATTTTTGAAATAATTTACTTATTACTTGTTCACCATCAATAGTGAAAAAAAAAAGGGATTCCCCTCTCCCATGGACTCAAATAACTCATCCATTTTAAAATGATACCTTATCTCACTAGATAAGATTTTTGAAATTTTTCTTAATTTCATTGTTGTTTTAGATATAACAACATCATATAGAGTATGTGTCATAAACATTTCTTCAAATTTTGCTCCTACCAAATCGACACATTTGTGAAAAGTGTGCATCGGTATCTCCATCCCATTAATAATTATATAAATATTATCATTAATATTGAATTTTAAATATATTTTAGGATCCTTGATATTTGTTAAAAGTTGTCATCTACAAAATACATGCCCCTTAAAAATTTCTTGCAACATGTACAACATATCTAAAGATTTACATACATGTTTTCTCAACCGTATAAAGTCTACTATATATATAGTTCATGTTTCATTGGATGATTTCCTTCAACATGGGGAGCATACCGCATAATTTCAATAATGTTTCCAAATCTCTTAAATGGTACAACAAATATTTTACCTTCTTAACTTCTTGATCGTATCTAAACATAAAACCTATTAAGAATGGATATTATTCAAAAATTCTACATGGAAATCCTTCTTGTATAAACATATTTTAGCATATTTTAACCATCATTAACACTAACTACAAAGTTTTGAACTCTAAAATCATTTTTGATTGATAGATGTATAGATTTCAAGTCACGGATAAGATCCTCCACTTTTGCAACATTTTGAATCATGGTTAACAATTTTATATGCATGATTCATTAAATGAGCCATATAATGAATTGGAATCATATAGGTGTAAATTTTTTTATAACAAATTAAAAAGACCATTTTTATGCCCTTGCAGACACTTTCGATGCACCATCAATACCAACACACACCAACTTGGTACATATAGTATAATCATACATCCCAACTATATCATTCATAATAGAAATAACCCATTTGTAAAGGATTTTTCCGTTATAATTTTAAAGCATTGAACATAAAACAGATGAGGTTACCTTGAATTATTCTCAAAATTATAAACATGCATGAAAAACCATGACATGTTAATTTTTATGACCTTGTCAATGGACACCGAGAGAAACTATGCATTTTTACTTTTTATTTCAAGTCCTCTTCTTGATCATTAGAGGAAACATTTTTCCATTTCCCAAGCACTACTATTTGACCATTTTGATTGTGGAATGTTGTGAAACCCATTAATTTTAAACAAAATCTTATAATTTAAGAAATCAAAAATAGGTCTATCTTTTATAGAAAATGGTAAATATTAGAGAACTATACATTTTTGGCTTGTATATTGGATTGATTAACATTTTCAAATTCATTTGTTATTGTTCCCCTTTCTCTGTAAGATGTTGTAGATGTTTCTAATCATTTTCATATTCTTACATGTATGCATTCTTTTGCTTTTTTCCACCTATGTGTTCTTTTTATTTGTACATCTAAATTCTTCTTGATGACACATATATTTTTCCACAATGTTTCTCAAATGCGTCCAACTTAAGTTACATTTTTTGGTCATTTCCTATTTTCTAACTATATATTATACATCTACATTCTATTGTAGTATCATTAGCATTTACTAGCTCTATCTATTCGATGAAATAATATTTTGATGTTTAGTCAACCTTAAAATACCTTCCAATTTTCCATCTAGCTCTCTTCCTTTGCAAATATTACCCATTGAGTAGTGTTATTGTCATCTGAAGTTTGTGTTTTATTATATGTAGAAATATCTTATGGTACTTACATCTCATCATCAATAATGTTCTCCATTCTACTTTTGGTTCTCTTCCTTCACTTATCTTTTTAGTAGATTTTTTTTATTAAAGATGGTGTTTTATGAGAATTTGAAATCTCTTGTTGTGGTTGGATTTGAAAATGAGGGTTGTTGTCTAGTGGAGGCATATCATCATCAATAATATATTCAAGTGGTGACATGTTTTTTTCATTTATTCTTTCATGTGGGATATTATTATCAGTGGGGTGTTTTGTATGTAAGAGGGTGCTGATATTATTAAAACTACAATAAAAAATTTAAATTTAAATTAATATTTTTGTAACTATATTTTGTGTGAATGTTGGTTGTGTGGGTCTTATTTTTGGTTGGCCAAAATAAGATAATATGCTCATTTAGTTAGGTACTTGATCTAACTTCATTCCATTGTCAAGAAAGGCCATTGTAGCATTGTCTTAGTCAGGCAGATGTATATTTGCAATCAGGTAGTTGCACGCTACCATGTGGTGGCTTTTCTAGATGGAAAGTTGTAGTCTTTAGTTGAACGGTTGTATAAATAATCGACAAATATATTTTCATTTAGATGGTTGCATAGTGTCAAGTGGTGGCTTTCTTGGATGAACTCACCATTGCAATCTTTAATTAAATGGATTTATAAATAATAGACAATTTTATTTGTAGTTGGTTGGTTGTAATATTCATTCAAACACATGCATGTTGATTTCAAAAAGATGCAAAAACAAAAAATCATTCACTATAAGAAAATTGCATCTTACAAGCATCCATAAATTTGAATGGAATTGGAAGTTTATTTTCGAGTCTTATTTAGTTACATATCACCGTGAATGCATGATGATGCAGAGCATCTTCATGATGCTTTGAGAGCATGAACAAATGTGAATAATCCTTCTCAAGGAATCCTCAACATGTATTAGGAGTGTAAAGTTTCCGTCCAAGTTTCAAGTTTGAAACATTTGAAATTGTGATGTAAAATCTTTTTATCATAAGTGTAAAATATTGAAAATAGGCGTGTTAGGTGTAAATTTCAAGTTTTCTTATGAGTGTGATACATAGGAGGAAAGTAGGATTGTTTAGGATATTATGTTATCAATATTTAGTTGTGAAAGGTCACAGTTGATAAATAAACCCCTTAAGTTGTGCATGTATGGTTGAAAACCTCACCAAATATAGGAGATTAGGAAAGATAAGACACCTAATTGAACCTAATTCAATCTATTCAAGAGGAAAGGAGGTTGAATTATCATCAAGAGGGACAGAGAAGTAGGTAATTTACATAAAGGACGTGGATATTTTGAGTGAAAGTGCAAAGTTTGTATGAAGACAATGTTTTTTTTAATATTGGCAAATAGTTTTTTGAAAGGGACTATACCCTTGAATACAAAATAAGGCCTTTAAGCCGGAATAAGAGTGAGAAGCATAGCAGGACTAACCAAGTCCAAGTAGTACAATGAAATTCAACGTAGCCCAGAAACAGCTACACAAGCGAGACTTAACAGCAAAACAACAGCAAAAAAACAGTAACCCGACAGCCAAGAAACAGTAAGAATAACAAAAGAGAGCAGTAGAAGCATGCAGGACTACTTCTTGGCTGCTTGATCAACACTGATCTTGACTTTTTTCCAAGCATGAAACATACCCAAAGCGGTCATGTGGGCAGCATCCATCTTATCGAGCTCCTCGATGGTCCTTTTGCTCTCTTTTTCATTGCCCCAAAGTGCAGCCGGGACACCGCTGAGGTTGGAAACACTTTTGGCATGTCCCACGATGAACTCCTCAATGGCCCTAAAGGCAGCAATGTTGTAATCATGCCTAGTCTTAGCCTTCCCAAGGCGGGAGTCCAAGGAGGTCAGCTTTTTGTATATGTCTTCAATCTGACTATTGTCAATGCTCCCTTCCCCCTCCATGCTTTTCTTACCTTTTTGCTTAGCTAGGTTTTTGACCTCATCCTTCAGCATTTTTATCTCAGCCTCTAAGGCCTCCAGTCTCTTAGAAGGGTTATCCATCTGTGCTTCCCGGGGACTGGCACTACTTATGTTCAGCAGGTCACGTGCAATGTCAAGATCAAGAGGCTCTTTCCCTGCTGCAAGAGTCTCAAGGTTGAGTCTCCTAGAAGCCCTGGTGAATGGACGTTTAGAGGAAGAGGCGAGGTGGGTGGCAGGAGGAGCAGCAGGAGGAATAGAAGGAGAATCATGTGCAGCCGGCATGGGGGTAGCAGCAGGTGGCGGTGGGCAAAGCAAGGCAAAGCAGAGGGAAGAAGGGGGCAGAAAGCAGAGCCCATCAAAGGGGGAGCCGGGCTAGGAGAGGAAGGAAGACCGGGGTACTTGAGAAGGCAGTATTTGTGAATTAGCAAAATAAGCCCTTGATGCAAGGGAACCGCCTGGGTATATTGGAACTCCAAAATGGAGCGCTCAAGAGAGTTTAAAAGATAATGAGGGAAGCAAACCAATCTATTCCTACGGAAGTGGTTTAAAAAGATGAGATGCTTATTTGGGACGAGAATAAACCTACCTTCCAAGGAGATGAAACGAATCATCATGCGAGTGACCTCATCAAACGGTGAAGGAATTGAGCTTACAAGCAGACCCGCTGTGCTAAATATAAGCTTCTCATCTTCCTCCACAAATCTTCTTTCTTCAGTTTCTTTGATAACCCTTTTGTTGAAGAAGCGGTACCCATCCAGGCTGAGACCGGTCGCTTCAGCAATGAGCTCTTCATTGACAAGAATTTTCTGTCCCCCATAGTCGACAGTCCTCTCTTTCCATTCCTTAGCAAAGCGTACTGAAATACTTTGATCATGTCCCTGCACCCTTTCAACAAAGCTGGTGAAGCCGCCTATGCTGAGAATGTTCCAAAGCTCGGTGTTATCCTTCCAATCAGGGTCCGCGCACGGCTCAATTTGACAGGGAGGTCCTCCCATCTTCTCAGTGGTGTGCAGGTTACAACAAATTCCAGAATGCCGCTGAGCGTGAAGAACAGTTCGTTTCTTACTGTTGAAGATCGCATAAGGCGAGGCGTAGCCTGGTCTTCTCACGAACGGCTGCGTAATTGCTGAACTGAGCCTGCGGGAAGTCACGTGTGAAAACCCTTTCCCTGTCAACAATCACTTTGTATTTATCATCGGTTTTCGTGGAGTTTGGCATCCGGATATCAACGGCTGTTGTACCTCCCGCGTGCGTGATTTTCAAATCAGGATGACTCCACTTGAAGTTTCTTAAATAGATCTTGCTATTATTTGAAAAAGATATTATTTGCCTCGCCATATAGAATAAAGCAGCACTTGTGAAAGAATTGATGATTTTGATTTTCCTCCAAAGATTAAGGCTTATCTCTAGAGATTGCTTACTTGTGAAGATCCGCATGGATGCTGTTGTGAAGCTGATTAGGGATACTATCATTATCCCAGACAGTAAAATTTATATTAATGCCATAATTGGCCAGTGCATCCGCCAGATTGTTGCCCTCCCTGTAAGTATGTATGATTCTGATACTATTGAAGGTGTGGCAAATGCTTATGGATTCAGAGATAAAGTCTTTAATACTCAGTGGGAGATGAGGACCGATTAAGAAGCTTAATGATATCATGTATGAAGACAATGTTGTATGTGCAGAGTTTTGGGACATTTATAAAGTGAATTGGAATCTTCTAATATTCTCGGGCCTCGAATCATCCTTAATTGTATGTATTTGATTGATTCATAATGTGGTGATGTTTTATTTATGAACTAGAAACTCTATTTTTGTATTTCTACATGCCTACATGCATTGTACACAAGTTTTTAGATATGGTAGTGGCTTTGAAACCCCATAATCAAGAAAAATATAAAACATACACCTCTTTGTCACAATGAAAATTTGAAAGAGGTGATTTAAAATGCCTAAATATTTATTAGAGCTCTTGAAATCTAGTTACACGCTTTTATAGTTATTTCTTTGTTCACGGGCCTGAACTAGGGCTCTCTGTAGGTTTTATTTTATCCAATTAAATTTGAATAATTTTGAAGAAAATATATACCCTAGCACAAAGAATAAGTCCACCAAGTTTCAGATCAAATTAGCATATGTTGAAGGTGATATCAATAACATATTTTCTTGCGGGATTGTGAGGAGACACAGGGAACAAGGGATAGAGGTAAAAGATGAAAAAATTGTAATTATTTATGTTTGAAGCTCAAGAATTGTTTGAATGATGAATTTAAGTATTTACAAGGTGTGCATGATGTTTTATATTCTCTAATAATTCCATTATAGCAAACTATTACACTTTAGTCTTAAAATAGGTCCATGAGAGGACTGCACAATCTGTGTTCCTCAAATTGATGCAAATGATCCTTGCAAATAGTTTTAAGTCTATACATGGGGGTTGAATTTTTGGATATACTCCAATGATATAATTCATTATTAAGGAAAGAATCCAAAATCTAGCCTAAGACCTTCTACAACAAGGAGAACAACTAGAAAGTCATATTGCAAATGGATTCTAAGGAGTCAGTGTGAAAAAGAGGTTAAGCCTATCAGACCTTATCATGTCAATCCAAATGAGACAAGTGTGACCTTTAAATTCTCTACATAGAACAAGAAAAATATAGTGATTATATCCTTTACATTTAGTTTTCGAGATATGAAGAATTCAATCATTTTGCAAGTAAGTTAGAATTGGATTCGGAGTAAGGATAGAGAACCAATGCTTATATAGGTGGTTAAGTATTTTAGAACATGTAAGGCATGAAGAAACTTAAAAATCCTTCTCCTAACATGCCTATATAGACACAAGCATGAAGCTTATAGATACTAAGGAGGTCAACTTAGAAAAGATATATTCTTAGATGGTGTATATTTCCTTTCTTAACACTACAAACCTATTGTCATACAAACGATTAATGCAGTATGTTGTTTTCATCATATAAATAATTAAGATAAGATCAAAAGGATTCAATTTATCAAGAGTTATAGAATTGATTCAAGACTATAAGTATTCTTGTAAGGTATGTTCTTGACCACATGAAATATAGTATATACAATGACTTCATCTTTTAGTGAAATGAGTTGAGAATATGCTTCATATATTGGCAACTTCTTAAGACAACTTTTATGTGGATATTGATTTTATGAATAAGGTAGGGATGAGATAAGAATGGTATCATTTTTGGTATCGAGAGAAGGGCTGAGAAGAAGGTTTTGAATTCATATTTGTTACTAATGATGAAATGTTGAAAGGTACAATGTAGATCACAGGTGATCGAAGAGAAGAGAATACAAGTACTCAAGGCCTAGAGTGGCTAAAAGAAGGAAGTGTGGAAAAGAATAATCCAAGAGAATTTTGAACCTCAACAAGAAGAAAATATACCAATAAATAGGGTGAAAAATACCTAGGTGAGGAATAAGAGGATCCATAGACCAAGGTCTAGTGAAATGGAGAAGTTGAGAAGAGTGAAGGGCTTAGAAGAAGAGAGATGCCACATGAGAAGAAGAGATATAATCTCAGAAGAAGAGATAGATGAGATAAGAGATAATATTGAGGAGTTAGAGTCCATGGTAGAGACCATGATACAAGATGAAATCCAAGAATTTGGATGAAAGATAAGAAATAAGGTGAAGTGGCCAATTAGGATACCAATTGTATGTAGAGGAGGCAAGAGTTAATTTCCTTGGAGAGAGAAAATAAGAAAGGTACTCATAGAAGAATGAAGAATGAGTTACCTTGTGAAGAGAAGAGAGTTATCATTATAGAGAACATGAAGGAAGAAGTGTCTAAAGAGGAACTTGACAAAGAAAGCATGAAGAAGAAGAGAGTTTCCATGATGGAGGCACTCATGAATATATTTTGGTATCTTGTTTTTATTTCTAACTCTTTATTTCATTTTGTGTATACAGGGATGAAATATGGTCTTGAGAATATCAAAAGCATGACCTTGAAGTGGAAAATAAATGGGTCAAGGAAATAACCCATGAGGAAAGATGAAGAATAAATAAAATATATTGTAGTAGCTCAAGAAGAAGAGATGCATTTAGTAGCATCTAAACAAGAGGACAACGGAGTCATGCAGCTAGAAGATGAAGGTATAGAAGATGAACCTAAATTCTATGATGTATTGGGAGATGAAATAGAGAAAGTACATAAAAAGGAAGAGCCATTAAGTGAAGAAGTCTTGACAAAATGTATGAGCATGCAATATAAAGATGAGAAGGTAAAGAAAAAAATTGATTTTTATCATACATATGAAAAATAAATTGCAAAAATCCAATTCATACAAGAAAGTGCATATAGATAGGAGGTTTTCAAGATGAATTTAGCTTCTAAATATGATATTTATCATACTTCTAAGAAGTTAAATGCATATGCATATGTTATGAAGGGGATGAATGAGGTAAAACTCAAAAAATTGGCTTATGATCATGGCTACATAGTTCCTAAATGGCTTAATAAATCAGATCCTAAGGTAAAATATCAAATTTGGGTACCTAAGAATGCAAGAAATGATGAAGATACACCTCAAGAAAATGCAGTTGATAGTGATGGGCATGAGAAGATGATAATGGCACCAAGAAGTCATTAGAGGAAATTTGAAACAAGCTAAAGCAAGCAAGAATTATTCAAAAAAGCATGAAAGGTATACCGGGAAATGAAAGGTAAATAAGTTGTTTATGATGATTTAAATGATGATGATTGTGAATATACCTCTGATTTATCATCTCAATTCAGTTTAAGTGAAGAAGAAATGTTGAAGAGCATGCCTATGATGACTAACATGCAGCAAGGTGAAGGATCTAGCTTGGAAAGAAAATATCAATGTCATGATTAGGTGATGGTAGAGGATGAGATTGCATTGATTCAAGAAGATTCATACCTCTCTAATGAATCTTATAAATACTTCTTGAGACAAGAAGAAGCAATGGAAGAGCATGCTGATGTAAAACAAAGTCTAGAAGAAAAAAATACTTAGAGCCTAAATATGATGAAGACAATGATGAAATAGATGATATAACATTGCATGAAGAGTTGAAAAGGATTGAGGAGTTGGTAAATCCTCCCAAGGGGATGCATACAACATCATATCAGAATGAGAACTTCATGGAAAAGATAGAGAGTGAGATAAGACATGATAAAAACATGATGATGATGACATATTTCAATATGGTCAATGAAGAAACAAAATAAAATGAAGATGATTAGAAACATGAAGGCACTCTCGGGGCTGCATGGCCATGAGTTTTTGCATATAATCTATCCTTTGATATTTTAAATGTAGGTTTAAAAGCTATTGAAATGGATCGAGTACATGATTCAATGAGAGAGCTCATAGAACAAGAATAAATTAAATATATAGAAGACATACATGATGATGAGACATGGACATGGAAAGAGACAAGGAGGAAGCTATACAAGAAGAGATAAAGGAGCAATAATATAAAGGCCAACGACCATATCAAGGAGACTCAAGAACTAACATTCTCAAAGAGACCATGGGTCCCATGAATATAATTAAGATTGGAGAACAAGGAAGACACTCCATTTGAATTAGAGTTCATATATTTTCTTACCTAGAGATTCTAATGCAAGATAATATTCATGATGCTTAGAGAGCATGAACAAGTGTGAATAATCCTTCTCAAGGCATCCTCGGCATGTATTAGGAATGTCAAGTTTCTCCAAGTTTCAAGTTTGAAACATTTGAAATTGTGATGTAAAATATTTTTTCCATAAGAGTAAAAGAGTGAAAATAGGTTTCTTATGTGTAAATGTAAAGTTTTCTTGTGAGTTTTATACGTAGGAGGAAAGTAGGATCAACTGGATAAGACTGACGCTGCCCACATGACAACTTTGGGAATGTTCAGATCCTGGAAGAACATCAAAACCAGCATTGAAAAAGCTGCCAAGAAGTAGTTGTAGGTGCTTTAGTTGCTCTTGCTTGTTTTTATGTTGTTTTTTGCGGTTTCTTTGCTGCTTTTGTGCAGGGTTTTTGTTGTTTTGTCTTGTTTGGGTAGCTGTTTTCTGGCTACTTTGGGCTTCATTGTCATACTTGGATTCTGATCCTTTTTTCTCTATTTTTCACTTCTATTCTGGCTTCTAGGCCCTCTCTTGTGCTCAAGGGTATAGTCCCTTTCAAAAAACTATTTGCCAATAGTAAAAAAAAAAAAAAATAGTTGTGAAAGGTCATAGTTGACAAACAAACTCCTTAAGTTGTGCATGTATGGTTAAAAACCTCACCAAATATAGGATATTAGGAAAGATAAGACACCGATCAACTAATTCAAGATATTCAAGAGGAAATGAGGTTGAATTATCATCAAGAGCGACAAAGAAGTAGGTAATTTGCATGGAGGAAGTGGATATTTTGAGTGAAAATGAAAATTTTGTATGAAGACTATGTTGTATGACAGTTTGGGGACACGAATAAAGTGAATTAGAATATTATAAGCCTCATAGACCTCTGAAACATCCTTAATTATATGTATTTGATTGATTCATAATGTGGTGATTCTTGATTTATGAACTAGTAACTATGTTTTTGTATTTTTACATGTTTGTAGGCCTTGTACACAAGGGTTTAGATAGGGCGGTGGCCTTGAAACCCCATACTTAAGAAAAATTTTTATCAAACAACCTATTTTCACAATGAAAATTTGAATGAGGTGATTTCAAACCCCTACAAATTTATTAGAGGTCTTAAAATCGAGTTACAAGGATTTAATAACTATTTCTTTGTTCATGGGCCTAAACTAGGGCTTGCTCTAGATTTTGTTTTATCTAATGGAATTGGACCAATTTTGGAGGATATATCTAAACTAGAACAAATAATAAGTATTAACAAATTTTATGTCAAATTATCTCTTGATGAAGGAGATATCAATGACAGAAGGTTTTACATGACTATGACGAGACAATGAACAAGGGATAGAGGAAAAAGATGAAATTTTTGAAATTCTTTATGTTTGAAGCTAAATAATTGTTTGAATGATGAATTTAAGTATTTATAATTTGTTCATGATGTTTTATATTCTCTACGAAGTCCTTTGTTGTAAACTGATACACTACAATCTTAAACTAGGTTCATGAGAGGACTGCGCAATGTTTGTTCCTCAAATTGATGCAAATTATCCTTGAAAATGGTTTCAAGTCTCTACATGGGGGTTGAAATGGTGGATAGAATCCAATGATATAAGTCATTATGAAGGAAAGAATCCAAAATATATCCTAAGACCTCCTACAACAAGGAAAACAACTAAAAAATTAGGTTGTAAATAGATTCTAAGTACTCATTGTGAAAAGGAGGTTAGGCCTAGCAAACCTTATTATGTCAATATAAATGAGAGAAGTATGAACTTTAAATTCCTTTCACAAAACAAGAAAAATACAATGATTAGATCCTTTACATTTATTTATCAAGATATGAAGAATATAATCAGCTTGCAAGTAAGTTGGAGTTTGATCCAGAAATAAGGATAGATAACCAAGGTTGTCATAGGTTGTTAAGTGTTTTAGAACATGCCAATCATGAAGAAACTTAGAAATCATGCTCCTAACATACCTATATTGTCCTAGAAAATAATATTCTTGAATGCACATAAAGAAGTATAAAACAAAATAGAGATCAACACAAAGATGAATATTATATAGACTAAGGAGGTTAATATAGAATAGATCTATGCTTAGATGGTGTTGATTTCCTCTCTTAACACTACAAACCTATTTTCATACAAAAACAATGTAAGGTATGTTGTTTTCATCATATAAGGGAGTATGTTAATACGAAGGATTCAATTTCTTAAGGGGTTATAGAATGGATTTAAGACTATAAGTATTCTTGTAAGGTATGTTCTTGACCACATGAGAGATAGTATATACAATGACTTCATCTTCTAGTGAAACAAGATGATAATATGCTTCATATAGTGACAATTTCTTAAGACATATTTGTATGTGGGTTTTGAATGTTAACTAGGAAAGATATTGATATGATGAATAAGGTAAGGTTGAGCAAATAATGACATCATCCACTTACTCCTTTGAGGTAAAGGCAATATATATTCATAATCAAGGAATTATTGTAAACAATTGGCAAGCCAACTAGGAAAAATGAATTACAACCCAATAATTTAGGTGAATTAGTAAAGTGTACAAGTCATCAAAATCATCAAACAAAAATTTTAAAATATCGAATATTCATGAATTAAGGAAAAAATCACCACTAAAAGTTTCCCTACATGAAATAATAATATCCAAATTTGGTTGCATGAATAAGTGAACTTCTTGGACTTGATGCTAAGATATGAGAGGTATCCATTCATCCCTTACTCAAACACAGCCTCATTAGTTTTATTTATAGTATCTATTAAGATTTTTATGTTATTATAGGTATAACAATCATGAAATAATATCATCTTCATAAATTCTATATAATCCATTTAATTACACATAAATATTTAAATTTTTACATTAATTACTATCGTATTTATATTTTAAATGATTAAATTACATCAAAAGTCGTTATACAAAGGGAAGAGTGGGTGAGTGTATGACATAGGACAGAGCGATCGAAGGAGGAGAGGAATAATAGAAGACATTAAAGTACGGGAGGAGGTATCTCATCGATTAAAATTTAATACAACTTTATTTTGATTAAAAGTATATTAACGTTCAAACGAATGAGTTGGGTAAATTGTGACACATCAAAAACAAGTTAACTTCATAAGATAACATGTGGCAACATCAAACTGTTGTTAGAAAACAATGGAAACAAAACCAAATCATCCAAATGCCCTATAGTAAACTATTATAAAAATAATTTTGAAAAAAACAAAAAACAAAAAAAGCGCAAAAGGTAGTGAACCCTAAAAGGAAGCAAAAAAATAGAAGTGATATGCAAAATGAAATGAAAAGAGGAGGTGGTTTTGATCCACGTAGAAATAGAGGATAATGTGAAGTGACATGGGAGCAGAGGGACAAAGGATATTTATCTTCAATTTAATGAAAAATAGGATGGCTAGGATTCATGGTGAAGAAAGAAAAACAATGGTGAGTACATAGTTGTATAGAGGTGTAAAATAGTCCATCGTTTCCTATTTTTAACCTAGGTTTTTTTTTGTATACAATGTGTTTGTAGTTGTTGCGTGTTTCATATAGAACAAGGAAATGTAATGGTTTTACCATAAATAAAAAATGTTTTGGATTTGTTGGTTAAGAAAATCATTTAAAAACAACAAGTTTTTGTATAGATTTTACTTGTTTTGGAAGTTTTCTCAGAGTTTACTTCTTGAAGTAGGAGTTAGGGTTTCTATCTATTGGGTGCGATTATCAACTTTAGTTTGCAGGGTTTATGATTTGGTTCTAGGAAGAAGAAAATTATTACAATCTTTTACCATACACACATAATGTTAAGTAAGAATAAGATGTTGAAGTCCATTTAGATGTGATTATGTTTTGAACAAGATTGAAACCTAGTGAATGTTGAATATTAATAATTTTTTGTTGCTTTCCCAAAACCATTCCGGAAGTCTTCTCTCCACTTCACATAAAGGAAAAGATGGTGGCTGAAAGTCCCATTTCAAAAGATGCAATGGAAAAGGATGAGGATGGCTTCACTTTGGTGACCAATAGAAGGAAATCTAAATACCTGTCAAATTCAGAATCAAAGGTTAAAGAAAAAGAGGAGGAATATTTGAAGGATATTTTGAAAGGAAGGAAGATGGAGTTTGGTATTTTTAATGAGAAATAAGGGATTTTCAAAGCATCTGTCAGGAGCGTTCAAACCTCAAATGAAGAAAAGGAAAAGGAGGTCAATAAGATGGAGGAATTGGTAGAAGACAAATCAGAGTTTGAGGAAACACAAGATCAGAATTTGGATCTGGATCTCATCAAGGGGGCAGAGATTTCTCCCTCTATTGAGGAACTCTTGAATGCACAACAAACCCCAATCAAGGAGCCTGAGGATAAGAAAGAAGGCCTAAGTCCTGGAATAAAAACCCTTATGGGGAAAAATTATTTCTGGAAAAAAGAAAATAGATCCAAAAGGAAAAAAGGGGGACTCTTCAAGCTCTCTCCCCTCCCAGGAGGATGAGAATCCTATAAATGTGGAAGCTACAAATAGCAAACAAGGCAAGATGAATAAATTTGAATCAAGGAAAAAAACTACCCAAAAGGAGATAGATTCAGGGAAACAGATGTGCTTGGACCAGAAGGTCTTCAGGAAAAATAAACCCAACCTAAGAAAATGAATTGCATATCATGGAATGGGAGAGGGATGAATAGTCCCGTGAAGTGGAGAATCCTTAAGGATATGATTGAAAGACAGAAAATTGATGTGCTTGTTGTGTAGGAAACTAAAATGAAAGAAGAATCCTTCCTATCCTCTTGTAAATTATGTTGGAAAAACTCTAAAGCCTTTGTTGTTAGCTCGAAAGGAGCTTCAGGAGGTTTAGCTGTGGTTTGGAACCCGAATAAGTTCAAGGGTACATTGCTAGTTAAGAGAGATAACCATGTGGCGGTGATGATGAGAGATCTTGAAAATAGGAGTATATGGGTTATTTCAAATATATATGCTCCCACCCATCACAAGGAAAGGAAACAACTTTGGCAACATCTTTTATCCTTTAATCACTCTATTAAAGGTTCTGGCTAGATTGTAATGGGGGATTTCAACACCCCAAGGACTCGGGGAAAAAAAAAGGAGGGTCTAAGGAGTTCATTGTTGGCATGGAGGATTTTAATCATTTCATAACATCTTCTCAGCTCCATGATATAGATCTAAAAGGCAACAATTTCACATGGTCTAACAGAAGGACTGGCACTCAACATATTCAAGTAAGATTGGACAGGGCTATGGTTTCAGAGGAATGGTTAAGCCAGGACATCTCCCTTTTTCTCTCCCCTAGATTGGATCAGACCACAACCCCATTCTTCTTTAAATGAAGAACCCTTCTCGAAGAAGAACTCCCTTTCATTTTGAGAAGATGTGGCTCCAAAGCGAGGATCTGAAAGATCTCATCAAAGAATGGTGGAAACTAAAAGTTAAAGGAACAACGATGTTTAGACTCTCTAAAAAACTTCAGAATGTGAAATCCCACCTTAAAGTGTGGAATAAAAAAGTTTTGGTAATATTTTCAGAAGAAGGTGGAAATCAGAAACGAACTACAGATTGTCCAAAGAAGAACTAAAAGACAAGGTATTGAGAATGATTCTGCTGATCATATTAAGGAAAGATCTCTCCTGTCGGACTACCATAATATTCTGGGAAAAGAGGAAATTTTTGGAGACAAAAATCCAGAATCACTTGGTTAAAGGAAGGAGACAAAAACACTAGATTCTTTCATCTATCCACCTTAAAGCGGAGAAGCTTTAACAGAATTAACAAAATCAGTAAGGAAGGGGGTGTCATGGTTGAGGAACAAGAAGAAATTGACAAAGAGACAATTTCTTTCTTCCAAAATTTACTCTCTAACAGCAAGGATCATAACCTCTTGAAAGAACAAGATTTCTTAAATTGTATCCCCAAGTTAGTCTCGATCGAAGAAAATGTTATGCTCTTAGCGATTCCTACCATTGAGGAAGTGGAATATGTTGTCAAACAACTCAGCCCGGACAAGGCACCTGGGCCTGATGGATTTCTAGCCTTTTTCTTCCAAAATTTTTGGGACATAATTAAAAAAGAGGTTTTTGAAGTAGTGAAGGAATTTTTCAAGAAGAAGGTAATGTTAAAGGACATGAACTGCACTTTCCTGACTCTGGTTCCGAAATGTAGTAATGCTATGGAACTAAAAGACTTCAGACCTATAAGTCTTTGTAACACTTCCTATAAAATCTGCACGAAAATTCTTGCCCTCAGGCTTTAGCTGATCCTGCCCAATATCATTTCGGAACAGCAAGGGGGCTTTGTTATAGGTAGAAAATTCAGGATGGGATAATTTCTATCAAAGAGACTATTCATTCAGCAAAAATCAATAAGAAGGTTGCTTTATTCTTAAAACTAGATATGGAAAAAGCTTATGATAGGGTTTCGTGGAGCTTTCTAGACAAAATCCTTGACAGGTTTGGTTTTGAAAGAGATTTGAGACATATGGTACAGGCATGCATCTCCAATGTATGGTTTTCTATCCTCATGAATGGAAGTCCTATTGGGTTCTTTCCTAGCACACAAGGATTATGGCAAGGGGATCCCCTTTCCCTTTCCTCTTCATTCTAATGGCAGAAGCTCTCAGTAGAAGACTCAATGTTGAAATGGAAAAAGGCTTCATCAAAGGGATTTCTCCGGCACTTGAAATGGAAAATGTTACTCACCAACACTTTGTTGATGACACTTTTGTGGTGGGGGAAGCTACTGTCCCGAGAAGCAAGAAAACTTAAATCCATTTTTGATGACTATATGGAGGTCTCGGGACAGCTAATCAACTTCAGAAAAAGTTCCTATTCTTTTTGAATACTATGGACAACCACTGTAAGAAGATTGCAGAAATTTTTGAATGTACCTATAAACCCTTTCCTACCTTATATTTAGGAATCCTCTGGGGATAGGAGACCCTCCTGTTTTGAATGGAACTTTCTAATTGAAAGGTTTGAAAGGAAATTAGTGGGTTGGAAAGCTAATCTATTATCCCAAGCAGGAAAAATTACTCTTCTGATCAGCTCTCTCCAGAGTCTTCTAGTGTATGCTATGTCACTATACCAACTTCCTGTTACAATAGGGGAAAGGTTGGAAAAGATCCAAAAAAGGTTTTTATGGAGCGACACAGAAAGTAAAGATAGAATCCCTCTTGTTTCCTGGAACAGAGTGTGTAGACCCAAAAAGCTTGGAGGACTAGGAATTAGAGATTGGTCCAAGATGAATAAAGCTCTACTTGCGAAGATTGGATGGAGACTAACCAAGGAAAATGGATTTTGGGCAGAATTCTTAAGAGAAAATATTGGCTAGATAATAATGATAAAAGATGGATGTTCAAACAGGTGAATTTCAATGGCTCATGCATATGGAAAGCCATTAACTGGGCCAAAGAAATTCTGAATAAGGGCAGTAGATGGAAAATAGGAAGAGGCAATGAGATAGGTTTTTGGAAAGATAAATGGGAAAGAGATTTCACCCTTCAAGATAAATTTCCACAAATCTCTGCATTACTGGAAGCTAAGTATGGAGAAAAATTAACAACTACATGGCTAAGGAAGAGAGTTTTCAGACTTGGAAAACTCTGGAATTAGATAGACATGAACTAAATGATCAAATGAGAGGGATCAATGATTTCTTAAAAAATTATGTATCTCTTAATAGCAAGGACCTAGATAGAATCATTTGGGACAAGGAACCATGTGGAAATTTTTCTGTCAAATCTGCCTATGGCCTCTTTTTTGAAGGTCAAATTGGTGAAGAAGACTTAATGGCTGGGAAGATCTGGAACAAGAATATAACACCCAAGGTTAATGTGTTCAGCTGGCTCACATTTGGAAATAAAATCCTCACGGTTGATAATCTGGTAAAAAGAGGTTTCCAATGGGTTAATAGATGTGTGCTATGCAAAAGAAAAATGGAATCTGTAAACCATATGTTTTTGGAATGTCTGTATGCACATCAACTATTATCCTCCATTTTGGATGGTTTCTCAGTAAACTGGGTCATACCCAAAGATATAAAGGAAGCTTGGAACCAATGGAAATGCCCTTTTCATAGTCAAGGGCTAAAAAATCTATGGATCATAAGCTTGGGTCATCTATGGTGGGAAATGGAAGGAAAGAAACAGAAGGATATTCAAAAACAAGAGTCTACCTATCAAACAATCAATAAAATACCTCTTCAGTGAAGTTAGAAACAATTTCTCTATACTCAGGAATAAAGAATTGGAAATTCTGGATAATGAACAACATATCTTAACGAATTGGAATGTTTCAAGGATTTCCCTACCAAACAGGCCTAATCCCAGATTAGAGATTAAGTGGAATCCCCCTTGTGAAGGTTCTCTAAAACTCAACTTTGATGGAGCTGCTAAAGGGAATCCAGGGAAGGTAGGGGGAGGTGGAGTTATTAGGGACTCTTTTGGTCATTTTATTCTTGCTTATTTCTTCGACCTTGGACAACAATCAAATAATGTGCAGAGGTAGCTACTCTATTTTGGGGGTGAAGATTGCAAAAGAAAAAGGTTTCAACCTCCTAGAAGTGGAAGGAGATTCATTGTATATTATTTCTTGTATGAAGGGCTCATCCAGACCTGCCATATCTATAGAAGACTTCATCAACAAAACTAAGTCATTTTTAAATTCTTTTGTGAATATTTATTTCAATCATGTGTATAGGGAAGGCAATGCAGTGCAAGACTTTTTTGTTAATCTAGGGGTTACCACTAATGGTCTTCATGTGGTCGAGCACCTCCTTGATATGAATGCTATTTTCATTGAAATCATGAAAAGGGAGGGAGCCTTTAATAATTTTACAAAATCCCCGCTCGTGCCAGTAAACTTTCATGATTTTTTCTCCCATGCGTGACTTGGTTTCCTTTTTCACTCGACCCACCTGATCTTTTTGGATTTGAGGAAACTGAAGAAAGAAAAACTATTTTTCAAGTCCATCTTCTCTACAAAAAAAAAATTGAGTACAGAAGGATGGGAGGGGACCTGGTGCACACTGAACCATCTAGGTGTCCAGAGATGTCCAAGGAGGCTGAAGCTCTTATGGAAACAATGGGATTATTATCCTTTCTCAAAATTTCGAGGGCTATGATGAGAGTCTGAGCGAAGCGGTTGCAAAAACTTGGAATGAGGGCAAGGTTCAGGTCAGCAACTGCTCTCTCACAATTTCACCCAAGCTCATCGCTAAAGTGACTAGCCTCACGCGTTGGAAGGTAGAAGCATTTTCAAACCTAAATCTGATTATAGTCTTGAGATTGATTATTTCTTTCAAGGAAAAGGGGATCCTATTTCTCTACATAATGGATACACCCAAAGTAAGTTACCTTCCCCTTATGATGAAATTTCCAAATTGATAATGTCTTACATTACTTTGGAAGGAAGATATAAGGTTATCTATGGCTACCATTTCCCAATGTTAAATCATATTCACAATTCCAAACCATACAACTTTCCTTTCTACCTATTTTCTTCTCTGGCTAAATCAATAACAATGGTGAAGAAAGGCACTTTCATTCTCCCTTTACACCAGGGTCTGATAAAAACTATCATTTGGCTGAGCACTCCTCTATTGGGAAAAAATGACAAATTTGGGGCTTCAGTTTCAAACTCTGCGCTGGGTAAAAGGACAGGGAGTATGGGAACCTAGGAGGATTGTTGGGATGATTGTGGTCCAGGGAATCCTATGGCCAAATGCACCAGGTCAAACATGGGTAAAGGGGGTGAAAAGAATCAGAAAAGAAAAGAGAAGAATACTGGATGGGCTGAGGAGGATAACATCACATATGTGTTGGATGAATGCCCTGGTGAAAACCCAACCCAGAAGGATTCCTCTCTTGACAAAGATGAAGGGGAAGCTGAGAGCAGTGAGGCAGAGGACAACAAAAATATCAAGAGTCTTCAGAGGACAAGAATTCCAAGAACACTGAGGAAGCTATCCACAGTTTGCATAATCTTAAAACGACTCAAATGGAACTTTTCTCAGCCCAGGAATCGGCTGTTAAAACCCATGCCTTCATGAGAGATTTTGAAAATTACAAACTGAACACTAATATAAATAGGCACAAAATCAGCCTGATCTCTATGGACCTTAAGGAGCTGCATGAAAAAATGGATAAAATGTCTTCCCTCATCCACAACGAAAACTCCAATAACACCAATGCCAGAAGAATGGAAATGGAAAATGAGTTGCTGAAAATGAAAGGTATTATAATACAAATCAGAGATGCACATATTCTCAATGTGAAAAGTACTATCTACCATCTCAAATTGCTGGCCGAAATGATCCAGTCCATGGAACTGGCAAAAGAAAAGGAAAAGGATGGTACAGGGCCGAAGGTGGTGATCAAAGAACCTAACTACAAGTACTGGAAGGAGACTATAACAACTCTAGTCAAAGAATGGAATGACTGCAAGGAGATAGTGGAAGATTTGATCAAAGATTAAGGAATGTCAATGGTTTGGATTTTGTTGTTTGTTTACCTTCATGTTGTTAGTTTAATCCTTCGAATTGCTACATACTGTAAATGCTATATAATGGATATCATATACTGTAATCTTTTTTTTGAATTTTGGAACAAGTATGGCCTTTTAAGTTTAATACTTTGGCCAATATAGAAGTATATTGTAACTCCTTGTAAGGGGGTAGGGTCCTCAAGTAGATCATATTTTAGAGATTTATTAGTTTTAGTCTTGCATAATCTTAAATAGTTTTTTTTTTATAGCTTCCTTAATGTTATGATTTCCTTTACAAAATATCGTAGGGTCTTAGAGCTTACATATTCACTATATCTCCTAATATTATATGTTTATTCTTATCCTTTATTAAATTTGAAGATGCATAAGTCCATTGATTCTTGTTTTAGAACAAGATTGAAACTTGAATGTTGAATATTAATAAGTTTTTAGCTTCATTTGTATTCTATTGAATATGTTGTGTGCTTGTCAAGTTATTTTATTTACAAGGTGTCATCTTTTAAAGATTTCTTATTTTTAGCCTTGCACAATCTACCATAAATAGTTTTTTCATTATAGGTTCCTTATGGGTATGATTTCCTTTAAAGAACATCGTAGGGTCTTAGAGATTACATATTCATTATATCTCGTAATATTTTATGTTTATTCTTATCCTTTATTATATATGAAGTATTTTTTCTTCTAATTCTTTGATTGAGACACTTTTAGATGCTTATTTTGTATGCATTTTCCAATAAATCTGTGTTCCATGTCATTGTATTTGAGGTTAAAATCCGTTTAGGTTCTAGGTACTAGCTTGGTGGGCTTTCTAAGAGCTTACATATTCATTATATCTCTTAATATTCAATGTTTATTCTTATCCTTTAATTGATTTAAAGTATTGTGTCTTCCGATTCTTTGATTGAGAATCTCTTATATACTTGTTTTGTATGCATTTTCTAATAAAAAAAAATCATGTCCTTCTATTTAAGGTTAAAAGTTGTTCGGTTTTTAGGTACTAGCTTGGTGGGATTTTAAATGGGTGTAATTTGAGTTCCATAATGGTTTTCATCCCGTAATGATGCATACAAGTTAGGAAATTGGTGATATTTTGCAAAGCAGACACATTGCCTCTTTGATCTTGCTAACCGAGGTAGTGTAATTTCTTGTAAAGAAGTCTCGAACACTGTATGTTTAATATATTTAAGATATTTGAGAAGTGAAATAGTACGGTGGAAGATTCACAAGCTTTTACACTATCAAATATGTATGTTTGTTTGTTTTTCTTTTTTTTTTTGTTTATTCTTTTTAAAAATCTGGTTTGTTTAGTTTCCTTAATTTATATATTTTAGATTTTTTTAATCCAAAAGCAAAAATGGTTTTACATTTGTAAAATTGACTTTAAAAATCTTCATCCTCATTGTAGTAAGGAATCATGTATAATCGGCCATAATGGATTTTGAAAATCTTAAAAGTATTGATCCATAACTTTTTGGAAGCACCCAAGTTACAATAAAGATACTTGAAAATCCATGATAGATAATAGATTGCATGCTAAAATTTGGTACATTGCACTATAAGTTGTTAAATTCTTGGCATTCATAGTGTTTGTATGTAATTGTTTGGTTTTTTTAATATTTAGGTTTTCTAAATTTTAAAATTTATTTGTTTGTAATATTTTTGAAACTTTCATATGCTATTAGAAAAAACATGTTAGAAATGTCAGAAAAAATCAAAACATAAAACTTATACAAATAAATTGAGAAAATTGACAAGTAATAGATCATTGATTCCAATTCACAAAATACTAAAAATAAATTAAAAAATAAAAACAAACTTGAAATTCTAAAAATTATACCCAATAAACTTTTATAAATTAATTCCCTTTCAACTAACACTCTAATCCATAATATCCAAAGTTACTTTCCCATCAATTGATCAATTATAAAGAGAACACTAAATTTTGTAAATCCATAATAAATTATCACTTTCAATTGTTTATTAGGTAGAAAAACTTCTTTTGCTTATGATCATCTTTAATTGATTTTACTTTTCCTTCAACATATGTTAAGAAAAATGTGTAGGAGAATATATTTATTTATTAGTAAATTTTAAATTTCTTTGGTTGCTAGAAATAAGGTTTTTTTATAATGTAACAAATTTTCCCTACACATCTTCATACACAATCAAGTATAGATGGTCGGGATAGGTCCCATAGTGCTCACCTAACTTTGAAAGAGTTTTAAAGCATGCTTGCAAATACACTTGTGCCTCGATGAAAATTGATATCATAAATTCCACTATGGGTTGAAATATTGTTGATTAATGCATATGTATTTGTTTTTATAGCAATACATATTTTCCTAAGACTTTTTTCATGGTTTGTATTGTCGGTTGAATATATGTTTTAACTAAATTTTTAATCGAGGTTTCAATATATTGTGTTTGTTTTATTGATTGAATTATGTACCTTAGTAACGCTCTCAGGTGGCTGTGAATTCCAATTTATTTAAGAATTGTTTTTATCATTATTCTAGAAAGATGGAAATAAGTTGTATATTAACATAAATTTTATGTATATTTGTAGAGGCTTATTAAAAAATTATCATCTGTCATTGTCTACGACTACCTTAATTCATTAGTAGTAAAATACTATTAAAATAGCAACCAAAAAAAGGTTCATATTGTAATGCCCACCACCAATTTACACACCTGAAAACAACACTAAATTACCGTAATAAATATTTTTGTCTTTCATTTCTCGTTACATGACACCACATGGGCTCAAGTAGAGAAAGTCAACATCACATAAGACACTTACACAAGTATGGACCCACATAGATAACATCATAACACCATGTGCAAGTCAATGCGACACTTTCCCAATCGAACATATACAACTTATAACCCACCACGAAGAGCTCAAGGATAGGCACGTTCCACAACACATCATCACCATAGTTACATATTATTTACAATTTAAAATTCCAAGAGCATTTATTGCACAAGCATAAGTTATCATTCTCAACCAACAAATTTTTAATTTCATTTAAGATTTAACTTAATAAAAGTACACTTAATTTGGCTCTTTTTCTCCTTTACAATAATTTTCCATAACTCCATTTTTATTTGACATATTTAAACACATACAAAACTCATGATACCCGTTCTTATGCTAGGGTTCAATTTCTCAAAACATGTTTAATTGACATTTAATTTTACTGTCATTACGTAAGGGAACTAACATGAAGTCAAGGGCGAAGAAATATTATGAGTTTAAGGAGATGAAGTTTTAAGTTACCTCTTCCTATAAACTTTCCTCCAAAAGAGTACCTTTATTTTCTTGTTATAGTTGATATAGTTCACTAGCAAGTTTGAGTCAATTCAACATTTTCACATCCTGAAATTGTGTGTGTGTGTGTGTGTGTGTGTGTTTTATCGAAATTTTGATCTCACCAAGAGAAATTCATATTCATTTTTAACAACATGAGAATGCCTAATTAAGTTATAAGGACTTCAAGTATGACGTTATTCTAAACCAAAATCTCATTTACTCTTATACTCTTTACACTTACTGCGTACTTTGGTCTCTCTTTCGTATCACTATTGGCATTGTTTTAGAATAATTATAGTTCAAATAACACATAATTTACACTTAGGGATTCATGACTGCAAAGAGTGTGACCCTGCACAAGACAAGTCATTTCATTACTCTTATACATTCAAGTATTAAACATGTATATTATAAGCGAGACATCTAATACAATTTTATGCATTTCAAATTCCTTCCAAGGAACTATTTCAATCATTGGGTAATTATGCATCGGCGTCTCTTTCACCAATAACCTTAAGAGAGGTCCCACGATCTATCAACTTCAAAAGCATTCAAGGGGGAAAACTACACCCTACTACAAGACAATACAAGAGAGTTCCAATATTTTTAACTCACATAACCTTCGAGCAACATGAGGTTATCCGCTACTACACACCAAGGGAACACATTTATCTAAGAGGGACAAAAGGGGTTTAAAAATAAGAGTTTATTGCATTGTTCATTGTTGTCCAAAATGTGCCCCTACTCATTTTGTGGCTAACTCCTCTCATTTTTTCCTCTCTTGTGCCTCAGTCACAAAATTTTACTTTTGTGCACTCAAAACCTTCTCCGAAATGACACCATTGGATAAAGCTCTTTCTCAGCTTTCTAGAAAGGTAAAGTTTTCCTCCTAACTCCTTGTATTTTTGAAGTTATGGCTCGGTGGATTTTTTGTGGGAAAACTTCCTCCCTAGAAGGCCCGCAGCCAATGAGATGACGCCACGTGTCCAAGAAGTGGCGGGGGTTGGAGGAAAACTTGGTTTTCTACCAAGTGTTTTGGCAAAAATTTCAAGAGGAAATATTTTTCCGCAGGCCCGCCAATGAATCATATTACGCCACGTGTCCAAGGGAGGAATTTGCAAAATTTGGCTAAGTGTTGGCGCATGGAAAATTTTGGGAGGTAAGCCCACACCCAATCATGTTGTGCCACGTGTCACCGGAGCCTGGAACGGCGGAGCGCGGGAGGAAATTGGGATTTTTCCCAAAGTGTTTACGTAAAAGTTAAAATGCTTGCGGAGGTCCCGTAACCAATGAAATACCGCCACGTATCTTAGACCGCAGAGAGGCGGGGAGAGTTTGGAGAATTTTCCAAAGAGGAAACAAAGGGAAATTTTGTAAGGAAAGCCCGCCCCCCCTTATTGCAAGCCAATAGAATCTTGCCATGTGTCCAGGTGGTGCCAAAACTTAAGAAAAGCCCACAAGTAAAATCTTAAGGGGAAGACCCACACCCAATGGGGTTATGCCATGTGTCCAGGTCAAAAATTATCAAAGTGACTCGCAGAAAATTCAAGAAAGGCATGCCCGCGTCAATCAGCGCTTGCCACGTGTCCCAAACTCACCGGCCGGTGGGACTTTTGAGAAAAATTTTCAAAGGCGAAAATAAAGGAAAATGGAGCAGGATGGGCCCGCGCCCAATAAAAATGTGCCACATGGCACTTGGAGAGGCGGAGCGCAGGATTTTTGAAAAATTTTCCCAGATGCAAAAAGGGAAAATATTCAAAATTTTTGCCCGCCAACCCGATTTGGCCCTATTTTGTCCTAAAACGTCAAATGGCCATATCTTTCGATCCAAAGCTCGGCTTTTTTGCGTTCTTTATATCAATGGAAAGATGGTGAAATTATCTACAAGATTCGAGGGTCATTTTTGAATTTTTATGGAGTTTGAGAGAGAAAATAGAAAAACACCTGCGCACATGGTCATGGACAGAAATGATGTTTCAACCACCATTTTTAATGAAGAATGGCTCGCATTCTCTCCCAAAGATGGTTAAAAATGTCGGGAATGGGTTTGTAAGGATGCCCATGTTGTTTTGAATGCATTTTGGTCAATAGTTGAATTCCTTCCACGTTTTCCCGTGTTTCTCTCTCCCGGCTCGCCCTCGACCGTGAAAAGCCATATTTGGCTCATTTTCAAAGGGTTGAACATTTTTTTGTGCATTGCAGTCCCCTTTTCTCACATTGGAAGTGATTTTGGTGGAATATCGACCTTTTCTAAGAATTGCAACCTATTTTTGCCTCTCATTTGTTGTAATGCAAGTGATTTTTATGTTAAAATAACAATACAAGCCCGTGATTAATTTTCCATCCTCTCGCTTGTGTTGTTTGATTAATTTCAGATTCTTCATTACGCTTATCAGCTTGTGCATGTTGTTTTGTTGCATTTTATGACTTGTTTCAATCTGCAGAAGTGAAAAATGCTCACCACTCCTTTGGTGCATCACTTATTAGCATTAGTTTTAGTTTTTGCATGATCTATCTTTGTCCCTTTGGAAGTTAGAGTAGAGATTAGGAATCTAAACGTCTATGACTTGTAAGTGATAAATTTGATCGAGGAGTTGAGGAACCGACCTCTAATCGGAGATTCCTTTCCCATTTTGCAAGTCCCACACTTGGGGAGAGGATTAAATGTTGTGCCATCACACTTTGGATGTCTAAAGTATCAAATTAGAAATTTGATCAACATCCAAGGGTGCTGCTGATTTGCAACAACAGTTTTGGCACGCCCGGTGGGACCTTAGAGGTCTTCATCTTCTTTGCAACAAAATTGATGTGCATTTGTTGCAAGTTTCTTGTTTAAAGAGCCCTAAATTTCACATCCGCGACTCTAAGGAAGAAGAATTAGTGGTTTTAGAAGTGCGGACACTGAAAACTCATGAGAAGAATCACTACAAGGTCAAGAGCTGGAGAAGAAGAGGTGTTGTTTGAATATCTACAATTATCTCCAAGAAGAAGGCAAAGTGGGAGGAGAATCCAAAGGTCTCCATCTCCACCAAACAGAACTCTCTCAACTCCTCCACCTGGTAGGCCTTTCATTCAATCAACAAGAGTTCTAAGGCCAATCAAAATGGCACAAAACAACCCCTATGTCAATTTCACTGGCAGCAACCCACTTGCTCTCAATGCACAAAATCCAATCCCAGTTGCAGCATTGAAGAACATCCCATACTTCACTGGAGAAAATCAGACCACTCTTGGTGATCATGTCAAGGATATTGCCAACATTTGTGCAATCCATGATATCAATGAGATGCAAGTTTTGTTAAACTATTGGCATCATCATTCAAAGGGAAAGCTTTGCAATAGTTTAGAGTCTTGCCTCGTCAGTTCTATCCAAAATTGGAACCAGCTATGTATAGCCCTCCATGAGCAATTTGGAGAAAAGGGAGACAACTTGTCTCTTTTGGAGCAGCTGACAACCATCAAGAGAGCTCCCAATGAGCAATTGACTGACTTCAACTTCAGATTTCAAAGGAC
Source organism: Taxus wallichiana var. yunnanensis (assembly GCA_018340775.1). Classification (NCBI taxonomy): domain Eukaryota; kingdom Viridiplantae; phylum Streptophyta; class Pinopsida; order Cupressales; family Taxaceae; genus Taxus; species Taxus wallichiana. Next base: position 749,164,876 of record CM031244.1, on the reverse strand, counting down.
TTGGGAGAGAATTCCAGTGGTAGTCAGGCCAACAACAGAAGGTGCTTTCCTTTATTACCTTAAAGCTTTAAATTCGACATTTCTATGTTAATTCAGTCCATGGGAGGCACAACTATCCCCATTGCTTATAGCATTGCCATTAGAGCTGAAAATTGTTTGATTCAAGCTGGCAAGCTAGCTCCTAGGCCTCCAATGCCATTATTTACAAGTTTAGATAGCCCAAGTACTAGCCAAGTGCCTAATTTAGCTTCTATTCCCACTCCTAGAAATCAGAATTCAAGTGAAGCTTCCACTTCATCTTCTAGTGCCTCAAATGAACTTCAAGAAGTCATGAAGCAATTGCAAAATCTAGGTAATGAGCTGGTTACACTCAAAAGGCAGCAAGCCCAAGGTTTTAGACCTTCCTTCCAGCCTCAAGCTCACCCTAACAGAAACCATATCAACTCCAAAGACCACCCAATCCACCAAATCAGGAACCAAGCAAGGCCTCATGTCAACAGACCATTTCAGCCCTATAATCCCAATGCTACATCTGCATCTAAAGCATTAGTGCCAGTACAAAACAATATAGCTCAAGAGTATGATTGGTGTTTCCCATGCAACGAACCTCATAACCAATCCATGTGCTTCAATGGTGCCTTGAACCAAGCATTAATGGTGACAACAATTGGTGTGGAGGGTGAAGGTAGTCAAGGAAATAACCAGCAACAAGAAACATTCCAGCAGCAATGGTCAGCTCCAAATGATACCACACTTATAAACCGGCAAAGCGTAAGATTTTTGTGGCATGAATCAAATGGTTTCCCAAAGTGTTGCAGCCAACACAAGGTCAAAGAGAAGAAATTTGGGTGAAGAACAACCATTAGCTCCAAGCAATCCTCAATCTTCTATCAATCCACAAACTATTGGCAAACAAAATTTGATCCCAAACACGCAAGGGCTACCCAAGACAGCTCCTAGGCCAACTCAAATGCTAGTTGCTGCTGCCCATGTGCAAGGAATGAATGTGCAGGCCAAGGGACAGAAGAGGGATACTTCATCTCCGTTCAATATCATTGATCATATGAAGAAGACAAATGTAAACATATCAATGTGGGAATCACTATCTATCCTGCCAAAGAGATTTGCTACACACTACCATGAAGGACTGGTCAACTTCAAATCAGCAAGTCCAAATGCAAGAGAAGGTGCTCACAAATGTTGCCTAGCCTGAGGGAAATCATGGAGGACAGCAAGGTAAAATGTTGAAGCCCCCTCCATTCTATGTTTCATTGATCATTGGAAATCAAGTAGTACACAATTGCATGATTGATTCCGGGGCAAGTAGTTCAAGAATGCCCAAGCAAATAAGCTGATCCGACTTGGGTATTCAAGATGAAGTCATATCCAAGGGGGTAGTGTAATTGGATGGGACAGCAAGAATAAATGATCGGGGTGATTAAAAATTGAGTCTTACCTTGCATGCATGCCCCAATGTTGTTGTTTTGTAAGATGTCTCAGTAATAGACCTTCCACCAATATTTTCCCTCTGTTTGTCAAGGGATTTCACAACCAATATTGGAGGTTACTTATCCGCTGATTGGTCACACATGTCGTTGAACAAGATATGGAACCAAGGCCACGATAAGATCTCGAGCCTATTGCAAACTTTCACATTGAGCCTTACACTCCAAGTCAGATCAATACCAATTGTTCATCATTTGATCAAGAAGATTATCCAAGCACTTATGAAGTCGACATCAAGGTAGGAAGTATCCCAGATTTGACTCTTGATGAATGGGAAAACAAGGTACATGCCTTTGATCCTTACCAAGAGGTAGAAGAGTCTCGATTTGGAGTCTATTGCATACATGAAGAAAATCAGCCTATTCCTAGCATCACCAAGCCAAACCACAAAGATGACAATGAGGTATGACAGCTTGTTTTTGATGGATCAAGGAGTAGACAAGGTGCGGGAGGGGGAGCTATGCTTGTTTCACCACAAGGAGTTAATTATTATTCAGCTTTTAGATTTCAGTTTGCATGCTCTAACAACACTGCTGAGTATGAAGATTTGATACAAGGATTGCATTGGTCAATCAAGAGAGGGATAAAGAACTTGCAAGTCTTTGGTGACAAGTGAGTTGATTGTTAACAAGTTAAGGGGCAGCATGTGTCAAGAATGATCTACTCAAATGCTACAAGAATAGGGTGTGGGACCTCATTGAAGATTTTGAGGGCTTTAGCATAAAATCCTAGGAAAGAGAACCAAGCTGCCGACAAAGCTTGCATCGATTGGGGCAGCCTTTGACGTTGTTGAAAGCATTCAAAAGGACAAGGTACAACCAAACATCCATGTGATTGTGAGGCCTTCAATGTCGGACAACAATGTAAGTTGGCAAGTATTTGAAAATGATCAACAAATCATCCATTTCTTGTAAGAAGAGGTCTGAGTTTTCAACTAAAAATTAGGAAAAGTTGGAGTAAAGATGGTGACCGTGGTGGTGTGACTTAGAACCAACAAACTACCAAAGGGAATTATTACTTTGGAGTCCATTTTCAATCCTAATGATCAGTTTAGGAAGGAGAAAGCAATCACTCCAAATTGGTAAGATGACAATGAGCAAGAAATGTATGAGTTCATACAACTTTGTCAAGAATTCCCGATGTGTTTGCTTGGAGTTATGAAGACTTAAAAGGTTTCAATCCCGAGTTAGCTCAACACACTATTGAATTGGATCCAAATACTAAGCCCATCGTGCAAAAACAAAGGCGTCCAAGCCCCACATGGAGCCTCTCATGAGAAAAGAATTGAATAGGTTGATAGAATCCGAGAATCATATTCCCTATCAAGCATTCTAGTTAGGTGGCCAACTTAGTTCAAGTTAGAAAGAAGAGTGGGGAAATCAGGTTATGTGTTGACTTCAGAGATTTGAATAGAGCATCTCTTAAAGATCATTATCCACTTCCTTCCATGGAGCAGATTTTACAAGTTGTTTACGGCTCCAAAGGTTTTCATTACTTGATGGCTATTCAGTGGTACAATCGGGATTATGGTGAAGGAAGAGGATCAGTTCAAGACATCCTTTACAACCAAATGGAGAACTTATGCATACAAGAAAACTCCATTTGGGCTGCCCAACACTAGAGCTACATTCCAAAGAGCAATGGATATGGCGTTCAAGGATTTAATTAACAACATAGTGCTGATATATCTTGATGATATCACTATTTTTTCAAAAAATGCAGCAGATAACCTCTCTCATTTGAGACAAGTGTTCCAAAGGTGTAGAAGATTTGGAGTCTCCTTGAATCCTAAAAATGTATTTTTCTAGCCCGTGAAGGAAATATCCTTGGCCACATTGTCTCTAAAGAAGGACTAGCAATTGATCCAAAAAGAGTTGAATTCATAAGAGCACCGCCATTGCCAAGCCACAAGAAGGCCCTACAGAGGTTCTTGGGGAGAATAAATTTTGTCCAAAGGTTTGTCCCAAATTTTGTAGCCTTTTGTCAGCCTATCACCAAGATGTTAAAGAAAAGCATGGCTTTCAAATGGATGGTAGAAGGTAAAGAGAGTTTTGAAGCAATGAAAGAAGCCATCTCTCAAGCACCAACTCTCATTAACCCGGATTTCTCCAAGGATTTCATCCTCTATGAATTTGGGGGTGATGATACTATTTCGCAATTTTGGTACAACAAAACAAGGACAATGATGAGCAGCCAATTGCTTTCTTCAGCCAAATCCTGGAGGACTATGAGGTGAGATATTCTTTTATTGAGAAGCATGTTCTTGCAGTAATCAGAAGCTTGAAGAAATTCAAGCATTTAGTCTCAAACAACAAGGTTCAGTTGCTGGTTTCTCACGTGGGAGTTAAAGACTTCCTCCTCAACAAAGACTTGAATGAAAAAAGGGCAGGTTGGATTACTCGTGTCATGGAGTATGACATTGAGATCAAAGTCACCAAGTTAGTAAGAGGAAAAGGATTGTGTGAGCAGCTGATCTTGAGTAAACAAGAGGAATCATGCAACGAGAAGGAGGTTGTTTTGGCGTTGCAAGACAGCCATGAGCAAGGAAGCACTCAAGAGGAGAATGATGGTGTCCCCACTCCTTGCTGGACCTAAGGTATAATGCACTTCCTAAGCACAGGTCTATGTCCTCTAGAGATGAACAAGACCCAAAGAAGACACTTCAGGTTGCAAGCTATCCCATATGCCCTTGTTGATGGTGTTTTATTCAAAAGAGATGTGAATGGAGTAATCGCTTGAGATGCATTGGTACAAATCAGATTCATAAGGTGTTGGAAGAGTTCCATGGTGGACCATTGGTGGTCATTTTGCACCAAGAGTGACAGCTCTAAAGATCATGAGGGTTGGCTATTATTGGCCCAAGATTTTCAATGATTGTTATGCATGGATTAAGAGGTGCAAGAATTGTGCATTCTTCACAGTAAAGAGAGACTAGCTGCCCTTCAATTGCATCCAATTTTAGTTGACCAGCCATTCATGCAATGGGGTTTGGACTTCATTGAGTCATTAATCTCAATTCAAGCCAAGGGCACAAATAGATTTTAACATGCCACATATTACTTCACCAAGTGGATCGAAGTGGTAGCACTCAAGAAAGTGAATGAATCTAGTGTCCTATACTTCTATGAGGGAATAAGCAACTAGGTTTGGCATACCAGCTAAAATAATATCGTATAATGCATTGGCATTCATTGGATCCAAGGTGACCGAATGGGCTGTCAAGAATGGGATCTACCTAAGTACTTCATCAAACTATTACCCCTGTGGTAATGGCCAGCTGAATCTACAAACAAGAACTTCTTTGAGGATCATTAGGATGACTCTTGATGAGAATCAGAGGTCTTGGCATACCAAATTGAAATCAGCCTTATGGGCTGATAGGATAACTCCTAAAAGATGTACAAGTAACTCTCCATTCAAGCTTATTTATGGAAGAGAGGCAATTTTGCCCATATCACTTGAGTTGCCAACATTGGAACTCATGAAGCTTGATTAGAGTTGTTGGAGTTTGAGCCCATGGAAGTCGGGATATGCAGAATTGATGGAGCTCCAAGAAATCAGAAATCAGGCATCCCAAGCAATGGAGAAGGATCAGGCTTTGATAAAGAAGACCTTTGATAGAAAGGCCAAGAACAGATCCTTCCAAGTTGGAGATCTAGTGTTAAAATGGGATGCAGATAGAGCAAAACCGGGAAGGCATTCAAAATTTGATGCCATTTGGAATGGCCCATACATGGTCACAAAGTGTAAGGACAAAGCAATGCTTTCCATTGTCTTCATTGGATGGCAAAGAACTATAGATTCCAGTCAATGGAATCCATCTGAAGCATTGCTACTGAAGGAAATGCTTCACCCTGTACATATTAGTTTAGGTTTTTCATTCCTCCAAGTGCTTGTGCACATTGTTTTTTTGTCACACACGCTTTTCTTTCCCTAAGTGCTTTGGGCACAAGCTTATTGTTCATGGAGATGTGTCGCAGGCCTTGCTCCATCGGTGATATTCCATCTTCCTCCTTGCAGTTGTTCTAGATAGTTGGGGTATCAAATAGAGAATTCAATGACTCCATGCCCAATGGTTTGCTTCAGAAACCGGTAACTTCATCCACAGCGAGATGACCCTCCGAGTCACCAAAATTGTTATCCAAAATGTGCCCCTACTCATTTTGTGGCTAAATCCTCTCATTTTTTCCTCTCTTGTGCCTCAGTCACAAAATTTTACTTTTCAGCACTCAAAACCTTCTCGGAAATGACACCATTGGATAGAGCTCTCTCTCACCTTTCCCGAGAAAGGTAAATTTTTCCTCCTAACTCCCTGTATTTTTAAGTTATGGGTTTGGCGGAGTTTTTGTGGGAAATTTTCCCTAGAAGGCCCGCAGCCCAATGAGATGATGCCACGTGTGCAAGAAGTGGCATGGGTTGGAGGAAAACTTGGTTTTCTACCGTGTGTTTTGGCAAAAATTTCAAGAGGCAATATTTTTCCGCGGCCCGCCAACGAATCATATTACGCCACGTGTCCAGGGGAGGAATTTGCAAAATTTGGCTAAGTGTTGGCACATGGAAAATTTTGGGAGGTAATCCCGCGCCCAATCATGTTGTGCCACGTGTCATCGAGCACTGGAACGGCGGAGCGGGGAGGAAATTGGGATTTTTCCCAAAGTGTTTGCTCAAAAGTTAAAATGCTTGCAGAGGGCCCGTAACCAATGAAATACCGCCACGTGTCTCGGATCGGTGGAGGGTGGGGAGAGTTTGGAGAATTTTCCAAAGAGGAAACAAAGGGAAATTTAGTAAGGCAATCCCACCCCCCCCCCTTATTGCAAGCCAATAGAATCTTGCCACGTGTCCAGGTGGTGCCAAAACTTAAGAAAAGCCCGCAAGTAAAATCTTAAGGGGCAAACCCACACCCAATGGGGTTATGCACGTGTCAGGTCGAAAATTATCAAAGTGACCCGCGGAAAATTTAGGAAAGATAGGCCCGCGTCCAATCAACGCTTGCCATGTGTCCCAAACTCACCGGGCCTGGTAGGGACTTTTGAGAAAAATTTTCAAAGGTGAAAATAAAGGAAAATGGAGCAGGATGGGCCCGCGCCCAATAAAAACATGCCATGTGGCACCTGGAGAGGTGGAGCGCGGGGATTTTTTGGAAAATTTTCCCAGATGCAAAAAGGAGAAAATTCAAAATTTTTGCCCGCCAACCCGATTTGGCCTCGTTTTGTCCTAAAACGTCAAATGGCCATATCTTTCGATCCAAAGCTCGGTTTTTGTGTTCTTTATATCAATGGAAAATCTGGTGAAATTCTCTACAATATTCCAATGTAATTTTTGCATTTTGATGGATTTTGGAGAGATAAAATAGAAAAACGCCTCTAGCACGTGGTCATGGACAAAAATGATGTTTCAACCACCGTTTTTAATGAAGAATGGCTCGCATTCTCTCCCTGCATGGTTAAAAATGTCAGGGAATGGGTTTGTAAGGATGCCCATGCTGTTTTGAATGTGTTTTGGTCAATAGTTGAATTCCTTCCACGTTTTCTCGTGTTTCTCTCCCGGCTCGCCCTCGTGCACCGTAAAAGGCGATTTAGCTCATTTTCAAAGGGTTGAACATTTTTTTATGCATTGCAGTCCCCTTTTCTCACATTGGAAGTGATTTTGTGGAATATCGACCTTTTCTAAGAATTCGCAACCTATTTTTTCCTCTCGCTTGTTGTAATGCAAGTGATTTTGATGTTAAAATAACAATACAAGACCGTGACTAATTTTCCATCCTCTCGCTTGTGTTGTTTGACTAATTTCAGATTCTTCATTACGCTTATCACTTGTGCATGTTGTTTTGTTGCATTTTATGACTTGTGTCAATCTGCAGAAGTGAAAATTTGATCGAGAGGAGTTGAGGAACCAACCTCTAACTGGAGATTCCTTTCCCATTTTACAAGTCCCACACTTGGGGAGAGGATTCAATGTTGTGAAATCACACTGGATGTCTAAAGTATCAAATTAGAAATCTGATCAACATCCAAGGGTGCCGCTGATTTGCCACAACATGATTACTTTAACACATAAACTCCACTCGTGTCATTTAAATCTCACCACGAGATCAATCGTAGGAATATCACAAACTACCTTTGCAAGGTTTTGGCCACTCACTAGGGTACCAAGGAAATTACACACATGAGGTTTAAACTTATACATGATATGATCAGACCTACCACACCTAGAAATGTAGGTCCCACTCACCCAAATATGATAGGGTTCACATGACATAGTCACCACCTCACAAAATATTTAATGGAAAGGTATTTTATAAGACTTTTCTTAGGGGTAGGACAAGAAGACAAATTGGGAGGATTAAATCATTTCTTAGGACATAAGGTTGTTACAAAACTGGACAAATTTCTTCATAGGGAGGGTACAACCAAGGTTATACACTCACTTCATTGTGATGATGAAGATAAGATAAGTTTTCTACTAAACATTATGAGTTTACGAATGAGCCACAATAATTACCTAAAGAATAGATGGTTTCAAATATCTAAACCATAAGCACCACAATTAAATCCATATAGTCATGAAATACATGAGGTAAATGGTACACCCCCTTTATTTCCAATTTAGATTGTCAACTATCTGCTTGGTTAATCAAATTAACATTTTTCTACATAGATGATCCTATATCCATTCGGTGACACTCCTACTGACATAGGAAAGTTATTTTAAAACAAGGCAGATTCAAACCACATCATTTTTATATACAATGTTTAATACATAAGAATTTAAGAAAAAAAATGGTTTTTGGCTCAGACTTAAATAATGCATTTTTTTAACTCACTTTCATTCAACATTTGTAATTTATTTCAATGTATAATGTTTAAATTTCATCTCACTAATTACAACATATCACACTCTTAATCCTTCTTGTTCGGAGTACCTACAACCAACGTTGTGTCAGTCCTAGGACTAGTATGGAAAACCCTTACACTCAAGCACAAAACAACACATTGATCATTTCAAGTAAATCCAAACAAGGTAAAAAGAGAGATAAAGATAGGAAGAGAGAGAAGGAGAGGGCATTTCCTCAAACATTCACACTTCCAACTTCATTTACACTTGTTTAATTCAAGAGAGAGACTAGGGAAGAGAGAGAAAACTAGAATACCCCCTTTTTATTCACAATATCATAACTAATTTACATTTATTATCCCTTTTCATTGTATTTCAACCCATCTACAGTTCTAATCCATTAATGTTGTCAAGACAAGCCAATATTTCATAATTATTTCTAGAGAGAGATGAGGGAGGAGAGAGAAAACACTATAAATTGCAAAATTCATTCATAAAATTAATTTGATTAAAACATACTCTACGCAACAGTGAGACTATATAAAAAGGGTAACGAGTATTAACAAGTACAATGGGAGTGTTAGGAGAAATTTCTAGCTCAAGTTGTGAGTTTGCACAAATTTCCCCAAACAACTAAAGTCCTTACAATCTAGGTCCCGAAAGCATTCGTTTTAAGTTTAAAAGTAAATTTCAATGATTCCTACTTACTCCCATACAAAGAACTCATCGATTCGATGGAAGTCAATTTTGACAAATAAGGCACAAAATATAAAGGTAACTTTGAGACCAATTATTGTAAGCGCATCAAACACTATTGTTGTATAACGATCAGTGGGCCCCAAACCCATCTTGAAAATATAGCTTACAAAATAATTTTCTTGAAGTTCTGAGTTGGTTTCAATTCTCACATTTTTGGTCTAGAGGTACATAGGGGTAGTTTTCAATTTCACCAAATCGATACAACAACTGTAAGCCAAAACCGATCGCATTTTCTTAAGAACGAAAGCGTCACCCCGAGTGACAAAAATACAAAATGGGAATCGAAATTTGTCTCTCCAAGGCATAAAATTGAGTTTATCAGTTATATGTATCGCCTTCATGGTGTCCTGAATCATTAAGAATCATACTAGATGTCTAGATTGGTAAAACAATTTTATTTGGTGCTCCATGTGCATGGTGTACGAGATCAAAACTATTTTTTTGAAGTTTTCAATAAGGAAAGAGTTTTATTTCTAATTCTATTTGTATCCTCTATTATTCTAAAGTAATTAATACTTAAACATGAACATTATAAAATGTGAAATTTTAATGCAAGAGGAAGGGAAATCCATACCATCTTCGACACTTGTTGGAGGCATCTACTTGGGTATTTTCTCACAGACATTGATCGAAGATCACATTTGGTTGAGAGTTTCCAATGCCTTTTCCATGAATCCATTTTTTGCATAAACAAAAATCATGGAATTCCATGAAACCACATTTTTCTATTTTTATTTTTCATTCCTACACATTTTACCAAACAATTCATGTGCTTTGCTTATGCTTCCACATTTTAATATTTGTTTTTCCAGGGCATATAAATCTAAGACATCTGGAAAAACTTGTCATCTAGACTCTTATTTTTTCACATATTAGGAGGAAATTGGTAAGGTTTGTGGAATGAGGTATAGCGTCAGGCATTTACATTACTCGACAACTCCCAAGGTTATCTCAACAAGCTCAAATATCATAGCATTATGTATAGTCGTAAGGAGAATGCTGATAGTGGAATTTTTCTGCTCTAGATAATTTATTTTCCTTGGAACTTCAAATCCCTTTCAATGAACCCATCCTCTTCATATACTACAATCATCAGTTCTCATGAGACCACACTTCTTTTAGGAATTTTGTCAAACACTTCACGTGCCTATTGAAAAGTTCCACATTTTACATACACAAATTTCCAAGTAAAATGTCTCCTTCCATCTACTATCCACTTTTAATCTTTTTTAAGGTATTTATTCAAAAAATTTGCATGACTTCTACTTTGGTAGACATCTCTACAACAACTTCAAAACCAGAATAAATCCCCTTTTATTATGTTTGATGGTGTTTATAGCTTGCTTCACGATCTATTTAAATGAATGGGTTGGGTGGATGCTAGAAATAGGGCTTGGCCATTTGGTGGAAGTCCATACCATTTAAAAACTCGTCTTAGCTCAATTGAGCTATCGACACAACTAACAAAGCAAAGATATAAGTGAAAACAATGCCCAAACTTGTATGGCACACACATAACTACTATGGCACTAGCCACTACAACATATGAGATAAAATCCCCTTTCTATTATGCTTTGGTGGAAGCCCTTACCCATCCATGTGCGCGGTGTATGGGATCAAAAGTTTGTTTTTGAAATTCTCGATCATGAAAGAGTTTTATTTTTAATTCTAGATTCTTCCCCTATTGTTCTAAATAAATTAATACCAAACCAGGAAAATGATAAAATGTGAAATTTGAATGCTAGAGGAAGGAAATCCATATTGTCTTCAATGTTTTCTAGAGGCATCTGCTTGGGTATTTTCTCATATACTTTGACCAAAGAATTGCATTTGGTTGAGAGTTTCAAATTCCTTTTCCAAGAATCAATTTTGTGCATAACCAACAATCATGCAATTCCGTGAAACTGCATGTTTTCTATTTTTATTTTTCATTCACACGCATTTTGTCAAACAATTCATGTGCTTTTCTTATTCTTCCACATTTTAATTTTTTTTTCCAAGGCATATGAATCTACGACATCTGGAAAACATGTCGTCCAAACTCTAATTTTGGCATAGCTTAGATGGTAGTTGGTAAGGGTTGTGGCATGAGGTCTAGCACCGTAATTTGCATTACTTAACTCCTAAGGTTGTCTCAACAAGCTCAAATATCACAACATTATGTACATGTCGTTGTATAATAGGTGTAAGAAGAAATCGATAGTGGAATTTTTCTTCTCTAGATAATTACTTTTGCCTGGAACTTCAAATCCCTTTCAATTAACTCATCCTCTTCATATACTGCAATCATTGCAGTTCATGAGACCACACTTCTTTCAAGCATTTTGTCAAACAATTCACGTGCCTAGTGAGAAGTTCCACATTTTGCATACACAAATTTCTAGGTAAAATGTCTCCTTCCATCTACTATCCACTTTTAATCTTTTTAAGGTATTTATTCAAATAGTTTGCATGCCTTTTACTTTGGTATACATCTCTACAACAACTTAAAAACCAAAATAGATCCCCTTTTATTATGTTTGATGGTGTTTATATCCTACTTCATGCTCTATTTTAATGCATGGGTTAGGTGGATGCTAGAAAGAGGGCTCGACCATTTGGTGAAAGTCCATACCATTTAAAACTCGTCTTAGCTCGGTTGAGCTCTAAGACACAACTAGCAACAAATATATAAGTGAAAACAATGCCCAAACTTATATGGCGCACACATAACTACCATGGCACTAACCACTACAACATATGAGATAAACTCCCCTTTATATTATGCTTTGGTGGAAGCCCTTACCCATCCATGTGCACGGTGTACACGGGATCAAAAGTTTTTTTTTTGAAGTTCTCGAGCAGGAAAGATTTTTTATTTTTAATTCTAGTTTCATCCCCTATTGTTCTAAATAAATTAATACCAAACCAAGAAAATGATAAAATGCAAAATTTGAATGCTAGAGGAAGGGAAATCCATATTGTCTTCAACGTTTTCTAGAGTCATCTTTTTTTAGGTATTTTCTCATATACTTTGACCAAAGAGTTGCATTTGGTTGAGAGTTTCAAATTTCTTTTCCAAGAATCCATTTTTTGCGCAACCAACAATCATGCAATTCCATGAAACTACATGTTTTCTATTTTTATTTTTCATTCACATGCATTTTTTCAAACAATTCATGTGCTTTGCTTATGCTTCCACATTTTAATTTTTTTCTAGGGTATATGAATCTACGAAATTTAGAAAACATTTCGTCCAAACTCTAATTTTGGCATAACCTAGATGGCAGCTTGGCAAGGGTTGTAACATGAGGTCTAAAGACCAATAATTTACGTTGCTTGACAACTCCCAAGGTTGTCTCAACAAGCTCAAATATCACAACATTATGTACAACCGTTGTATAGGTGTAAGGAGAATTCTTATAGTGGAATTTTTCTTCTCCAAATAATTAATTTTTCCTAGAACTTCAAATCCCTTTTAATGAACTCATCATCTTCATATACCGCAATCATTGCAAGTCATGAGACCACACTTCTTTTAGGAATTTTGTCAAACAATTCACATGCCTAGTGAGAAGTTCCACATTTTGCATACACAAATTTCCAAGTAAAATGTCTCCTTCCATCTACTATCCACTTTTAATCTTTTTAAAGGTATTTTTCAAATAGTTTACATGCCTTTTACATTGGTATACATCTCTATGACAACTTCAAAACCAAAATAAATCTCCTTTTATTATGCTTTATGGTGTTTATATCATTCTCCAAGCTATGTTTAAATGCATAGGTTGGGTGGATGCTAGAAAGAGGGCTTGGCCATTTGGTGGAAGTCCATACCATTTAAAAACTCTTCTCTTAGCTTGCTTGAGCTTTGAGACACAACTAGAAGCAAAGATATAAGAGAAAAAATGCTCAAACTTGTTTGGCGCACACATAACCACCATGGCACTAGAAACTACAACAGATGATACACAACCCCCTTTCTATTATGCTTTGTTGGAATCCCTTACCCATCTATGTGCGTGGTGTACGTGATCAAAAGTTGTTTTTGAATTTCTCGAGTAGGAAAGAGTTTTATTTTTAATTCTAGTTTCATCCCCTATTATTCTAAAGAAATTAAGACCCAACCAGGAAAATGATAAAATGCGAAATTTGAATGCAAGAGGAAGGAAAATCCATATTGTCTTCAATTTTTGCTAGAAGCATCTGCTTGGGTATTTTCTCATATACTTTGACCAGAGAATTACATTTGGTTGAGAGTTTCAAATGCCTTTTCCATGAATCCATTTTGTGAAAAACCAACAATCATGGCATTTCATGAAACCGCATTTTTCTATTTTTATTTTTCATTCCCACGCATTTTCTCAAACAATCATGTGCTTTTCTTATGCTTCCACATTTTAATATTTTTTTCCAAGGCATATGAATCTACGACATCTGGAAAAACATGTCGTCCAAACTCTAATTTTGCACAGCCTAGGTGGTAGCTGGTAAGGGTTGTGGCATGAGGTCTAGCACCAGTAATTTACATTACTTGAAAACTCCCAAGGTTGTCTCAACAAGCTCAAATATCACAACATTATGTACAGTCGTGGTACATCCATAAGGAGAATGCTGACAGTGGAATTTTTCTGCTCCAAATATTTTCTTTTTCTTGGAACTTCAAATCCCTTTCAACGAACCCATCCTCTTCGTATAATGCAATCATTACATTCCATGAGACCACACTTCTTTCAGGCATTTTGCCAAAAATTTCATGTGCCTAGTGAGAAGTTCCACAGTTTGCATACACAAATTGCCAAGGAAAATGTCTCCTTCCATCTACTATCCACTTTTTTCTCTTTTTTTTAAGGTATTTAGTCAAACAATTTGAATGCCTTTTATTTTGGTATATGTCTCTACCACAACTTCAAAACTAGAATAAATCCCATTTTATTATGTTTGATGGTGTTTATATCATGCTACATGCTCTATGTAAATGCATAGGCGAGGTGGAAGCTGGAAAGAGGGATCAACTATTTGGTGGAAGTCTATACCCCGTTTAAAAACTCTTTTCTTGGCTTGGTTGAGCTCTAAGACACAACAAGCATCATAGATATAAGAGAAAATAATGCCCAAACTTATTGGGCGCATACATAACTACCATAGCACTAACAACTACAACATATGAGAAAAAATCCCCTTTCTATTATGCATTGGTGGAAGCCCATACCCGTATGAAATCTCTTAACCTAGAATATCAATGAGAACACATACATTGAGGAATTTTATCCAACAATTTGTGCCTTGTTTATGTATCCACATTTTGCAACATATCTACCAGAGCACTTCAGAATTACGAAATCTATTTAAACCCATTATCTATAAACATATATACATATTTTGATGATTGATAAACCATGTCCGAAAGCTTGCATTTTAACATAGACTGGGAGTATTCCAGCAAAGGTGAGCCAAACATAGGGACACTTGCTGGTTTTTGATCCATAGGGATCTAAAGAAACACCACTTCATCAGAACAACCAAAATTAGAAGGAAAATTAATAAGAAAAGAGAGAATATTGTTAAGTTACAGAATCACTACCCTATGCAGAGTTGTAGTTACATAACTACCCCTCTACAAAGACTGATGATTGCATAACCATCGCGGTGGTTGTGTAACCTCCAGTTTGTGTTCACCAGTAGTCATGTCACTAATGAAAACAAAAAAATCCATGAATGGTTGTGGATTTAAAACGATTTGGGTCGTGTCTCTTCCTTGGATGACTCTTCCCATTCTCTAGTGCATGGGAGGACATGGGGAGCAAGCTATTTAAAAAATAAGATCATGTGGAATTGATCTTGAAGACTTGATGGAGAGAATTGAGAAAGAAACCATTGATGCTGGAATTGTTTTGTAGAAGCAAGGTGTGTACAACTAAGCAAGCAAGTAGAGAAGGGAGGAAGTGACATTTTTTTCCTTACTTCAGCTTCTTGTAATTTGTATTTTCTTTAAATTGACCAATATAATATTGGGAAGAAAGAGAAATTGCCCTTCCTGGATGGTTTTCCCTCAAATTGGGGGTTTCTGGGATAAAAGATTGTGCTATGAGTTGAATTGTTGTCTTTTCTTTGTTACAAAATAATTCTAAGTTTCATATTTCATTCACTAGCATTAAGAACTGTCATTTTCAAGAAAATTGGAATTAGGAATAGTATTGTTTTGGTGGTGTAAATTTCCAAAGTAGAGGTTTACAGTTCATTTTGGTATCATAGCTGACTATATTATCCAAGGGTCTGTGGTTTTTGTTCTTGTGTGCTTTTTATGATATTGACAAGGTCTAAAGGTGAAGAAGTATTACCTTTTGATCCAGATATATCTACGAAGAAGTGGAAATAAAGGATTAGAGATAAAATGGAAGAAGAGAACTTGGTCCGTAGAATTGAGATATTGGAAATCACTATGGATAGGGTGTTTCAACACCAAAGGGAACTCTCAAATCTACAATAGACAACAGAAGCTAAGAAATATTCCATCGACTCAGTGGTTTGAGATTTGGCTAAGAAGTTTGGCATAGGAAAGAGTCATGAAAAGGAAGAATATGTGGAACAACGTGAAGAGGAAACTGCAGTTGGAAGAGAGAAGGTAGAAATCTGATCATGCTCCTTTTAAAGTTGAAACTAAGGTTGAGATTAAAATATTTGAAGGACAAGTAGATGCAAAGTTGCTAGATAAATGTTTAAAGCAATTAGAGGTTTATTTTAGTGTGCATAATTTCATTGAGGCACAACTAATTATCTGTACATGTCTAAAGATCGAAGGACATGCTCTAGTTTGGTGGGAAACCCATCTAGACACTTGTGAAAATAAGCATCCTATTGTAAGTTCTTGGGATGGTTTTAAATAATTTCTTAGAGAAAATTTTATCCCATTGGCCATAAGACTCGACTGAGATGATTAAATGGCAGTATTTTAGACAAAGCAGTGGTCAAAGTGTGTAGGATTACACTACGAAGTTTCGGAGAAAACCATGTTACTCAATATGGACTTGGAGGATGAGGATATTCTGACCAAATATTTGGGAGGACTTCACACTCACCTTCAAAAGAAGGTCATCTCCACAAAGCCCAAGTATCTAAATGAATAATGTTTATAAGTGCATTACATAGATGATGAGAAGAAGCAAAGAGAAGAGGTGTCAAGGACAAAACAGTTAATAAATCAGCCAAAGAAAGAACAGGGACAAACAAGTAACAAAGGTAAATGGAAAGGTATAAAGAACACTACCACTTTGAATGTTTGTAAAGATCCTAATAAAGTTTGCATTAATTGTGATATCAATGGTCATACTGATGCTACCTGTTGGAAGTTACATCCGAAATTACACCCAAATAATTGAACTAATGACTCCAAGAATTCCATGACAATTATAAGGACAAATGGGAAGGTAGAGATAGAGGATGATTATGATGTAGATGAGAGGCTCGGATGCATGGCCCCCAACATGGACAATCAAGAACAAGAGGAAGAGATGAATAAGTTATTTGATATCAAAATCCAAATCAAGAGGACTAAGGTAAATGCTTTGGTTGATATTAGTTCTCAATATAATTTCATTTATGATGCGGTTGTAGAATAAGCTTAGTCTTGAAACTTATTAGCATCCACATCCTTATCTATTGTGATGGGTGAAGAAGGGTGTATACATTTTGTCATGCCCCACCTCGGGACACCAAAAATAGAATTAATAAGTCGGTAAAAATAAAAATTTGATAGTGAGAACTAATGTTTTGCCTAATCGTTTCCCATTAAATAATTAATTTATATTAATCTAATTTAACCGATTGCTAAAACATTAACTCTAATTAATTTTATTTATTTAGCTTCTATTAATTTACTAGAGACAACCTAGGAAAAGACTACCCCTCTTTTAAATTTAAATAGATTTTCCACTTTTTATTTTATTTACCCATTCCCATAAAGTATCCATGACTTAAAATGTGTAGGGTTGACTATGTGCCCTGGATCAAATTTAATCTTGGCCCTTGATTTCAAATTTGCCCTAAAGATTCCCTAAGCATCCTTATGATCTTCTTTTTCAAATCTTCTTTTTTAATTTTGTTTTGCTTGATCATTTGTAGGTTGATTGGAGAGCTATGGAACTTGATCTCATGGAAAAAACGGATACTATCCTTATTGTCTTCATGTTATTATTTGTTTTTTTTTTTTCTTGTTTTTACAAGTTCCTCCCATACACATTCCCCTAGGTCAGATTAATAGAGGAGGAATATATAGTAGTGGTCGCAGGTGTGAAGTGGAGGCAGCGGCGCCAAGGGGAGATGTGTGTTATGGTGGAGGGTGCTAGGAGATCCGCAGGGGTTGGGAGATTTGGGGAGCGGGAGGTTGGGGTTACCTTGCGTGGGGAAATGGGTGTGTATGGCATAGGGGTGGTTGTGTGAGCCGTGGGATGCATAGGCGGAGGTGAAAGGGTGGCCGCAGGGGGGGGGATAAGCAGTGGTGGTGTGGGGTGGAGGGTGCTACGGTGGCGGAAGTGGTGGATGATAGGCGGTAGTGGTGGGGATGTGGCAAGCGTGGGGGGGTGGGGGCAAGTTTTGGGGCAGCCATGGATGGGTGGGGGAGGGGTTCGGCCCTCCCCAAAAAACATTTTAAAACCCCTTTTTTGTTTATATATATATATATATATATATATATATATATATATATATATATATATATATGACATTATTACACACACACATAATAAAATAATAGGTTTAACAATAAATTATCTCTTTTGAAAAAAACTTACAAATAAGTGAATAACTACAATACTATCTTTTAAATAAAAATGATCTTATATATTAAAGAGGGAATTCACTATACAAATTTTATCTCATTACATGGTGCACAAATGAAGATAAATTTTCTTTTTTTTAAAAAAGCTTCTCATGGAAGTAAAATCCAAAAAAATTAACTTTCATTTCATGTATTAATATCACCAACAATTACAAGAAAAGACATATTGCAGAATGAGAGTATTTCCATGTAATGATAGTCACAAGATTTAATGCTAAGAGTAAATTTCATTTCTAATGCTCTAATTAAAATACATATTCCAGATTTTTAAATAAGGAGGATATCCAACAAGTAACATAGTTCCTTGGGAAGAGACATTTTCCATGAAGTAATCTTTCTTTATCAAAAGGATATTCAAAACAATGTATGTTAAAGGAATATAAATATTTTCTACTCAATGTATTTTAAAGGAATGTAAATATTTGTCAAGACTTCTTTTTGCAAATTTTCCCAACTACATCATATTTCAAACATACTAAATTACATAAGAAACAACCCAACAAACTCCTTCCCAAGATTGGAAGAAAGCTTTCAAATACAAATGGAATACCAATCATACAAGTGATTTTCAATTTACAAGATGAGATCTTTTGCATGCCAAAGAATCTTCCCACATAGCCATACTTTTAGAGGTTACAATGCAAGTAATGTTTCTCAAACTTCTAATGATAGGACAATGAAACTCCAACTATCACCAAACTTCCCTCTTTGAGATCCAACTTCAAATGCCTTCAAGGAATCCATACAAGGAGAAGAAACTTGTTTTACCACCCAACCATAGGCATCATTACATGCCTTCCCAAGGTTGGGATGCATGCTAGCCTCCCCCAAGCCCATGGGAAAGAGGACTACTATCCACAACTATGCACAAGAGTGAGGGTGAACAAACAACATTACATCCACACAAAAACAAGGCAAAGATTAAACAAGACTCCAAATTTTGCAAAGATGAACAAGAGGAGAAACCATGTTCTACCTCTAAAATGGGGAAGAGAAGAAAGTTTTCCAAAAGTTGTAACCATCATTAGTTACACAAAAACAAGATCTCCATACCCTCCTTATTTCTCCAAATTCATTCAAGCCCTCCTTATTTCTCCACCCTTTCACCAATCCTTCTTGGAAGGATTTTCAAACCCCAAAGGGGTTTCCTCACCAAGAATGGGGAAGGAGGTTCAAGCCAAATGACCCACCTTCCCCACCTCAAACCATTTGAGGGGAGTAACTAAATCCTACAAGGCTTTGCCCATCAAGCCTATGAGGATTGAGAGGGAAAATCCCTCTCTCTTCCCCCACAAACTCCAAAACTCCATCATGCCATATGATGGAGGGAGAAAAAATAAGTAAACAATAAATAAAATCCACATGCAACAACAACATTTCCAAGTAAACAAAACTAACATCTAGTATGACATAAAACCACAAATAAGCTCAAGAAGCCTACCTCCAAAAAACTCTCCAAATTCAATCTCTTCCACTTCTTGACCCAAGCAAACTCTAGCTCCAAATCCACAAGACTCCAAGCAAAAGCTCCAAAAAAAGTTCTCTTCTTTTCCCATGAGGGGAATTTGAAGAGGAGCCAAAAAAATCCTCACAAATGAGGGGGTGACATGTGTCACCCCTCTCTTCCTTCAAGGTCAAAGATGCCAAAGATAAAAGAGAGAAAGGATAAAATGACTTTTAGCCCTCTTCTCCCAAATTACTCAAAATGATAACAAAACAATCTTGTGTAAATTTTAACAAAGCACACTTATCCATACCCCTTACATGGATGTGACCAAAGGGGAGGCAAAAAGGGAGGGAAACTCCCTCTATGCCTTGGAATTAAGCCCCCTACCTATTAGGTAGGGTCCAAGGGCCCATTTTCATGCTAAGGGAACTCCCAAACTAAAAAGGGGTCCCTAAAAATGCCTAAAATAACCTAATTTCGGGTTTGGCATATTTGGCACAAGGGTAGAGGGTGTGGGGCCCACCCAAGGGTTCACATGTGACCCTAAACCCTTTTGATTAAGTACATCATTAAACAAATTCAAAACTTAATGTAAGTGGGGTCATTAATTCCCAAAACAAGTTTACAACACAAGCTAAACACCCTAAGCAGGATTAATAATACAAGACATATTACATAACAAATGAGGGTCACCCATGGTGCCCAAAATAATAATTATAATACTAAGGCCTCATGCAATAAATGTGGCTAGGACTTAGCCCCATGGGCTACTTGTGCAAAGTTACGAGCTGGCCCGAATCTCACATTCTCTGTGACTGTCACCGCACACTCATTGCACACATTAAACACACATGTCCGATAAAATGTGAATTAACTACTAAAATAAGACATCAATGAATTCTAAACTAACATATCATCTTTTCTGGAATCGAAAGTGCAACAACGTGCACAATTATACACAATTCACCATAAGTTAGTCATAATGATAAAGTGACATGTATCCATAAAATCCCAACATGTAACTAATTGAGTATCCATCAATATAATTGGTCCCTAAAAAAATAACATCATATCAATTAACATCCATGACATCATAAGATAATGCGACAACATAGTAATCAAGCTAAATTGACACTATACGCCTAAATATCCATATATGTCTAATAAGATCAAATCTCCTAATGTAATGTCCAAAACATATCAAATCCCTGTCAAAACATGTCTAAGAGTAAGAGGGACAACAAGTAACTGAGCTATAAAAATGTGGGCACTACGCATTGTAACAAGAACATGTAAGTTCAAGTTTGGGATTAATTCTCATTATATAGATGTATTAAAAGCTGGTGTAATTCCACTTGATGCATTTGATGTTGTTTTTGGGATTCCTTACTTGTATATCAAAGATTCTATATTCATGACAAGGAATAACCGATATAGATGGGTCAAGGATGGAGTCATTTACAACATCCGGCACACCAACGTAATTCAAGACTTGTTATGGTAAGTGTTAACCAAGCAAAGAGACTAATTCAAGAAAATTATAATTTTTGTGTTTACTTTTATTCAAATATAAGCAAGATGGGGTACTATGCAAGGAGAAAGAGCTACTATGCAACATGAAGAAGTGTGAATTTCCTAAACATACACTTGTATATCTTGGGCACGTGGTGGAGGAGGAGAGCTACGATTGGATCCAAAGAAGTGGGAATCCATCACCAACCGGCCAACACCAACAGGAGCCACAGAGACTAGTAGTTTTGTGGGAAATTATAGTACATGCGAAGTTCAGTTATGGGCTTCTCTATTATTATAGCACCTCTACACACACTCGCCATAAATAGTAAGGGTTTGAATGGGGTAAGGAACAAGAAAAATATTTTTAGTTATTAAAGTACAAAATTAGTCATGTGCTAGTACTTTCTCTTCCTAATTTTCAGCAGCCCTTTGAAGTAGAGACAGATGTCAGTGATTACGCTATGGGAGCATTTTTGTTATAGGGAGGTAAGCCATTATGTTATCATTCTAAAACTTTCACTTCAGAAATTAAGGGATATTCAGTATATGATAAAGAAATGTATGCACTAGTTCAAACAATTAAGAAATGGAAACATTAATTATTGGGTAAAGAAACTATTGTGCACCTTGAATACAAACCTCTCTAGTATTTGTAAGCACATTCTAAATTGTAGCAGGCAAGGCACTACAAGTGGATGGGACTCCTTTAGCAAATCCATTTGGTGATCAAGTATAAGAAAGGTGGCACAAATGTGGTGGCAAACATCTTTTCTAGGCCGCCCACACATGAGATGGTCTCTAGTTTGGCAACTATCTCTCATTTTGATCCCTTCACGAAGGAAGCTTACAGAGAGGCATATGCTTAAGATAAATATTTTGGGGTGACATATCAGAAGTTGCATTCCAAGGGGGCTGAAGGGACGGGTATTGAAGATTGTTATCTCAAAGATGGGTTGTTCTACCAATGGGGGAAGATTTGTGTGTCAAAAGAAGAAAGGATCTTATTGATGAAGGAAGCACATACCTCAAAAGTATCAGGACATTTTGGTGTTGGCAAGACCATGGCCCACTTCCCAAGGTATGTATATTGTCCCAATATGGAAGAATAAGCATCTAAATTCATAAGAGGATGTAAACTTTGTTGTACCAGTAAGCCTAAAATTAGGAGGGAAGGTTTTTATATGCCTTTGCAGTCCCTACTCGTCCTTGGGAGGATATCTCTATGGATTTTGTAGAAGGACTGCCTATGTCTAAACATGGCCACAATTATCTATATGTTGTTGTAAACATATTCAGTAAAATGGGTGTTCTTATGGCATGTAAAAGGACAACAAAAGCATGTGAGGCAGCTGAAATTTTCTTTGCTAATGTATGGGAACATTTTGGTTTGCCAAAGTCTATTATTTCGACAAGACATTCTAGGTTCTTGGGTAATTTTTAGACTACTTTGTGGGACAAGATGGACACCAGGTTACAGAGAAGCATGACCTTCCATCCCCAAATAGATGGGAAAATGGAGGTGGTGCACATGAATTTGGTGAAGCTGGTTAGAGGATACAATAGTAAATATCCATGGACTTGGGATGAGTCCTTAGCCTACATTCACCATTCCTACAACAAGGAAGTACACACATCCACTATGAAGTCACCTTTTAAAGCATGTTTGGGGTATTTACATACCAATCCAATGGACATTACGGTTGGACAGAGGAAGAAGGAGAGATACATGATTCAAAAGTGACTAGAGTAGTGAATTACGTTGGGAGGATCTAGAAAATCCATCTCAAGGTGAAAGAACAATTAGAGAAGTCTCAAGCCAAGTACAAGGCTAGGCACGATCAACATCGTAGAAAGAACAAACTTCATGTTGGAGAAAAGTTTTGGTTGTACTTGAGAAAGGAAAGACTACAAGGTCAAGCAAGAAAACTCAAGCCACTATGGTATGCAACCTTCACTATATTAGAGCAAGGTTGGAGAAAATTATTTTAGACTTGACTTGTCATCCTTCATGTGGATGTACTCAGTGGTAAATTGTGAGAACTTGCACCTATATGAGCCATCCATGCTTGATGAAGAATAAGAATGTTAGTTGTTACCTTCCATATAATATTGTGTCTTGGATTCATGAGGCGAGTTGGAGGAGGACTTAGTGCTACAACAGAAGGTTAGAGAAACAACTTGAGATGTCCACAGGAATCTTGGTAGGTTGGACTCAAGGGGAAGACACCAAGACAAGCCCGTCGGTACTGAAGGATAAAGTGAGGAATTTTTTTAATCTACTCCACCATTAAGATTTTATGGGACCAAAAGCCTCCTAAGCAGGGGAGGTGTGATCCATAGGGATCTAAAGAAACAAAACTTCATCAGACCAACCATAATTAGAAGGAAAATTAATCAGAAAATAGAGCATATTGTTAAGTTATAGAACCGCCACCTTGTGTAGAGCGGAGGTTGTGTAACCGCCCCTCCGCACGTACTCAAGATTTGTGTAACCTCCGTGGTGGTTGTGTAACCGCGATCTATGTTCACCGGCGGTCCTGTCACTAATGAAAATTAAAAAAATCCACAAACGGTCGTGGATTTCAAATGTCTGGGCTATGTCTCTTCCTTAGATGACTCTTCCCATTCTCTAATACATGAGAGGACATGGGGAGAAAGATATTTAAGCAAGAAGAGCGTGTGGAATTGATCATCGAAGACTTGATGGAGAGAAGTGCGCAAGAAACCATTGGTGCTGGAATTGTTTTGTAGAAGCAAAGTTTGTACAATAGAGCAAGCAAGTAGAGAAGGGATGAAGTGACATTGTTTTCCTTACTTCAACTTCTTGTAATTTGTATTTTCTTTTAATTGGCCAATATAATATTGGGAAGAAAGAGAAATTTCCCTTCCCGACTGGTTTACCTCAAATTGGGGGTTTCTAAGATAAAATATTATGTTGTAAGTTGAATTGTTATCTTTTTTTTAACAAAATAATTCTAAGTTTTAGATTTCATTCACTAGCATTAGGAACTATCATTTTCAAGCAAATTGGAAGTAGGAACAGTATTTTTGTGTTTCGTAAATTTCTAAAGTAGAGGTTTATAGATCAGTTGCATTTGGTGAAACACCCCCAATACTCCATGAGGACGTGTCTCTTATTCAAACAGTCTATACCCCTTGTATTTATTTCCACATTCTGCCCCCACACGTCTACCAGGGCAACAGCAAGACACCAACAGACAAACAAAAATTATTTTTCCTCTATGCTTTGATGGACTTAAATACCTTCTGAAATTCCATGGTTGGCGCTAGCTAGGAGGATGCTGGAAAAAACAATTGGTTTGCTAAACCCACCACATGCAGACCCAAGCACTCGTTGTTATAATATATGACAAAAATATTCTTCATCTGCACTTGATGGATTCCCATAACTTGCTCCAAAAGCTCCTATTTTGGTATGAATTGGGAGGATGTTGGCAATTTTATGGTGTTTGGCTTTATGTCATCCCACCCATTTTCTGGAAGCTTCTAAATCCTTTTCAACAGATCTGATTTATGTGAATCTTGCAATCCATGTTGTTTGTGAGACCAAAACATTTCAACACATTTTTACATACAGTTCATGTACATAGTGTTTCATGCATATACTTCCATGTTTTCTTACCTGTTACTAGGTGGCTACACCCACACAACTTCCACATCTAAAGAAAATAGCATGCCAATACGCATTGTTCTAGAGAGGTCTTTTCAACAAATCAATTTTGTGCAGATATTGCAATCGTTGCAGTCTAAAAATTCATTGCCAAAGGATATGGCATTTGGCTCAAAAATTGACTTACTTTATGCTTTGATAGTCGTCCTCACTTTGTCCAAGGCTCCCATATTGGAACAAGGTGTAAAGGGTAAAGAAACTAGTTGAGAACCAGCTTGTTGATACGACGAAAAAGAAGAAAAGTTGCAGAGGATTCCCTTGTATTTTGTGCCAATGTGGACACGAACGGTTCATTACACACATCATGTCAATTTCACGCTTGCTTCCATCAAAGATTTTTTTGTTTGGAATGGCCTGATTTTTTTAAATTTGTTTCATGCAATTACACGGTTGACATTTTCTTGAATATTTTTTAAGTGTTTAATTATGCTTTTGAAGATTTGAAGAAATGCAATTTTAGTTTATCTATTCATATCCGTTTATACATGATTTAAAGAAAAAAATTTAATGTTATTATGTATTTCTTTATTTTCCCTAAAGTTAAATTGTATCTAGTTAGTTGACTTTGTTATTAGGAAGATTCGTAGTTTTATGTGGAATTCATTTCTTGTTTCGGTATGTGGGGTATATGCTTTCATCGAGAACATGATTCGTTGTGTACCAAGAATTTTTGCCCTTGTGACGCCACTACGAAACACCCCTAGTTGGGCGCCGACTAGTCTTTAGCTCAAGGTTTTTAAAATTTCATGTCAAACAAGGAAGATGCTTGTAACTTCATTGTATGTACATGTTTTATATCGATACTAAGTTAGGCCTTATCCTTGCTTCCCTTGATGGAAATAGAAGTTATTGTTATTTAGTTTTGGTTTTTCCTTATATTTTGATTTGATAAAGTTCTTGTTTGTTTATGTTTTCATCTTGAAGTAATGAAGACTAGAAACACATTTTCCCCCGCCAATTGGTGTGACTCTATCTACACTTCACTTACAAAGGGAATAAGAGTTTAAAAGGATTCAATTTTTTGTTAACGTTTTGCATTGTAGGCAACCCAAACTAGCAAAACCAATGATAGTTGCAATGGTTAGAAAATGCTTAAACTTGATGCCATCATCTCCTTTGTATCTTTCTAACTTACGTACAATAGGCCCCCATTCACGAGGCTTTGGTTTGGCCTATGATTCCAATGAAGATGCAATCAAGTATGAACCACCACACAAATTGAAAAGGATGGGTGTGTTGGCTCCATAAAAACAACTGAATACACTCAAAAAGGGCCAAGAAAATTTCAAATGCAAGCAACAACAAATTTGTAAAGAAAGCAAAAAGGTAGTTTCCTTGTTCGTCATGAATGTAAACATAAAAGTATAGTGCGAAATTTAAAACTATAAAGTTGTCAAATGTTTTTGGTCACAATTTTATACTAGTCAATGGTTTCATATGTTCTTAGATTGTCTTTTGGAAGTTATATTTTGTAGATCCATGTATGTGTTACATCTCTAAATATGAAATAATTAAAAAAAAGTTTGAAAGATCCGTCTTCATAATTTGTTATTGTGCATAGTTTGTTATTATTGTTTTGTGTATGTGGGTTTGGACAAGAAAAAAGTGTGTTGACAATTTTTTGTTATAAAAGGTAGAAAGCATTTCTTTTTTGGTTTAGTGATAGAGGATAGTCATTTCATCAGATATTATTTGGCATTGATTGTAGATAAATATATGAAAAAAATAGTTGCGAAAAAAAGAATCACAATATAAATGCTTGTCTTATATGTAATATGGATGCTTATTAAGTTTTGAAACAAGTCTTTCCCAAGACATATTTTGCAATAAATTGTTTGCATAATGGAGACAAATACAAAAAAAAAAACATACAAAAACTATTTAGAAAAAGTATTTGTATTTGTACTATTCATGTTTGGTGTGTCTTCTAATCAAAATTGGAAAACAATAAACATTGTTTAACAAATAAGAATGTGGTTGTATATTGAAGCGAGTTATAAAATTTTACAAAAATATTTGTTAAATCATGTCTATGTTTTCATTACACAAATCTATGTACCAAATTATTTTTTGGGGACACATGCCCCATTTATGCTAAATTTGTTTTGTTTTGTTTTCCTATTCCAACGAAGCCCTCTCATTTTCATATCTCTAATGTTTTTGGGTTTACAGACATTTATTTGGAATGCTTTACTTCAAATGCCTTGTGCTTACTTGAATGTTTAAAAAAATATTTGGAAGAACTTGTGTTTATAATGCCTATACTTTGGTTAGGCTCTTTTAATTGGCATTAAAGGTCATGTTTTCGTAATAGTTCTCTTCTAGCCTTGCATAGATGCAATCGCATCCTTCTCAATCTACCTTTCTTTTTTGCGAATACTCAAAATTTATGTCTTTGCAATAAATTTTTAAAAGTCTCAAGTTTTGGTTTGGTATTCTCGTCATGGATGTGACTTTGACATGTCGAGATGGTGTTTACTTGATTGAGGGTTGCCTTGATACATAACCAATATTCCAACCGCTTAACTTTTCTCCCCTTCAATCAATGTTGAATGTTGGGGTCCAACACCGTGTCAATATTTCTCGATGGAGCACACTTTCAAAAAGCAATACTCTCGCCTAAATTTGCAATTCAAGTTTCGTAAAAAAATATTGCAAGAACGCACCATTATCCGCTTGTGAAAATCCCTATGCATAATGATAAAAATTGAATTGTATGCTTCTTTCCTTTTTCCATTAATAATATCATGGGTCAACTCTTTAAATCTTCTAATTTTTCTTGCTTTCACTTTCTTACTTGCAAAATTATTCTTATCATGGACATGGATATTGTTTTTTAAACATATACAAAACCGATAGATCGACTGGCTTCCAAACAATGTAGCTCTCGCCATAAGCAATTAGCTTCGGAGGTAACTTATGGCCTTGACAATGGTCTATTTCCACAAACACCCTCTAAAAATATGCTCCTTCAAACCGTGCAAACAAGCATGTACAAATTAACAGTGATTTAAATGAAAACATGTGGGTATGGTCTCGTAGAGGGTCGCACCCTTCCCAAAACAACTCTCCAAGAATATTATAATGCAAAGGTGACTGGTTCTTTTTTTGGCTTCAATTTTATGGATAGCAAAGGAGGAGAAATCTGTGTCACCTACTTCAACAAGATTGTTGAAATGTTCTATGAGAAAATAGAAAGTGGAAAATGTACTCCATCACAAATGGCAAGATTAGAAAAGCAAAACCAAGTTTCAACGACTTGAACAACCCTTTGAAAAACGTTTGTGCATCCTCATCTTTCACTCCTCTCATAATCAATGAAGAAGCAATGCCTTCACATCACTTTCACTTCAAAAAAATAAAATATATACCTCCAATTCTTAGAGGGTATTCTATTGACATCATTGACATAGTTGTTGCCATTTCTCCATGTTTCAATTCCCGCAGAAAGCGACTGATGAAACTCTAAAAAGAACACTGCAACTCAAAGAACTATCTGGATATATAGCGTCTTTATTACTTTTGGGGTCAACATTTTGATGGGATAAGCAAGGAACTTGAATAAATTCTTTATATTTTAGATCTTCCAGTCCTTGCAACAAAATTTGCAAGTGTCTCAATTTCAACGGAAAATCGATTGACACTATCTCAAGTACTAAGCGCTTTGTCAACCCTCCAGCTTTAAAAAAAAATACACTTCACAAGTGGGTTGCTTCTAATGATTACTCTACTTCCACTCCCTCCATCACTAACAAATTTATAGGACCTCTAAAATTGTAGTATCCTCAACAACAATCTCACATATCCATCAAATGGGAAATAATGAATTCAATGAATGGGCCAAACTTACAGCTGAAATCATGAACATCACCATGGATAATTTCTTTAACATGGATTTCCCTCTTATAAAAGGTGAGAAGCAATGTAGGAAAAAAGTGTGTGAACATGACAATGGCTTATGGTTTTGCATTAATTGCAACATGGTTGTTGAACACTGTGTTTATAGATATGCATTGTGTGTTGATTTAAAGGATCCAATGGGGAGCTATAGTCAATTATAGCCTTCGATAAATCTTCCAATCGATCATGGGTGTCACAAAGAAAAGACCTACATTTTTTGTGCATTAATGATGTAAAGCAATAGCTAAAATAGCATATAACATTATCGGCCATGAATGTTTTTTCACTATATTCATAAAAAAAAGAGACAAACTGTGGAAACATACAACTGAAATGTGTTATTCTTAATTCAAATAAAATGGAGACTATTGGATCTCCTCCATGAATTATATTGGCGGTTTTTATTTTTACCTTCCCTACCAATGACCTTTCCTTCCCTCTCTAACAGTTTCCTCCCTTTAGAAATGGTCTGATGATGTGGATGTGGTTACAAATTGTAATAGACAACATAAAACTTTTTTCTTTTCCACATATAAGTTTTTAACAATAACTTCATATGTATAAATATGTTTCCCACATGTATAGAATTTCCCAAAAACTACATGCATAATAGCCATCCTACCACAACAGTAACATCATATGTATGTATTGTCCTATTGTTTTTTGTTTTAATCTATATCGATGTTGGCTAATACTATGTAAACATGATCGAATACGTTATATTTTGGTCAATGTTTCTCTTATACAACATAGAAAAGTTGTTTCCTCACAACATGTTTCTTGATAAAATTGTTGAGAAAAAAATCTAAGTTCTTCTTTGCATATATCATTCCTCTTAAACTAGTACTTAATAAAATAACATGAACATATTTTGCAGAGGAGTTACTTGTAATGTTTTTAGTCACTTTATACATAAGTTATATAGATATTAAAAAAATTTTACCTCCCTCACATTCGTTGATCGCACAGTACTATCCTTCTCTTTGATGTCTACTCATCAACGACGTGCACAAAGGAGACAACATTATGCACAAAATAAAATTTAGATTAATTTTAATCAACGTCACCGATACCACATTCGGAAACATACTATCATGAATTCTTCCCTATACCATGCACTGTCATCGAACATGCCCTTTGCTACATTATTTTTCCTCCCTTGTGCTCCAAGTAATGTCGATTTATATGAAAATAGTATGCATAGATCTTGTTTTAATCCATATTTACACAACATTTCGTACAACTTCCTTCTTCCTTTGTCTTTTCCACCACAAAATTCAAACAACCACCCTCACAATGATGTGTTTATCATCCCTACCCCTAAACCAAACTAGCCTGAAACAATACTGGACATGTAAATGATTTCTGCCAATGGGAACACACCTTTTTTTCATCCCCATGTTTTCCTCTATCCCTCAGAACCCCCCATTTTCAGCATTCACTTCTTTCCTTTAATCCCAACGTCACTTTCAAAGAAGACTTGATCTCTCGTCTAATGTTCACACCTACTCTATTTGTTTCGAAACTTACCTCGGCATTCAAACAAGTTTCGTGAAGGGCTATATATTTGCAGCATATGCAAGTATGAAAAACATGGGCATCACTTCTCCTCCGGAGTAATATGTACCCTAAACCTCAACCTTCATCTTAAAATATTTAACCCAAGTTAAAGACATGTTGTTTGCATGTGTCAATCCAATTATGTAGGTAACCCATGCGAGTGGTAGGCATTTCAAATATTCTAGACACGATATAAGCTTCCCACCAAACATTTCATCCATTGTTAAATATCTTCCGCATTGAATTGGTGATTTAGACCTTGTGCTCATACAAAAAATAGGATTGCAACAAACTAAATATGACATCTTTATTAGTAGATATCATGTTTGTGAAGCTCTTCAATATAAAATTTCCCATGATCCATACTACAAAGATGTTTTGATTTAAAATGATGCCCTAGCCTCTTTAACTTCCAAACAAACAAATATTTCCTTCTCTCTTAATACAATTACAATGAACCATCCCGAAAATCTCTACAACAAGTTGTATAAAATCAGATGAAACACTTCCCCAAACATCATCTTTTGTGTTTTCATGCATAACATGGGAAATAGAATAGGAGGAGATAGAGTGATTCATTATTTTGCATGTCCGCAACACTCCTGTCACTTTGGCTTGGCCTAATGTTGGTGATCCTCCAATAAATGAGTACACTACCGAGGGCGTATTCTCAATTAGTTTTTCGACTTTGTTCCTATAGACACAAAATCTATGTACTTGAGTATATTTCTAGGTCCTAGAGTATACTACTATATACATGATTCCTAAGCAATAAAACTAGTGATTGAAAATTTATTTTGGAAATTTTTATTTTCTTATTATACTTTTATTGACCTTACACTCCCCACATGCTTTATCGGTATTTTACGTATATATATTTTTGGCCTTGACATTAGCGCCATGCGCTCATGTCCCTTCTAGAACTCTTGACCTTCTTTGCTTCCCCTCTTACTCTTTTGGCTCTCTTTTACTTTTTGGGTCATCATTTTCAACTTTGGGTCAACCTTTAGTTGTCAATTATGAAATTCAAACAAGGGAATCATACATACATAGTTATAGCTCTCAAATAAGTGGCCAAGCACTAAGCATTATCTACTATCACCTAACCTTACATCCAAAGGCACAAGAGCATTACCAAGCATCCATCTAGCATATCCATAAAAGGTACAAGGGATGCATCACTCGCATACATAGCATAGGAGGGGGAAGTTCATTTTATCCCATCAGACACATTCTATACATTGTTACATTCTAGATCCATCCCACTAGCACTGTGAAATTTGCACAAGGGAATCCTAGGGCAGCATTACACACACATTCACACAACTCTACATGGAGTCTGAAATGTAGTGTAGTGGTCGGTACTAAGTCACTCTTCAAGTGACCACCGGAGTTAGTCTGACTCCACATTTTACATCTTTATTTTTAGGTTTGATGTGGTTTATGGGCATGTGCAGCTAGGTATCTCTATTTTTAGGTTACAGGTACAATCAACGATAGTATATCAAAACCATAGCAACAAAAGGAAGGTAGCATTGAATCTCCTCTTGCACGTAAAAGGACAGTAACCTAAACACTCTACTAGACACTAGCACCCAGATCATTCACTAGTGCATGAGCATTCTTGTCCTCCCGTGGGCGCTTCTATCCTGCACATTTCTGAGTTCCATAATCTTCACTAAGCCTTGATGACATTGCTTATAGTCTGTTTCAACAGTTCCTCTACCTAGATCATCTCCAAATTGTGTGAAATCAACTAAGTCACCCTCTCTCTCTCTCTTTCTTAGGTTTCATATTATTATTTTCTTTATTGTTTGTCTATTATTGTGCATTTATCATTTGTATATCATTAGTTATAGAATTTACTCTAAAATTAAATATTTAATTCAATTTATATTAATCATTTGGTGAACCCCACCACTCGAACCCAACCTTATTACAAGGTATTTTTCTAACATTGAGTTTTCTCCAAAGTGTGGGACTTAGAAAATGAGAAAACTCTCTAGATTAAAGGTTGGTTCCTATTCCTCTGTTTAAGTGCATGCGTGAAAACTTACAGAGGGCCTATTCCTAAACCTAATCTAAGTTTTACCAAGGAGATAGGGATAAAAGGAATGCAGGAAATCAAACTAAGCTATAAGGTGATGCACCAAAGGAATGATGAACATTTGTTTTTGCTAATAGACACAAACCAACAAAATGCATACAATAACCAAGCACAGATAACCAAATCTATAATGAAAGACCAGATGAAAGCAAAAGAGACAAGAAAGGATCTAAAATCAATCACAGATGTGTTTTATTGCTCTACAGATTGATACAATGCATTACAAAGTGGCCAAAAGGTAGAAACATATTACAATCTAGTGGAAGGTCTGAAAACTCCATGAGTTCCTTTTCCAGAAGAAAAGGGGAGCCTACAAAATAGAAGAATGTCCAACCCTTTACAATGAGTCTCGACCCGCATTTATAGATTCAATCAGAGAGAAGAAAGAAAGAGAGAGAAGTGGGAAAAGCAGGTCAAAGCTCAACCACTGCTATTAATGCCTCCTACAAAATCTACCCCCAAATCTATCTTGATCTATATCAATCTCTAGTTCGCACCTCAAGAAGGAGGAAACGGAGGAGCAGATCGAATTTGATCTGGTTATTGAGGCAGATAGATCTCCATTAATGGCCTTGAAGATAATTTTTCTCCATTTATCCTACCTAACCTCCCCAAACTTAAAGTTTTAGATCTTCATGGCGTGGGTGAGGCCGAGATCTTTCCAACGGTGTCAGATTTACAATATTTTGAGCCCTAAGTCAAAAGATATGCCCCTTCAAAGTTTGTATCGGGTCCGCATACAAAA
This sequence comes from Taxus wallichiana var. yunnanensis, assembly GCA_018340775.1. NCBI lineage: Eukaryota > Viridiplantae > Streptophyta > Pinopsida > Cupressales > Taxaceae > Taxus > Taxus wallichiana. The sequence continues at coordinate 749,131,997 of CM031244.1, read as the reverse complement.
GGCGGGAAAACCAGTTTGAAAAATGGGCCCCTCTTTAATATGGGACACGTGGTTGGCTGGTGCTTATCTGAGGGGCCTTTGTATTTTGTTCTTGGAATGGCGTGGGGTTGACACGTGGCTTCTCCCATTGCCTTGCTCAATTTCTTTGTTTCTCGCTAAGTTCTTTTTCTGGCGGGGTCATATTTTTCGACCGGGACATGCGGTGGTTTGGCGCTTATCTGAAAACCTCTCTCCATTCGATCCTTGAGTTAGCACGCATTTGGACACTGCACTCTTCATCATCCGCCACCATGCATTATGACTATTCAACCCGACTCTGTCCCCTTTTTTTGAGACTAGACGCGTGGAGGCTCTGCGCTTGCTGAAACTCCCAATCAAAATTTTTCCTCAAATGAGCATCGAGTTGACACTTGGAAGCCTCCACAAGCCCTTGGACTTTTCAACGGTCACCCTCACCTTTTTGGGCCTTAGGCTACGTGGTGAACCGGTGCTTGTTTGAGCTTCCACTTTTGGATCTACCCTTGGAGATGCGCCTCTTGGACACGTGGCAGTCTCCGCCATCACTTCTATACTTAGCCTTTTTTGAGGCCCTCTTTGTCCCACCTTTTGACCTTTGTTGACCATTTTCTACATGGAGGGCTGGCACGAGTTTGAGTCTCCACCTTGGGCTCCCATTTTGGATTTGTGCCGAGCCGACACTTGGCACCTTCCTACCTATCTGAAGAATTTTCAACTATCACACAACTTTTGGGGTTCGTGATGCATGGAAGGTCTGGTGCTCATTTGAACTTCCTTTGGATTCAACTGAGAAGCATTTGGACACGTGGCTCTCTCCATTGCCTCCTCCATACTTAGTCAATTTTTGGACTCATTCTGAACTGTTTTGAGCCCGAAGACTTTGGATCTTCACCATTTCTTCCTTTTCTTGCTCCTGGCTTCTCTTGTGACACCGCTTCTCCTCTCCTTCGAGCTCTAACCCTTATTCTATTTTCGAGCCCACCTATAACCCATAGAATGGATTTAAGCCCAAATTCACTCGACAGAGCCATTTTTTTTTTATCTTACACAGGTTCATTTGATTTCGCAGCCCCATCACTTCATCCATTATAGAGTCATTTTGTGTAACCTCTGCTTCAGGATTTAAATGTGATTTCTCTCGGTTCTTTCAAAGTGTGGGGTCATGGATGATCCAATATTTTTCCTGTGGGGGAAAAATATGGATAATAATTTGGTGACTCACAGGGGTATCTTCTTGCTAGATGAAAAGACCAATTGCCTTGTCATATCCATTGGGCATGGAGTCGAGAATGATGGTTATAATACTGATTCTACCTCTGATTCATGAGCCCGACTATTTGCACTCTCAATCTTCATAAGAAATCTTGAAACGATGGTTTCTGAGAGTAGAAAATTGTTTTGACCTCGGGGCTTCATCTGTCTATTTCGAATGAGCTGTGCAAGAGCAACAAAACAACACCACAACTATATAAAAATTTGAAATCATACATGCTCCAAGTAGAACATGCAGAGTGTGCAAAGCACTTAGGATAAAATCAACCTAAACTACAACAAGACAATGTGCACAAGCACTTAGAGGAAAGAGAAACTAAACTAATATGTACAAGGTGAGAATTTTCCTTTTAGTAGTAGTGCTTAAGATAGATTCCATTCACTAGAATCTGCAACTCTTCACCCTCCAATGTAGACAATTGGAAAGCATTGCTACTTTTACATTTTGTGACCATGTAAGGGCCACTCCAAATGGCATCAAACTTGGAATGCCTTCCTGGTTTTTCCCGATCTGCATCCCATTTCAAAACTAGGTCTCCTTCCTGGAAGGTCCTCGTTCTTGCCTTCTTGTCAAAGCATCTCTTGATTGAGGCCTGATCCTTCTCTATTGTTTGAAGTGCATGTTCTTTGGTTTCTTCCAACTCCATCAGCTCTGCATACCTGGCCTCCATTGGTTCAAACTCAGACATCTCCAGCTGCTTCATGAGTTCCAATGTTGGCAACTCAAGTGATATAGGCAACACTGCCTCTTTCCCATAGACAAGTTTGAATGGAGAGATGCCTGTAGACCTCTTGGGTGTTGTCCTATCAGCCCATAAGGCTGATTTGAGTTTCGTGTGCCAAGTCCTCTTGATTTTCATCCAGAGTTCTTTTGACAATCTTCAACAGATTCTTGTTCATGGACTCAGCTTGGCCATTACCCTGAGGGTAATAGTTTGATGAAGTGCTAGGTAAATTCCATTCCTAACGGCCCATCCTGTGATTTTGGAACCTATGAATGCCAATGCATTTTCTGATATAATGGTGGTTGGCACTCCAAATCTGGTCACTATCCCTTCGTAGAAGTCTAATATGCTGGACTCATTAGCTTCTTTGAGTGCCACTGACTCGGTCCACTTGGTAAAATAGTTTGTTGCCGTTAGAATCCACTTGTGGCCTTGGCTCAAATTTGGATTGATGACCCAATGAAATCCAACCCCCATTGCATGAATGGTTGGTCCACTAAAATGGGGTGCAATGGGAGTGTTGCTAGCCTCTCTTTGCCTCTGAAGAATGCACAATTCTTGCACTTTTTGATCCATGCATAGCAATCACTAAACACCCTGGGCCAATAATAACCCACCTTCATGATCTTGAGCATTGTCACTCATGGAGAAAAATGGCCTCCAGCTGCTTCGTCATGGAACTCTCATAACACTCTCTCAACTTGATTTGTCCAATGCACCTTAAAAAAATGCCATTGATGTCCCTTTTGAACAAGACACCGTCAATGAGCACATATGGGATGGCCTGTAGTCTAAAATGTCTCCTCTTTGTTTTATTCATTTCTGGAGGACAGGCATGTTTGAAGGAAGTGCACCATGTTCTGAGTCCAACAAGGAGTGGGCACATCCTCATTTTCTTCCTCTTGACTATCCTAGATAAAAATAGCTTCTTTTTCATCACTTGCTTCTTCTTGTTGACTCGAGGCCAGTTGTTCACACAATCCCTTCCCATGGACTAGCTTAGTGACCTTGATCTCAATGTCATACTCCATGACACGAGTGATCCACCCGCACGCTTTTCATTTAGATCCTTGCTGAGAAGGAAGTCTTTAACCCCTGCATGGGAGACCAACAGTTGGATTTTGTTGTTTGAAACCAAATGCTTAAACTTCTTCAATCCTCTGATCACTACCAAGACCTACTTTTCGATGAAGGAGTATCTCACTTCATAATCTTCTAGACCCTGGTGAAGAAAGCAATTGGTTGCTCTGTGTCTTCTTTGTTCTGTTGTACTAGGATTGTAGAAATTGTGTCACTACCACCAAAGGCATATAATATGAAGTCCTTAGAAAAATTTGGATTCACGAGAGTTGGGGCTTGTGATATGGCTTCTTTGATGGCCTCAAAACTTGCTTTTCCTTCAACTATCCACCTAAATGCCAAACTCTTCTTTAACATCAACGTTATTGGCTTGACAAGGGCAGCAAAGTTTGGTACAAACCTGTGGACAAAATTGATTTTTCCTAAGAAGCTTTAAAGAGCCTTCTTATGGCTTGGCAATGGCAATGCTCTTATAGCTTCAACTCTTTCTGGGTCAATTGCCAAACCTTCCTTTGACACAATGTGGCCTAGAAGCCTGCCCTCATGGGCCAAGAATATGCATTTTTGGGGTTCAATGATACCCCAAATCTCCTACACCTTTGAAACACCTACCTTAGGTGAAAAAGGTGGTCTACGTTGCATTTTTGGAGAACACAGTAATGTCATCCAGGTAGATCAAGTACTATTTTGTTGATCATCCCTTTAAATGCCATATCCATTTCCCTTTGGAAAGTGGCTCGCATTAGACAATCCAAATGGCATTTTTTTGTAGGCATAGGTGCCCCATTTGGTGGTGAAAGTAGTTTTGAACTGATCATCTTCTTTCACCATGATCTTGGTTGTACCTTGAGTAGCCATCTAGGAGAGAGAATCTCTCTGATCCAGACACCACCTGTAAGATCTGCTCCATTGAGGGGAGTGGGTAGTGATCTTTGAGGGAAGCTCTATTCAAGTCACGAAAGTCAACACACAACCTAATCTCTCCATTCTTCTTCCTAACTGGGACCAAATTTTGTGACCCAACTTGAGTGTTTGATTGGAAATATGATACTTGCCTCTATCATCTTATTCAGCTCTTTCTTCATTAGAGGCTCAATATGTGGATTGACTGGTCTCTGCTTTTTCCTGATGGGCTTAGCAATCTGGATCTAGTTCGATTGTGTGTTGGGATAACTTTGGATTGAACCCTCTTAGGTCTTCATAGCTCCAAGAAAATACATCTAGAAATTCTTGGCAAAGTTGCATGAATTCATACCTTTCTTGCTGGTGGCCACTTTGCCAATTTGTAGTGTTTTGCCTTCTCCAACTAAAATTGGCTCGAATCTTCCCTTTGATCTCGTATGTTAGCATTCTCTTTTGAAACTAATCATTAGGGATTGAAGATAGACTCAATGTCACCAAGCCTTTGGGAAGCTTGTTTAAAGGAAGTTGCACTACTTGATCTCCATATTGTTGCTCTATTCTCATTTTGATTTCTAGTTGAGAATTCAACTTTCTCTTGCAAAAATTGATGATCTCGTTGATCATCCTCGAACACCGCCAACATGTATTGTTATTCGGCTACTGCATTCACCTCACAATCACATGGATATGTGGCTGTTCTTTGTCCCTCTTGATGTTGTCAACCACATCAAATGTTGCTCCAACTGTTGCAAGCCTATCAGAAGCTTTGTTCTCCTTTCTAGGTATGGACATAATGTTGAAGGCTTCAAAATCCTCAATGAGGTCCCACACCCTATTCTTATAACCTTTGAGTAGGTCATTCTTGATAGCATTTTTTCCTTTGACTTGATTGGCAACCAGTTCACTGTTCACTATCACCAAACACCTGCAGGTTCTTGATTCCTCATTCTTCTAGCCCAATGCAGTCCATGAACCAAAGCCTCATATTCTACAATGTTATTTGAATAGAAAACTAAAATCTAAAGGCTGAATAATATTTCATACCTTGGGGGGACACGATCATAGCTCCACCTCCGGCTCCTTGTCTACTCCTCGAGCCATCAAAGAATAATTGCCATACTTCATTGTCATCTTTGTGTTTTGGCTTAATGATGTAGGAAAAGGATGATTTTATTCATGTAGGTAGTAGACTCCTAGCTTAGATTCTTCCATCTCCTTATAGGGGTCAAAAGCATGTATTTTGACCACCCATTCATCGAGGGTTAGGTCCGGGATACACCCCACCTTGGTATCTGCTTCAGAAGTGCTTAGGAGGTCCTCCTGATCAAAATCTGAACAATTTGCATTGATTGGGCTTGGCACATAAGACTCAATGTGATAGTCTGCTATGGGCTTAGATCTGATTGTGGCCTTTGCTCCATACCTTGTTCTAAAGAGCATATGTGACTAGTCAACAGATAAATATCCTCCAATTTTGGCAAGTGAAGTCCCTGGACAAACACAATGCAAAATGTGGTGGCAAGTCTATGATTGATACGTTCTGCAATATAGTCACATTAGGGCAAGGCATGTAGAGTGAGGCTCAGATCCTTGATGACTCCAACAGTGGTCACTGTTGTCCCATCCAATTGTACTACTCCTCTAGAGATGACTTCATACTAGAGACCCAGTTGATCAGCTATTTGTTTGGGCATTACAGAACTACTTGCCCCCGAATCGATCATGCAATTGTGCACCAATTTATCTCCAATGATTAATGAAACATAAAATGGAGGAGGCTTCAGATTCTTACCTCGTTGTTCTCCATGGTTTCTCTCAGGTTGAGCCGCATTGGTAAGCACTTTCTCTTGTTGGTTAGGGGTTGATTTGAGCTTGACCAATTGGCCATGGCAGTCTGCAATAGATCCCTCTGCCCTGGAATGGCCAGTGACTCCCATAGTGAAATTTTCACACTTGTCCTCTTCATTTTCTCAATGATATTAAATGAGCTATCCTTCTGCTTCCCCTTCCCTGGCACATTTTTCTTGCACATGGGTTGTTACAACCAGTGCCTGAGTAGGTCTGGAAGGTGGCTTGGATTGACTCTGCACATTGGGAGTTGTATTTTGAATGCCAATACCTTGTGGAGAAATGGAGGGTTGAGGATCACCTGAGCTTGGTGAATGTCCTTCTCCAATATTTCTCTTCTTGGACCATGTATTGGTAGCTATACTTTGAGAAGGAGTCTGATTCATTCCACAAAAGTCTTTAGCCTGCCAATTGACAAGCATAGTTTTGCTTGGGGTCCCTCTCACGAGATCCTTGCTTGCTGATTTTCTTCCTGGCTAGGTTCTTGTGACACACCAAATGGTTTGCACCATCGAGCTTTGATTTAATGCACCATTAAAGCACATCGATTGATTATGTGGATGATTACATGGGAAACACCAATCATACTCTTGTGCCATATTATTTTGTGTTGGAACTAATGCCTTGATGTTGAAGATGTGTTTGGATCATATGACCTAAAAGGTCTAGTAGCTTGAGGTTTCCCTTGGTGTTGACTTTGATTTATAGCCTGGGCTGGTGGTCTATTTTGCTGATACGAGGTCTAGCCTGATACTGAGCTTGAGGTTGATATGGCCTAGAACTCGAGCATGTTGTCTTTTGATGGTTACTAGCTCATTTCCTAGGTTTTGTAGTTGTTTCATAACTTCTTAAAGCTCCTTTGAGGTGTTAGATGATGAAGTGGAGGCTTCAGCTGAACTTTGACTCCTGGGGGTGGGTATAGGAGCTAATGTGGGTGTTTGGTTGGTACCTGGGTTTCCTAACTCGGGGTATAGAGGCATGGATGGCCTAGGGGCAAGTTTTCCAGCCTAAATTAAATGATTCTTAGCTCCTATGGAAAGGCTATAGGTCTGCAGTAAGGTTGTGCCCCCATTGACTTGAATCATCAAAGAAATATCAAAATTTAAAGCTCTAAGAAAGTATAAGAAGGCACCTTCATTAGTGGGCTTTACTGCTATTGGAATCTTGCCCCAGGTCTATCAAAATCGAGGTTAAAATCCATCAATTGCTCATTTGGGGCTCTCTTGATTGTTGTCAGTTGCTCCAACAAGGATAAGTTATCTCCCTTTTCTCCAAACTGGTCATGAAGAGTTGTGCACAACTGGTTCCAATTTTGAATAGAGCCTGCTTCAAGGCTCCTGAACCATTGTGAAGCTTTACCTTTGAGTGAAGAGGCGAGCAACTTGACTGCAATGTCCATCTCATTGATTTCATGGATTGTATAGACATTTGCAATATCTTGGACGTGATCACCAGGAGAAGTCTGGTTTTCCCCAGTGAAATATGGGATGCTCTTTAATGCTGCTATCGGGACAAGATTTTGTGCATTTAGAGCGAGTGGGCTATTGTGTGAAATTGACATAAGGATTTTTCTAAGCCATCCTGATCGGCTTGAGCACCCTCTTGATTGAAAGAATGGCCTATTGGGAGGAGGTGTCGATAAGGCTCTATTTGGTGGAGATAGAGACCTTTGGGCTCTTATTCCTCTCTCCTTCTTTTCTCGGAGACAAGTGTATGTGTACAAACTATCCTTCTTCTCTTGTTCTAGACCTTGTTTGTATCCTTCTCATGAACTTGGGAAACTTGGACTACTGAAACCAAGTGGATTTTGTCCCTTTTGGAGTCGCCGATGTGCAGTTCTTAAAAGCTTCTTAAAATCTAGAATCACAGTAAGTGCACATCAATCTTACTATAATAAAGATGGAGACTTCTTGGTCCCACCGGGCATGCCAAAACTGTTAGTGCAAAATCACAACACCCCCAAATGAATCGTCAGATCTGCTTTTCTAAGGTAGAGTCATTTGGTGTGATCCACATAACATTGAGTTTTCTCCAAAGTGTGGGACTTAGAAAATGAGAAAACTCTCCAGATTAAAGGCTGGTTCCTATTCCTCTTTTTAGTGCATGTGTGAAAACTTGCAGAGGGCCTATTCCTAAACCTAATCTAAGTTTTACCAAGGAGACAGGGATAAAAGGAATGCAGGAAATCAAACTAAGCTATAAGGTGATGCACCAAAGGAATGATGAACATTTGTTTTGTTGATAGACACAAACCAACAAAATGCATATGATAACCAAGCACAGATAACTAGATCTATAATGAAAGACCAAATGAAAGCAAAAGAGACAAGAAAGGATCTAAAATCGATCACAAACGTGTTTTATTACTCTGCAGATTGATACAATGCATTACAAAGTGGCCAAAAGGCAGAAAACGTATTACAGTCTAGTGGAAGGTCTGAAAACTCCACGAGTTCCTTTGCTAGAAGAAAAGGGGAGCCTGCAAAACAAAAGAATGTCCAACCCTTTACAATGAGTCTCAACCCAACATTTATAGATTCAATTAGAGAGAAGAAAGAGAGAGAAGCGAGAAAAGCAGGTCGAAGCTCAACCACTACTATTAATGCCTCCTACAAAATCTACCCCCAAATTTGTCTTGATTGTATTAATCTTTGGTTTGGTGCCTCAAGGAGGAAATGAAAGAGCAGATCGAAATCCGATCTGGTTGTTGAGGCAGATAGATCTTGCGTTAATGGCCTTGAAGATGTTTTCTCCATTTTCTCCTACCTAACCTCCCCAAACTTAAAGTTTCAGATCTTCATGGCATGGGCGAGGCCGAGATCTTTCCAATGGTGTCAGATTTGCAATATTTCGAGCCCTGAGTCGAAAGATATGCCCCTTCAAAGTTTGTATCGGTCCGTATAAAAAAGTAGGGAAAACCAATTTGAAAAATGGGCCCCCTCTTTAATATGGGACACGTGGTTGGTTGGCGCTTATTCAAGGGCGGCCTTTTTTTTTTTCTTGGAATGGCATGAGGTGACACGTGGCTTTCTCCGCCTTCGCCCAAATTTTTTTTTCTCGACTAAGTTATTTGCTCGGCGGGGTCATATTTCTTGACCAGAGGACACGTGAGTCTGGTGCTTATTCGAAAACCATCTCTCCATTCATCCCTTGAGTTAGCATCATTTGGACACTTGGCACTCTTCGTCGGTCTCGCCACCATGCATTGACTATTCAACCCGACCTGCTCTGTCCCCCTTTTTTTTAGACCGGACGCGTGAAGGCTCTGCGCTTGCTTGCTTAAAACTCCCGACCAAATTTTTTTCCCTCAAAGGAGCGTCGAGTTGACACTTGGAAGCCTCCGCAAGCCCTTGGAATTTTCAACGATCCCCTCACCTTTTTAGGCCTTAGGCTACGTGGTGAACCGACACTTGTTCGAGCTTCCACTTTTGGATCTACCCTTGAAGATGCACCACTGGACATGTGGCAAGATCTCCGCCAACACTTATATACTTATCTTTTCCGAGGTCCGCTTTGTCCCTACCTTTTGACCTCTATTGACCATTTGCTATGTGGAGGGTCTGGTGCGAGTTTGAGTCTCTACCTTGGGCTCCCATTTTGGATTTGCGAGCCAACACTTGGCACATTCCTTCCTAGTCAAGACTTTTCAAATGGGCTGCACAACTTTTGGGGATCTGGAGCCCATGGAATCCGGCACTGCTCATTTGAACTCCTCTCTTTGGATTCAACTTTGGAGAAGTCGTTTGGATGTGTGGCTCTCTCCGCTACATTTTCCATACTTAGCCGATTTTGGACTCGTTCTGAACTATTTTTAGCCCGAAGACTTTGGATCTTCATCATTTCTTTCTTTTCTTGCTCCTGGCTTCTCTGAGACACTGCTCCTTGAGCTCCAACCATGCTATTCTATTTCTAAGCCCACTTGTAACCCGTAGAATGGATTTAAGACCCGGATTCACTCGATGGAGCCCTCTCTTTTTTTTTTTCTTCTTACACAAGGTCGTTTAGTCTTTCGTAGGCCCCGCCACTCCATTTTGAGTCCTTCTACAACCTGTTTATAGGTTTTAAATGTGTTTTCTCTGGTTCCTTCCCATAGGGTCGTGGCTGATCCAATATTTTTCCTAGGGGGAAAAATATGGATAACAGAAGCCACAAATTTTGTTGAGCTCAACCCTTTGTTCTCCAATGATACTTCTCTTCCTATTTCAACACATCCTCTAATTTCACCACCACCCTTCCACCTACATATTTTGTGCTTATTTCTATGTTTACTCCTACTAATCACTTTACCCCCTATTACTTCTCACATGGCATGTCTCCTCTTCAGGGTACCCATAACCTAGCTTCTTTATACCATGATTTACAATCCCAAATTTTCAATTATAGTAGGCTACTTCACATTCCTCTCCATCTCTAGATTCCTCCCTCCTCCTTCATATCCCTTTTGTACCCACCATTTCCTCTTATTTGTTTCCTCTTAACTTCATTGCACCTAAACTTCCCACCTTCAATGGCCATGGTGATGTTAAGGTCACCTTTGATCCTTTCACATTGCATGTCTATACTACGGTGATGACCATACATTGTTGGCCAAATCATTTCCTCACAATTTAATAGACTATGTTATGTGTTGGTTTTACAATCTACATGTCCATTCGGTAACTTCTTTTACATCTCTCGTTGATTCGTTTCTCACTCCTTTTTCTAAAAATATTAGCACTAAAATATCCTATGCTCAATTAGCTAAGATCAAACCTGGATCTAATGAGCACCTTGCAGACTATGTTTTTCACTATAAGAATAACCTTGCTAAAATGATTAATGTCCTTGTTGACGAATTGTAATATTTATTCGATTGAATTCTTTTACCTCCTCTCTAAGAGAGTGTTATCTTTGAAACCTCTCCTTCTTTCGATCAGTTATGACATACACTTAAAATTACATGAAACCAAACTGTTATCCCTAGGTAAACTCAATTATTATGACAATTCATCTTCTCCCTCTTCTAGCAAGTTCCAATCCAAATCAGCATTCAAGCCATCTACTAAGCCTACCGACACTCAACCCACTATCAACGTTGTTTCTCCACCTACCATGCTTCAATTAAACCCCCTAGGTGAACCTTTACCAAGTGCCTTGCGGACCTCACTTTCTATTACCACAACTCACCGAAAGTAATCTCATTACCCTCCACCACTCAACCTAAATCCTTTCGCCCACGCGGTCATAACTACAAAAAAATGCACATTGTGATTACCACCGATGCACTGGCCACTCTACCGATTAGTTTTAAGCTTAGGCATATCATCCAAAATTTTATCGATAATAATGCAATCGATCTCCCAACACTATCCATTTTCAAAGCAGTCAATGATAATCAAAAGCTTAAAATCTTTAATGATCGCTTACCCAAGCATAATAATCCACCTTACCGATTCATTAGCTAACCATGCATATCATGTTATACCTCCTCCTTGTTAGGAAATAAGGGATAAAATATGCGGAATAATCCCTCACAAAATCGCAACAGTAGAAACTAATATGCAAAAATATTACAGATCTCAAATAAAAGTGTATAATAAAATAACACAACACAAAGAGACAATATTTAATGTGGTTCACCCAATTTGGGCTACGTCCACCAAGAATCACTTGCTTATATTTTATTACAAGCCACCGCTCTCTCAATACAATACCCAGATCTGTTTGGAGCTATGCTCAACAAACTCTACAAAATTCACACCCAAATTCAAAACACATCTGCAATGTTACATTATACCTACCATATGCATAAAACCATATAAGTAGACAACTGCTTAAGCATTTTTACAAAACCGTGGGTATTAAAACCATGGGCCAAAACCGTCCCATAAACCTATGGGTCAAAAATCCTACCCATATGAGAAAAACACATTTCTCGATATATCAAGCACGTTTTAAGGCCAAAAACAAATCAAAACCCCAGCGATGAAAACTATGGAAAGTGTAGTACTCTTAGTGTATAGTCTTCGACACTTTCTCACATGAAAATAGGCTCCACAACTTAACAATCTCCCACTTGGAGACTAGTTTTCCTTTGAGCAAGCTTCTCAACCCTTCATTAGTTTCCGTGAAGACCAACCAAAACTGAACACAACTTAAGTTTTTCCCTTTTGACCACCTTGGTCATCATGTATGTAGGATTCTGATTGGTATGAATCTTCTTGACTTCAACTTCTCTTCCTCCAAAGCTTTCCTGATGAAATGGAACCTTAACTGTATATGCTTCGTCCTAGAGTGGAAAGCAGAGTTCTTAGCTAGGTGTATAGCACTCTGACTATCACTATGTAGCTTTCCTTCCTCCTGCTTATGCCCCAACTCCTCAAGAAATTGTTGTAACTAAATCATTTCTTTGTTTGCCTCTATGGCAGAAACATACTCAGCCTCGTGGTTGACAAAGCCACCAACTTCTATAGTTGTGAAATCTAGCTTATTGTTGTCCCACCTACAGTATAAACATAACCTATCATGCTCCTCCTATTGTCTACATCTCTAGCCATATCTGAATCTACATAACCACACAAAGTGGTGTCTGATCCACTGTAGCAAAAATTGTCCCCATGGTCCCTCTCAAATACCGAAGGATCCACTTTACTATCTGTCAATGATCTCTACTGGATCACTCATAAATCTACTCACCGCTCCCACTGCATGGGCAATATCAGGCCTGGTGCACACCATGACATACATCAAACTATCAACCGTTGATGAGTAAGGTACCTTGGACATCTGGTTTCTCTCCTGCTCTGTCTTGGGACACTGCTCCTTTGATAACTTGAAATGGCCTGCCAAAGGAGTCCCAACCGGTTTAGCATCCTGCATATTAAACCTCTCCAAGACTTTCTTAATGTACTCTTCCTGAGATAAAGTCATCTTTCATTCCTTCCTATCCGAGATATTCTCATACCAAGGATTTGTTTGGTTGCCCCAAATCCTTCGTAGTAAAGGATTCACTTAATCGCTTCTTAAGTACTTTCATTTCCTACATGTTTTTACCTATAACCAACATCTCATCCACATACGAGACAAAGGATAATATAACTACCATCCTCAAATTTATTTGTATACATGCAATGGTCGAATGACATCTAATATAACCATTGCTCCATCATGAAGCTATAAAATTTCTTATATCATTAACATGGAGCTTGTTTCAAGCCATATAAGCTCTTCTTCGGTTTGTCCACCATATCCTCTTTTACCTTTGACCTCATAGCCCCTTGGTTGTTGCATATATAGTTCCTCCTACAAATTACCATGGAGAAATGTAGTCTTTACATCAAGTTGTTCTAAATGCAAGTCTTCTTCTTGTAACTATTCCTAGAACACTTCTAATAGAAGTCATTTTTACTATAGGAGAAAAAAATCTCATCAAAATCTATACCTTTTTTTTATGAAACCCCTTGACCACTAACCGGGCCTTGTATCTTTTCTTGCCTCCTTCCTCTTTGACTCTGAAAACCCACTTGTTATGTAATTCTCTTTTGCCTTCGGGTAGCTTCACCAAATCCTATGTCTGGTTCTCCATGAGAGTGTGATGCTCCTCATTTATGGCTTGATCCCACTTCTTCCTGGCATCTACCTGCATTGCTTCATCAAATCTCTTTGGCTCTCCACTATCAGTGAGTAATAAATAATAAAGAGAAGGAAAAAATGTTCAGGTTATCTTCTTACCCTAGAAGACCTCCTCAATATAAGAGTTTGGGGTTCTGTTGAGGAGGTTCTGGCTGATTCATGTGTCACTTTTCCATCAGGAAGATCCTCTCTTTGCTGCATATTCTTTCTTGGATTCTTCCTGTTTTCCTGCAATTGCTTTGCTTATACATGAATTTCTCATTAAAGACCACATCCCTAGATCGAATGATTTTCTTGTCCTTAATACTCCAACATTTATATCCAAAGTCATCACCACCATAATCAATGAAAGTACATTTTTTTGATTTAGCCTCTAGCTTGGTCATATCATCCTTGTCTATATGGACAAACACCTCACATCTAAAGACTCTAAGAAATGAATAATCAACTTTCTTACCATATCAAGACTCCTCATGTATGCCTCCATCCAAAGCACTTGAGGGTCCTCTCTGTTTATCAAGTACAGATGTGCTCACCGCTTATTCCCAAAAAAAGAAAGAGGATCTGCATGTAACCTCATGCTCCTATCACGTTCCATTATTGTTATGTTCATCATTTCTGACACCCCATTCTTCTGCAGAGTTCTGGAACCGTATTTTGCCTACGGATTTCATTCTTAGAACAAGTAATCATCAAATTCATTGTTGTAATACTCCCCTCCATTATCGACTGAGACATTTTAGCTTAAGACTGTTTCATTCTCTACCAAGGCTTTCCATTTAACAAAAGTGTCAAATACATCAGATTTGTTTCTAATACAATAAACTCAAACTTTTCTTGTTGCATCATCAATAAAAGTAACATAATAACTTAAACCCCGAGAGATGATACGAAAGTGGACCCCACACATCAGAATGCACCAACTCTAACTTACTCTCTTTCTTTGTAGGTCCAACCTTGAGAAACCTTACTCGCTTTTGTTTCCCGTATATAAATTCCTCAGAACTCCAAACTTGTTTCTGTATATCCAGGAAAATCCTTCTTTATGATCTCCATGCCCTTATGGCTCATATGACCGATTCTATAGTGCCACATTGTTATATCTACTTCTGAAGTCACAAGATTACAAACATTAGTACTATAAGTGGTTAAATACAAGGTTCAACCTTCTTACCTCTTGCCACTACAAGAGCACCCTTGGTAACCTTCCAAGAGTCCATTGTAAATATCACAGTACAACCATCACTTCCCAACTATCCCTGCTGATATCAAATTTCTTCTTAATGTAGGCACATGTTTGACATCTTTCAATAGCCAAGTATTCTCATTCTGCATCTTAACTGAACAGAACATTTTCCAACTATGTTGCAAGGCTCATCATCACCAAGAAAAACATGCCCAAAATCTCCTTGAACATAATCAACAAAATAATGCCTATGTGGAGTAGCATGGAAATAAGCCCCGAATCTAAAACCCAAGATTCAGTAATATTGTGCAAAGAAAGAATCAAAGCATCCTGACATACATTACTCGTTGCCACATTTGCCTCCTTATTTTCTTCCTATTGTTTCTTCTTATCCCGAAGCTCCCAACAGTCCTTCTTTGCATGCCCAGACTTTCCACAGTGCCAACATATTATCTTACTTTTGGATTTTGACCTTGCCCGATCCTTTGATTTTCCATGGTTTCCTCTATTCTTTTGTCTCCCTCTAGTTTCCACTATCAAAACATTCCCTGAAGTAGAAGATTCCCAGAGATTTTTCTTCGCATTTCCTCACTTAGAATCACCCCTACAACATCCTCAAACTTCAACTTTGAGTTATCTAGAACCGAGTTGCTTACCGCCATTACCAATGCTATTCAACTCTCAGGTAAAGAGCACAAAACTAATAAAGCCCTAACTTCTTCATCAAATTCTATTATAACCGAAGCTAGCATATTTACAACCGTATTAAAATCATTTAAATGATATGCTATTAAACCATTCTCAGACATCTTCATATTAAACAACTTTTTCATTAAAAATATCTTATTAGAGGTAGAGGGTTTTTTCATATAACTTCCTAATACATCTATCAATTCTTTTGTAGTCTTTTCTTTGAAACATTAAATAATACCAAAGATGCAAGACACCTGTTGGATTGTCCCAAGTGCCTTCCTATCCAAAGAAATCCCATTCCACATCTATCATGCTCGAGGGTTTGTTCACCTTCTCAGATAACGAAATATAAAGATCCTTTTGATAAAGGTAATCTTCCATCTGCATCTTCCAAAGACTAAAATTATGCCCATTGAATTTATCAACCCTTGATCTTCCATCATCTGCCATAGCTCCCACTCAAGATAAAACTTTCCCTACGATTCAACACTTCACAAACCAAACCAGAGCTCGATACCAATTGTTAGAAAATAAGGGATAAAATATGCGGAATAATCCCTCACAGAATCGCAACAGTAGAAACTAATATGTAGAAAATATTACAAATCTCAAATAAAAGTGCAAAATAAAATAACACAACACAAAGAGACAAGTATTTAATGTGGTTCACCCAATTTGGGCTACATCCACCAAGAATCACTTTCTCATATTTTATTACAAGCCACCGCTCTCTTAATACAATACCCAGATCTGTTTGGAGCTATGCTCAACAAACTCTATAGAATTCACACCCGAATTCAAAACACATCTGCAATGTTACATTATACCTACCATATGCATAAAACCATATAAGTAGACAACTGCTTAAGCAGTTTTACAAAACCGTGGGTATTAAAACCATGGGCCAAAATCGTCCCATAAACCTATGGGTCAAAAATCCCGCCCATATGAGAAAACACGTTTCTCGATATATCGGGACATGTTTTAAGGCCAAAAAAAAATGAACCCCGGCGAGACAACTATGAAAAATGTACATTACTCTTAGTGTACAGTCTTCAACACTTTCTCACATGAAAATAGGCTCCACAACCTAACAATCCTTCATTGGGTCCACTTGATTTCCTTGTTGTTGCTACTGACATACCACCACTAGTTATCACCTTCTCGGATCATGATCACCAGGCTACATTTTCCTCTGATTCACTACACATTAATGCTTCTATGTACCTATATAGTCAATAATATGTTGGTCTATCCCCTGACCCTTACTAATACATGCTTTGTTGTGCTTCTACTAGCTATCAACTGCCCAACCTCACAAATCACTTTTCTAGTCCTTAATTCTTATGATTGTGTCATCCTTCCCATCACTGTTGGGCCCCTTACCATATTTACACCATTCCTTGTTACATATGAAATATGTGGTTGTGACTTGATCTTAGGTCTTCCTGGCTCCTCAACACCCAGTGATATACCTTCTATGCTTCACCTTTGTCTTAAGTTCATCCATAACAAGCACGTTGTCACCATACACCATTGCCTCGGTCCACTTCAAGCTCTTTTTGCAGTGTGGATCACAATATATAGTTCTACATGGCTCAATTCTAGCTTCATCCCTACGCCTACCTATCATATTTGTACATGGCCTACATCATGCCCTTGTCATCCTCATTGGTCTATTAGTCCACCTTTTCCGGCCTAAGTCCCCTACTCGAGAGGCACCTTCTCATAGGTGTTCTCCACCTCCTTTACCATATTGGTCTCATTCACGTGCACATAGTTACCCTCCTACACCGTTGATCTTAGACCATGGTTACATGCCTTTGTCTCCTCATATGTCATGTGGCGAGCCCTTTCCCTTCACTATCATCGAATGGCCTTCTATCCATCACAACCCTGGGGGCATCGTGCTTTCTCCCCCTCCGCCACTATCGGTTGTCTCTAGTGTTTACTAATATACTTCATGCTTCGTGCTTCATGTATAAAGCATTCCCACATCTTTGGTACACACATTGTACTATCATTTCCCGATGACGGACTTTAGTGCTACAATTCACACTTGATGTTGAAAGCACACTTGATGTACATTCATCACTCGGTGCTTCATGATACATCTACTCTCAAGCATATACAACACACTCATTACCCAATGACGCATTAGTTCCACGGTTCATACTTGACTGTTGAGGGTCAAATTATCAAATGAATCTCACATCACCTACTCTTTATTGTATGCTTTGTGCTTCATGAACAATATTTCTCAGCACTCTCACATCTCTGGTACACACATTGTACTATCATTTCTCGATGATGTACTCTTGTTTTATGGTTCATTCTTGACTATTAAAGGAGCATTTCTAAATGAACCTCGTCTCATGCACATCCACTAGGGGGAAACACAACTCCTCCCATCTACACATTTTATATATCACAGAAACCATTACATGTACACCACATTTACACATCTGGTTGTATTTATTGTTGTTAGCTTCTATTATTTACATGTTACACTTTATTTTTCATGCTAGTTGGATACTTAGTATGTCATTATCTTTTTCTATATACACATGCACATTCACTTGGTATCTTGAGGTGAATGTAGGACCTTTCATAGATTCATACACGATGCATGATGCTTAACACTTCTCTTTACTAGTCCCACCGAGGCTCCTGGGGGCATCTACCTTTACTACTCTCACTCTACCCATCACAGTTTTATTGTGACATTATTTACTACTTCTCATTACTGTCAATTTACCTTTCACTAATCTATACATGATTTGACATACTATTTATCTCTCTAACATGCTAATGGGTACTTCATGTGTAGCATTTTCCTTGTAGGATTACATACAACCATGGTTATCTCTGTCACATTTTAATTGCTATTGTTTACTATTGTTTGTTATTGTTTCGAGATATGTCATATGCTATGTTTTCTCATTGATTGCTTTTGTCTGCTTTTGCCTTGATTGTCTTGTGACATTATGAGTGATGTCCCATGTATGAAACCCATTTTCTCGCAATTCATGTTGTCTTCATAGTTTCTTGTTACATAGTTTTCTATAAAGCATGCTAGTTATTGTTGCACTAACACTTGTTCCTAGTCCATCTTGTTTGCATGTGCCTTGGTTTCCACCATACGCATCCCCTACCCCTACAGGTATCCACTATCAGATATGCATATCAGTATCTAGTCCTGTAGTTTGGGCCGTCGTCTCCTACTTTCATCGCATGCACCCTGTTATGATGTGAAGCCTATTTTCATGTGTAGAAGTGTTGAAGACTATACACAAACTATTGTACACTATCCACGCTTTTCGTCGGGGTTCAAGGCCGTGCTAGGCCCGAGCGGGGTCCTGGACGATAACACTGGTAGTAGCAGGGTTTGGGGGCGCAACCCCTAAGAAATGTTTTTGGCCTAAAAAAATGTGCATGATATATAGGGAAACATGCTCTTCTTATATGGGCGGGATTTTTGACCCATAGGTTTATGGGACAGTTTTGGCCCATGGTTTTGGTACCCACTATATTGTAAAATTGCTTAAGCAGTTGCATATTAATGTACTTTTGATAGGTGAGACATAGTATTAGATGTATGTGAATTCGAGTGTAAATTCAGGAGAGTTTGTTGAGCACATCTCCAAACATATCTGGGTATTGTATTGAGAGAGAGGTGGCTTGTAATAAAATTTGAGCAAGTGATTCTTGGTAGACGTAGCCCAAATTAAGTGAACCATGTTAAATATTGTCTCTATATTGTGTTCTTTAATTTTTGCACTTTTATTTTAGATCTGTAATATCTTTCTACATATTAGTTTCTACTATTGTGATTCTATGTGGGATTGTTCCGCATATTTTATCCCTTATTTCCTAACACACCCAAAACAAGAGGGGGAATCATTCGTGTGAGATAATCACCCTTACATCAACAGATTTACAAATCGAAGTAAAATAGTGCATATTTGGTAACAGAACACAGTCATAGAATGACGCAAAATCAGACTTGGGTCACAAACACACACTAGTGCCCAAATCAAACATTAGCAGTGGGCACTTGTGTCATGGGGGTAAAAATAGATAGTTTCTCGATTCGCCACATTATCCAAGTAGTTCACAAAGTGCGTGATTCTATAAGTAGCAATCACTTGACTTCGGTTTAATTTAGTTTACATTAAAATTGTAACCAATTACATATATTTACATACAATGACGTGCCATCTATAGTGGCACTTATTTGGGATGTGTCATGGAAGGAGAGTAAAACAAACCTCTCTCCCTAAAACTCTTCTCTTGGCATGAGATTGCCTAAAAAACTTGTCCTTAGCGTAAAATCACCCAAAAACACGTTCTTGGCATGAGATCGTCCAAAAATCTCACCTATTCGTATGCAAAAAATCCAACAACATCTCCAAGAAAATCATAACAACTTTCTATCCTTTACTCTCTTATACATCACGTGCACACTTTCCTTTTACCTTTTACACACTTTTACTCCCTAATACACACATTACTCTAATTTTTCATATACAAAACTTTGACTACTTTCTCGCTCTTCTTTTGTCCTTAATATGTAATAAGAAGCAGCTCACATCAACAAGCACAAGCTCCAACACATATGCTCCACCCCTAGGGTCTACCTCCCCTTCCTAGTTCCATGCTTTGCTTTATGATCACTTCACGCTTCACTTGTCCACTCGACACACTATCGACTACACTCTTCTCTACAGGATCACAAGGTATGCATCTTCTATCTACTTTATGCTATCGAGTATTCACTCAACAACATAAAGTGGGGGTAAAATGTAGACACAAAATCTATGCACTTTGGTGCATTTCTAGGTCCTAGACCATGTTAATATATATAGGATTCCTAAGCAAGAAAACTAGTGATTGACAATGTCTGTTGGGCCTTTTTCTTTGCTTCTTATACTTGTATTGACATTACACACCCCACAACCCTATCGGTATTTGATGGATTTATCTTTTGTGGCCTCGGAAACTAACACCCATTTAGGAGAAAAACGCCTAGGCGCTCCTGTCCCTTCGGGCACTCCTGACCTTCTTTGCTTCCATCTTACTCTTTTGGGTCTCTTTTACTTTTTGGGTAATCATTACAACAACTTCAGTCAACCTTATGGTTGTCAATTACGAAATTCAAACAAGGGAATCATATATATACATAGTTATAGCTCTCAAATAAGGGGCCAAAACTAAGCATTATCTACTATCACCTAAGCTTGCATTCAAAGGCACAAGAGCATTACAAAGCATCCATCTAGCACATCCATACAAGGGACAAGGGTTACATCACTCTGCATACACAACATAGGAAGGGGAAGTTCATTTTATTCCATCACACACATTCTATACATTGTTACATTCTAGATCTATCCCAATAACATTGTACAATTTACACAAGGGAATCTTAGGGCATCATTGCACGCACATTCACACAGAACTACATGGAGTCTGAAATGTAGTGCAGCAGATCGGTTCTAAGTCACTCTTCGAGTGACCATCGAGGTCAATCTACCTCCACATTTTGCATCTTTATTTTTAGATTTGATGTGGTTTGTAGGCATGTGTAGTTAGGTATCTCTTTTTGTAGGTTATAGGTAGAATCAATGACAATATATCAAAACCATAGTGACAAAAGGAAGCTAACAATGAATCTCCTCTTACACAAAAAGGATAGAACTTGAGAACTTGACTAGACACTAGCACCCAGATTAGTCACTAGCGCTCGAACACTCTTGTCCTCCCATGGGTGTTTCTGTCCTGGACATTTCTGAGTTCCAGAATCTTCACTGAGCCTTGAAGACATTGCTTACAGTCTATTTCAACATTTCCTCTACCCAAATCACCTCCAGATTGTGTAGAATCAACTAAGTCACCCTCTCTCTCTCTCTCTTGCTTAGGGTTTCATATTGTTGTTTGCTTATTACTTGTCCATTATTGTACATTTATCATTTATATGTCATTAGTTACAGAAGTTACTCTGAAATTAGATTTAATTACATTTATATTAAATCAGTTCCCATCGTGTAAAGTGATGTTCAAACAACTTTGTATGAAAGAGGTTCAAATGCATGAATATGTCATGCATTTTATGTGGTTCCATGATGGTTGGTTTGGTTCCCATCCAAGGTTTTATTACTTCTTTCTTAACCTAATTATGTTTCATATGAGCCAGTTTACAACAACCATCTTCATGAAACAAAAATTTGAATAAGGTGTCCCCCAACTATAGGGGACCATTGGAAAAGACTTCAAGACTTCCCTCATGATTGTCTCCCTGACATTTTGATGAATTTCAGAAGCAACATGTGGGGAACACACTCATTTTGGTCTAAAATTATATGTGAGGTGTCAGACATTGTTGAGTAATTGGGAGCACCAACTTTGTTCTTCACTCTAAGTGTGGTGGATACAAAATGGCCACACCTCCATGATGTCATTCCTAATGCCCCCTTGCAGATGCTCATGTCATGCAACACTAGAGGAAACTTAACATTATTTCCAACCCTCATCGTGTTTCTACATACTTGCATCAAATATTCACAATCTTTTGTGAAGACGTTTTTCAAAAACACCTTGGCACTAAAGACTATTGATACAGGTATCATTCTTTCTTTCCTCACTATTTAATGTACATGTGGAGGCCTCTTTTAACCTCTTATCTTTTTCTTAGGTATGAATGCCAACATAGAGGTTTTGCGCATGTGCATGGTTTCTTGTGGTTAGAGGATGCTCCAAATGTCGATGCAATTGATTGGGGAGATACTGCATATATAGAGGTGGTCAACAAATACTTTAGCATGAGATATGTTTCCTCCTGGAATATTCGGTCGGCCGTAGATCATACAAATTTTATTCAAAGATCAATCCAGGATGATCCTTGTTTGTTGACAACAATGCAAATATTGGCGTCCTCTCCACTTCAATACCTCGAAGAACTAATTAATCGTGTTCAGTGACACACAAAGTGTTCGAGAAAACATGTTTGCACAAAAAACCATCCCGCCTCCAATGCCAATACAATACACATTGGGCCACACGTTCAAATTTTTCTTTGTTCGTTGAAGTGAACGGAACAATAAATACCAACCTTCCGAAATGATGACAAATTAAACATCTACAACCATGCAATGTTATCTATATGGAGAGATAAAATTGACTTCCACCTATTCTCTTGTGCCATGCAGTCTTGAAGTACATTGCAAAATATGCTTCTAAAGCATAGCAACGTTCAAAAACCTACCACCGGATGATATCCAGATTCTCTACAAATGTCAACCCCGATTTTTACAGCATATATCACAATTTGGAAAATGCTCACCTAAAGTGTAGTTGAACATGTGCATAAGAAACTTGCCACATGCTCCCAAAATTACCTCTTGTTATGTCTAGTCGATTTTTTATCTCTTTAAATGTTGGAAACAAATACTCACACAACTTGCAGAATCTGACTCGGAGGTGCATGAAACAACAGTTCTCTTAGATGCATATATGGTTCGCCCTATGAGATATGTATTCACTTCCTCTTATCCAAGATTTTCAACAAACAACATCCTACAAATAAATGGAAATTCCATGCAACCCAACTATTGTTCATGCCTATCCAAGATTTTCTCATATTCCAGCACATAATTCACGTTCTTTTGAGCTTTTATGTTGGTTTTAGCTCCTCCTATACAAGCCTTTCCACAATATATCTTCTGATATTGGGTCCACCCCCCACGAAATCATTTCTAATTGACATCTTTTCAAGTTTAGTTATTGGCCCTGGCATGTTTTCCGCTTAGAAACTAATCCCAACCAAACATTAATTTAGGATCCAACAATGACAACAATCATTCCCCTGAACACTTGATAGAATGGGATCTTTTGGCTCGCTTACATCCAGGCAACACAACAATCCTCGACAACCTAGATATGTTTGGCCTCAAAGAAATTGACACCCACCATAATTAAAACATTCATTATGTTCCCCTTTCTTTACAGATCTTTGGTCCTTTCATCAAGGTTAATAAAGTTGCAACAAATATTTCTTGCAAGTGGACAACTTCTCTTTCACCTACGTTTCATTCTCTTCAAAACAACAACAAACTTTCAACATTATTTTCCACCACTTCTTGTCTAAAAAATGGATCCCTCCATTGTGGATGATAATTCAGGGTACCATATGGACAGGAAAACTATACCTCATAAATGTCACCATATCTCGCTTTCCAAACTGCTTCACTTGATGGTCTTTCACCCCACCTTTTATTTGCTCCTACAAGCATTGCAGCCTTTCAACATTTCATGCCTCTATTATACATGCCACCCTCCGCATTCCCATCAAAGAACTCAAACCATTAGAAGGTCAAACAATGGCATCTTTTCAAGATTGCCTTAAACATGTTGAATATATTCTAATAAATTTAATGAGATTCATTGGACCAAAACTACTTTCTAAAATAGACTATTGTCTCCGTGAAGCATTTCCCCAATCCAAGACATTTGAATTCGGAAACATGTCTATCATCCTCGTCAGAGACCTTGGCTAGCTTCCACCTATATTGGGCATTCCCCTATATGCTAGCAATTCATATGGCGCCAACCTTTGGAAATCATTTTGCACTTCCATCTCATTGAACTCCATCTTCTGCCAGCAAGGTTCATCGGCTGCACAATTTTCCTTTCAACAACTACTTCTCAACATTCGTAATGATATTCCATTGTTTAAAGATTGAGAGCTTCTCATGTCACACACTCGACTCGCACTTTATCAACAAGACATCCTCGCCTTCAATGAAAGACCCCATTTGTTTGCAAGGAATGAACAATTCGATCAACACAACCTTCAAATGTTGAAAGGACTTTACTCTCCTATTGCCCTCTCCTTTGATCAAATACCAAGCGTAATGATTTAAGTAATCCAAATGATGATCAACTGATATATAAAGTCCTTCTTTGCAGGAACCAAAAAATCATGCTCACAGCTAATTTATGGGTTGAGACAGGTCTTGTCAATGGTGTAACAAGCTTTATTGTCAATATTATTTATGATGCTTCCTCTGCTCCTCCTAATCTTCCATTAGTTGTTATCGTGGATTTTGATCGATATATTGGCCCTGCCTGGGATCCTCATATACCTTTCGTATTCTGTCCCCCACTTTCTAAAGGCAATCGCATGGCACAACTACCACTCAAAATGGCTTGGGGTCTTACTATCCACAAGTCTCAAGAGCTTACTTTGCATAGAGCCACTATTGATATTAGCAACACCAAAAGGAAAGGGTTTACCTTCATTGTTGTCTCTAGAGTTCCTTCCTTGTCAAGCCTTTACATTTCCCCTCCCTTCTCGGTCGACTGTTATTCTAAGATGTCTAGATCTCCTCTTCTACAAAACCGCATAATCGAAGAATCTAGGTTGTATTCCCTTAAACAACAACCAACCGCTTGATCAGATTCAAATTACCATTACAGTCCCTTTCACACTACCTTCTACCTCTTCCTCTCCCACCTCTAATATGTCTCTCTCTAACTTCCCTTGTTTCAGTTCCATTTTGCCTTTTCTCTTTGTAATATGGATACTATCTCTTATATTTTAAATTGAAGTTAACGTTTTGTCTTCAACTTCAACTCTTTTTCTCTTATTTCCTCTTCTCTCTCCCTTTTGGCGTACACATTGCACTACTCCCATGCAATTCCTAGTTTAATCAAATAAGAAATAATATAATTTTCCTTATGGAGGTGGAGGGAGAATACAAATATGATCCCTAACCACAACCAATTACTATATGTTTTCTCTCTCTCAATTATTTCCTACTTAGTATTTCATTAGACATGTGTCACAAGTGGGATATCCAACCTCCAAAAGAAATATTTGATGATACTTGCAGATGTCTATTCATGGGCTTTATGGTGAATAATAAAATTGACGTCATGGCTTCATATATTAAATATGTATCTATGACATTACTTAGTTTAATATAATAGTGTCAAATGAATTTAATTTTATGTTTTCTTATGGCCCATACTAAAGTAGGAAGACCCATACTCAAGTAGGACTTTCCATCATTTATCTACCGCCCATGAATTGGCTATACAGGGGTTTGGAAATAGTTTTCAAAACAGAAATTAATGCATGGTTAGACATGACTAGGTGAGGCAATAAAATGGTTGAGATACTAGAAATCCAACTCGGAGAATATAATACTTAGCAATGTAAACATAAAATACATATAATTTCTAAATAACATAAATCTTGGAATTAAGTGCATCAAACAATGTGACACTGATATAAAAATTAGGATGTTAGTTAGGGTGTAGTATCATGCATTTGCACTAGTGGGGCTGTCACGAAGGGCTTAATGAAGGTTTGCAAAGTGGAGGATGGACTAGTTTAAGGTTTGACATTTTTAGTTGAGGGGTTTTCGGGAGTGACTCTCTTATGGTTGTTTTTAGACTCACAGTGGTCTAACCATCTTCATCATTTGACAGAGGGATTTCAACAGAGGGCTTTGAAATGACTGGTATGCACAGCGAAAAGTGGACTATCCCAATTTTTGTGTTCAGATAATTAACATTTAAAACAATTTTTTGGCAAGTTAATAGAAACCACCCTCTGAGTATGTCGATAGATTCTTGAGGTCCTAGAAAATATCTACTTCTACACAAACACGTTTTTGTGGTCATGTATAGTATAATTTAGAGGGTTCCTTAACTATGACACGGCCAATACAGAGGCTATGAAGTCAAGAAAGTGCCAGCACGGCATGGGAAGGACAGGTAAATAAACCTAAACAGCTCCTTGTGGGCAATATGTTCCAAAACCACAGACTCTCATGTCCATGGGGACAAAACAAACAAGGAACTTTGGATATACTAGGACAAAGATTTCAGCAAAATGAGTGCAGCATGCATAGGGTTACTGAAACTATAAAAAAACATTGGTCATATTCTGGATTGTGTCTAACTTCATGTCATGTTGGGTCTAGGCAAAATGTACCCTCGTTTTGAGCATGCTTTATTGGGAATCCTCCCAACAAAATAACCAATCAAACAAATTGTTCAAGATATCTTCAAGCAATATCAAATTCATCAATAGGTAAAACAATATTTGAAAAAATGGTATTAACTTGTGGAATACCTTCAGAACAAACTTGCGAGGTCGCTTCTTTGGAAACGCCATCGCAATTTCAATCACCGGACTTTGGTTGTGGGTAGTCATATAGAAAGGCCCCCCAAACGCGAGCATTCCTAAAATGACTTCATAAATGAAAAACATGTGAAAAAACTACAAGAAGACTATATAAAATTTAACTGTTAAATCATTTTTATCTCCAAGAGTAAAGAGTTTATAAACTGTTTATCCTCCAAACGGCACAAGCTGGCATGCCATAGAACAAGCCAATGTAAGAAACTTACTCTGGATTATCTTATAATCCTGCGATTTGAACATGAGTTTTTTTTTTGTAAACGTGCTTCACAATTCAAATATTTGTTTTTCCTCTTGATAAAGCATCTTCACAATTTGAATATAATTTCTTGTTTTTTTTTCCAAAGTCTTGGGTGCTATTATTGCAATGGGAGGATTTAAACTTGGGTTTACATTTTTCAAAAAAATTGGAGCTTTGATCCACTGCAATAGTTTCCTCCCATAAATGATAAGCAGAATTTAAACTTACACAACAAATGGAACAAGAGAAACAAGAAAAGCCACAGTATTAAACATAACATTTTATTAACAAGGAAATTCCATCTAGACTACTCTTTACCTTGTTTTCTAAATCTGATTCATATATGGGTGAAACCCTCAGCCTTTCACCTTAAGAAAATTGAAATGAACCAGTAACAAGAGTAAAATACAAAAACAATTCATAACTACTGTTGTCAATGGAACTGTTTACAGTATGGTGGGTGTGTTGGTGTGATTTTCAAGTTTTAACAATGCTTTTATGAGAAGTGTACATTTACCATGACAACTTTTTTAACAACTTGAACACAAATTTTCTCAGTTGGGGGCATGGACAATTACTATCCTTCTGCGTAGTGTTTAGGACTGAAGGATATCTATTCTGCCGAAACCCGTCAAGACACTCCTTAGTGAAAAAATCTGAGGGGTATCTACTACACCAAATTTGTCCAAGGCTGGAACCGGTCTCGTCCCTTATATGGCACTGCCTGAGAATCAATCCTTGGTGGAATCTATGTAGGACTACATTCTCCACCAGTCGTACTTAGCCCACCTTCTGTAAACTGTAAAGAATATTCACAAGAGAGGTTTAGTCTCCCTATGAATTTTTGAGTTGGTTGTGCTGAATCCGTCACCTTGAGAAGTCTTAGAATTAGAGGTGGAGGAACCATAGGAAGTTCCATTGAAAAAACCACTTCAAGAGTGCTTCCCATAACACTGCTATTGAAAGAAGGCATGCTGAGAGCGGGCAAACCAGCCTCCCCTTCAAGTATCTGCAACACATGCCTTATGGTGAGTCTTCTTTCGGCCCGAGGATGACAGCAGAACAAACCCAAAGTTAACACTCTCTCCATCTCTTCTATATTATAATCACCTCGCAGCCTTCGGTCCACAGCATCCATAATTCTCTCTTGAGAACACAATTCCCACACCCAGTCTACTAAAATTGCTTCTGAATCATCCCTGCCAGGA
The DNA here is from genome assembly GCA_018340775.1 of Taxus wallichiana var. yunnanensis. Classification (NCBI taxonomy): domain Eukaryota; kingdom Viridiplantae; phylum Streptophyta; class Pinopsida; order Cupressales; family Taxaceae; genus Taxus; species Taxus wallichiana. The sequence goes on along the minus strand of CM031244.1, from coordinate 749,104,000 downwards.
TCCACTGGTTTCCTCCCACAGGCCACCTCCAGCAAGACTACCCCGAAGCTGAACACGTCTGTGGCAGGTGTGGACTTGCCTGAGTAGAGAAGCTCTGGTGCAATGTACCTGTTTCATACAGTTAAGATTTACACAAACTACAGAGTTTAAAAGAATATAAAAAATAAAAAATAGAATAGAAAAGCTATGAATATGGTGAATGATGCAGAGAATGTGGACTGAGCTCCCCGTGTATTGTTTTCAATGCACATGAAAAGATTACAGCAAAGGGAAAAGCTTTCTTAGTGCTTTAGTGGAGGAGGCAATCCCAAGTTTATTCAGCAGGCACTGTTCATGAAATCTCTAATGTTAGCGAGGGTTTATGCTTCCTTACTATTTGCAAGAAGAATATATATTCTGCATGTGAATTTCATCATTGCTTCTTGAATGTGATTTTATATTTTATCTAGAGAAGATTCTACCAGAATCTGTTATCATGCCTGTGTAGAATACAGGGCAATATTGTGCCCAAAAGCTTAAATTATCTCCAGAATTTTATGAAGCGTCCATTGAAGCTCTTCCAAAAAATCATGTTTTGTATTTGAGTGCTAATGGTTTTTACTTTTTTAAGATAGTTTTGTTAGGTGGAGAGTTTCAGAAATAGGTACATTGCTTTATTGTTTTGAACAGAGATATATGCAGGATTGATACATATTTTTTTGTGGTGGGGACTGGGGAGAAAGCAAGGAAAGGAGTGACATTTTTGGTACTCAATGCTATACTTGTTTGGATGTGATTTTTATTTTCATTCTCTGCTTCAGTTTTCTATGTGTGTGAGTAGATTCATAAGCTATATTTCGTTCAGACTCCTTGTGTGCATTTGATGCAGGGAATGAAGTTAAGCTTGATTTGCAGAATAATTACACCAGCTTTCTGAGTTGGAATGAATGCAGTAAGAGAGCAGAATTAACCAGGGACAGGCAATTTCAGGGCAAAGGATAGTTCCAGTGGGGATAACTCAGAAGAATAACTCATTTGAATATGGATATAAAGGGAAAGCTAAATTCTACTAATATTGGGGTGACATCACCAAAACTTAACGCTAGTTTCAGTAAAGATTTTGCAGAGTAAGCACTGAGGCAAGCTTTCGTTCAGACTTCTCATGTGTGTTTGATGCAGGGAATGAAGTTGAGCTGAATTTGCAGAAAAATTACACCAGTTTTTTGAGCTGGAATGAATGAAGCAAGCAGAATTAACCAGGGACAGGCAATTCCAGGCTAAGGATAGTGCCGGTGAGGATAACTCGGAGCAATTTTGGACTGATTTGAATAAGGATACTAAGGGAAAGCTAAATTTTACTAATACTGGACTGAGATTTACCAAAACTCTACACAATTTTCAGGAAAGATTCAGCAGATTAAGCACTCAAGGAGGCTTTTGGGCTTTATTGGCTGTCTAGGAAGAGGAAACTAGAGGTGCCTAGGAAGGGGAAGCTAGAGGTTCTATGCATCAATAAATAGATTATAAGTAGCTAACAGTGAATTAGGTATAGAAGAGTACCCGAGAGTGCCCACCACATGTGTTGTTCCAGGGTTCTCACTGTGGTCATATAACCGTGCTAAGCCAAAGTCACCCAGACGCCCATTCATCTCAGAGTCCAACAGTACATTGCTGGATTTGATGTCCCTGTGCACAACCCGTTTTTCCCACTGCTCATGCAGGTACAGCAGCCCTGCCGCTACGCCCTTGAGGATTTTGTATCTCTGACCCCAATTGAGGAGGGTGGTCGTTTCAAATATCATTTTATCCAAGCTCCCATTTGGCATGTAGTCATAGACTATGAAGAGTTTCTTATTGTTTCTGCACATTAAGAGACAAAAAAGGCTTATGAGACATACATGCACTAAAAGCTTTGCTAATTTAGAAGCAGATTGTGGGATACAGGTCCCGATGACAGTATGCTAGCAGTGGTTGTGTGTTTTGAGGATCTCTTTTCTATTATTGCTGATGTGAATGCTGTTTCAAAATGTACAAGCTTCAATAAATACACTAGAATATCTACTTGGGAAGGATTTGTGAGGCCTGTATCAAGCACCATCAGTTTGGTTCTACATTAAAATTTACCTACCTACCTGCACCAGCCACGGAGCTGCACTAGATTCCGGTGCTGCAACCGCCCCATGCTTGTGATCTCTGCAATAAATTCCTTCATTCCTTCCCGCACCTCTTTGTTCACACACTTGACTGCAATTATCTGTTCGGTTCCCGGCAGAACCCCCCGGTACACCTGCCCAAACCCCCCAGAGCCCAAGACCTCCCCCTCTGCAAAGCCCTTTGTAGCGATTCTCAGTTCTCTGAAAACAGGAAGAACAGTGATAGGTGTGTGAGTTACCCTACATTGACAGAGGCTTATAAGGCAATACACACAGACCTAAATAAAGTTTTTAAGATGCACATGCCCAAATTGATGTGTTAACATCCTCCTCTGCAAATATCCAAGGTGATGTGTTGACAACTTAACATCCTTTTGTACAAATCTCCATAGTTGATGTGTTAACAGTAGCATACCTATAGGAAAATCTGTGAGGCCAGAACTCCAGCTCCCATTCCTCAATAACTTCTCTGTCTCGGTATCTTTTCAATAAAACCAAAGCTGCCACCAGGGAAGAAATAGGGAAAGTAATGTGATACCGGCTATGAATGCTCGGGTTTTGTATACAGGCTTCTTTTTCCACATCAAGGAAGGGAGATCAGATACATCTAGGTCCGGTGCAGTGCCATTTGTGGTGAAGCTCCAGGCAAGAATGTAATGCTCAGCGACGAAATTCCCAGTTGCCGAAGAAAAACCAACATAAACTTGGTCCTGCAGAACAGCTGAGAGGTTCAAGTTTTTCCGAGATATGAGGGGCTTCTGCGGTTTTGGCATCCCAGCTAATGCCATCGTCACGTTAATCTGGTCCTGAATGTGATCGTAATCAATCCAGGCCTGAATATTCCGTCCACTCTTGAGTGTCACATTGACAAACTTTTGATCATCCCAATAACCTGCATAGGAAATAAGAAAATGAGATTTTATCAAGATAGGAGAAGCACTTCATGTTAGATATCTGAGAATAAAGTTAAATGTTGGATCCCTTTCTGGCGAGGGTTGTAGCTCATTTCTTGAAGCATGGTGTGGGGGACAACGCCCCTGAACTATTGTCGCAGAGGGTCTAGGGGGCAGCAATATGTTATGGAGGCGTTCCCGAAACAAAAATTAAGGAGTCAATCCCCTGTTTCTAGAAAGACAAATTCCACCAAATTCTATTTTTAGGATTTAGGAAGGAAAATCCCGATGGCATTTTTCCACTCTAATTTTAGGAGGAGGAATCTTAATGTACTTTGCCAATTAGGTGTATTTATCTTTGTGGGGAGCCAAAAAAGCTCATCGTGTAATCTATTCATCTTGAGTTAATAAAAGCTTGATATTTTACGCCGTGGATGTTTCCCTAAACACTTAGGTAGGATTTTACCATATCAATTGATGTTTCGTCTCTTGCACGTTTGGTAATCTGTAGATTAGTTCTCTCTGTAAAATTGTTGTTTTTTTATTCAACTTTCAGCTTATTGATTGCTGCAAAGAGTTTGGTTTCCTAACACTTCATGTTCCTTCGCATGGGCAGTTCTCAATTTTTGTGAAGTTTGTTATGCATTTTTCCTAGTTTGCACTAACCAAACTGTTAGTTCTTAAATCTGCGACAAATGATCATGATCTCATAATATTTTCAAGAGAACACTATATAAGTTATAATTAAGTTGAATTTTGGAACAGGATGATAGAAATGTATAAATAGGAAAAGCCTAAAAGGGCTTACACTGAAAGATCCCCAAATGGATCTCTATTGTTCAACAACAATATTAGATCAATAAAAAAAACACTCAAGGCTGACTACTAGTACAGATCTGAATTTTGGAAGAAGTGCAGCTAGGGTTGTGAAGAGAAACTAGCCTACAGCTGAACCCAAACTGAGTTGAAGACTGTGCAACAGCAATGGCGACTAGTTTTGTACATTAAATTCCTTACAACAGCAATCCAACCAACATGTTTTGCCCCTAAACTGACCTGTGCGTATTGGCAGCGTAATATACATATAAAATCTGACTGTTCTGAGTTAATATTAGGATGGAATTTATATCAGAAAGCTGCAGATGTTAAATGACTGAAACAGCAGTATAAACCTTCCCAAAAATTACAGAAAACACTTCATTTGATCCATAAAAATTAATGCAACATACAGCAATAAGTTTCAGACCTGAAATGTCTTCAAAACACCTCCAAATGGCCAAAAGATGGGTCGCTTCATTGGATCAAAATGGCACAGCCCAATTACAATCTTTATTCTTCACACCCCGGTACAAGATCTATCAACTATTAACTGAAAATACTGAAAATACTCATGCTAGCACAATAGAATTTCCTGTGTGGAAATCCCTCACATTCTCTAAGAGGGTTTTCGTCCTCCAGAGGCAATATACTAAGGGTTTTCGTCCTTAGAATACTTTAATACAAAAGCACTTGGCTTAAGATCAGATTCAGAAATGATAAGTGATTACAATGGTTCTCTACCCAAGCCGCCCCTCTCCTTTTTATAGGAAAAATATTACAAAATCACCTTTTCATCTTCCAATAAGAAAAGAGTGCCAAAATACCCTAAAAACATGCCCAAACCAGGTTGCACTTTTCTAGGGATGACTCCTAATGTTTATCTTGGCCTCTCATGCCAAGTCGCACTTTCCTAGGGAAGAGTAATAACTTTTATCCTTTCTAAACTCTACTTCCCTCTTTTGTCCAAGGCGCATTTTTACCTAGGGATGACACAAAAATAGGATGGGTCTCTTTTCTACTTTCCCTAGAAAGGATACAACATAATATTAGACCCAATGCACCTATTTAGAGATTACAAATTTATTATTAAGTCAAATAAATTAATACAAGTGCTTTATTAATATTTTTTTTTGCACTTTGTAATAACTTATTGTAACTTAAGTCACCCTTATATTTTTCCTTTGGCCGTCGGGTTGACAAAATGGGCCAAAGGTCTTCGATTGGGAAAAGGGGACATTACAGTCCTCCCTTCCCAAAATTGTTTGCCCTCAAGCAATTTTGATCTTGTTTTGTCCAAGTGTCATGCACAAGAGACAAAACATGCTGAAATGTTCTACCAACTTGGCCCCTGTACCTGTCAAGTGAGCTATAACTTGCCACCATATTCCATCAACAAGTTGCTCATATATTTGGACCAATGGTTCAACAAACTCCAAAATGAAGACTTCATCTTCTACCATATCATGCATCCCATGATGAAAATAGATTGGACTAGGCAGCAATAAATAAGAAGCATTATTATGTTCATCATACCTTGGAGTATCGCCAACATCCATGTCAATCTTGGACTTCACCATGGCTTGACTTTGTTGCACCAATTCCCCTTCATTCTTGTTTGGAATGGGATGAATATTGTTGTGAACCAGCTGCTGCGATAAATGAGACGGCATATCTTCTTCCACACCATCTTTAATCTGTGCAATCAATCCTCCTTTGAAAGGTATTTCCATGCTCCCGGCTGCCCTCTCTTGAGGAATGACATTCCTCATACCCTGCTGCCCACTAAGCGAAGACATCTTTTCCTTGAACTCTTGTAGGTGTTGTCTTGCTTGAGCGGCTACCAACCTAGAAGCTCTAGCTCTGCTATTCCATTCCTCACACCTCTTAAGAGTTTCCATTACATCATCCTTGCTTGCATATACAAATTTAATCTCCTGAGATGGAATAATTTCTCTAGCAAGCAAAGTTCTACTAACACAATTATTTTGTTCAATGGAAATCATACCTTTTGAAGCTTCTTCTTCTTCCTTTGGTTGCAGATCTGATTTATCTTCATGTGTTAAATCAACATGTCTATCAAATTCATCACATAAATTTTTGCATACCTCATTAGAATTTGAAGACACCAAAGCGCTCTCATGAAGAGTTGTATCATCCATCTGTGAAGATTCTCTGTTCCTTCCACGTATCAACCATTCGGAAGCTATAGTGTGATATTCCTCTTTTGCCTGCTCAGTCTTGTAGCCAATCTTCGGGTGCATGTCCATGTAGTCCATGAAAGGAAAATTCTCCTTAACATCTTGAGGAAGAATGCTATACTCCTCAAATATGCTAATCACTTCCGCTTCCTTGTCTTGCGGTGTTAGAACTTTGTGAATAGAAAATGATGATGATGATCTAGGCCTCCGATCTTGTTTGGCTCTCAAACTGTCTCTCCTATCTCTTGGCCTATCCAAAGCCATCCTCTCCATCAACTGTTGCATGGTCTGTATCATCTGCTGATGGGTGTCTACCATTTCCCTAAGAAGATCGCTATCCATATTCCATGGAAAGCTTTTTTGTCTAACTCCCATGATTCAGCTCTATCACCAACCTCTCGTGGCTGCATCAAATCAAAACCCTCCAGGTGGGAGGAACATTGCTCTGATACCACTGAAAGATCCCCAAATGGATCTCTATTGTTCAACAACAATATTAGATCAATAAAAAAAACACTCAAGGCTGACTACTAGTACAGATCTGAATTTTGGAAGAAGTGCGGCTAGGGTTGTGAATAGAAACTAGCCTACAGCTGAACCCAAACTGCGTTGAAGACTGTGCAACAGCAATGGCGACTAGTTTTGTACATTAAATTCCTTACAACAGCAATCCAACCAACATGTTTTGCCCCTAAACTGACCTGTGCGTATTGGCAGCGTAATATACATATAAAATCTGACTGTTCTGAGTTAATATTAGGCTGGAATTTATATCAGAAATCTGCAGATGTTAAATGACTGAAACAGCAGTATAAACCTTCCCAAAAATTACAGAAAACACTTCATTTGATCCATAAAAATTAATGCAACATACAGCAATAAGTTTCAGACCTGAAATGTCTTCAAAACACCTCCAAATGGCCAAAAGATGGGTCGCTTCATTGGATCAAAATGGCACAGCCCAATTACAATCTTTATTCTTCACACCCCGGTACAAGATCTATCAACTACTGACTGAAAATACTGAAAATACTCATGCTAGCACAATAGAATTTCCTGTGTGGAAATCCCTCACATTCTCTAAGAGGGTTTTCGTCCTCCAAAGGCAATATACTAAGGGTTTTCGTCCTTAGAATATTTGTAATACAAAAGCACTTGGCTTAAGATCAGATTCAAATGATAAATGATTACAATGATGCTCTACCTCAAGCCCCCTCTCCTTTTATAGGAAAAATATTACAAAATCACCTTTTCATCTTCCAATAAGAAAAGAGTGCCAAAATACCCTAAAAACATGCCCAAACCAGGTTGCACTTTTCTAGGGATGATTCCTAATGTTTATCTTGGCCTCTCATGCCAAGTCGCACTTTCCTAGGGAAGAGCAATAACTTTTATCCTTTCTAAACTCTACTTCCCTCTTTTGTCCAAGGCGCATTTTTACCTAGGGATGACACAAAAATAGCATGGGTCTCTTTTCTACTTTCCCTAGAAAGGATACAACATAATATTAGACCCAATGCACCTATTTAGAGATTACAAATTTATTATTAAGTCAAATAAATTAATACAAGTGCTTTATTAATATTTTTTTGCACTTTGTAATAACTTATTGTGACTTAAGTCACCCTTATATTTTTCCTTTGGCCGTCGGGTTGACAAAATGGGCCAAAGGTCTTCGATTGGGAAAAGGGGACATTACATACACAAACACGAGTTTTTTAGCTGACAGTTTGTAGGTAATGATTCTTGGGCATGTGTGTGATTTTGAACCTCCTGATTGCTGCAATAAGAGACCCACCTTATTGCTAGATCACACTATGACCCAAAGTGACTATGAAGATTTTAAAAAGCCTGTTAACTTTTCAGTTTTCCCACTAATTATGTTGTATTATTGTATCTGTAGATTTAAATTTGATGTAAATTAAAAGCTAATCCGCTTACAGCAATGATGTCAATTACTTACAAATAAGCTGTAATTTTATTTTATTTTCAAATCTACTGTATCTTCTTCAATCATATAGATCTTACAGGCTCTCTTGAGAGGGAAACCTTCTTCCAGGTTACATGAGGTGAGACTATTGAACATTTCCAGATGGCAAGGCAAGGCAGATTTCTCTAATCATCAGGATCACCTGCCTCCAACCACCAGAACTTCTCCTCAGCTGAGGTCATATAGGGACATGGGTTAGAATTTGAGGCCTAAGGCTCACCAGCTCAAAATAACAAGTTTGTATCTCTTGACTCTTACTCATTAGTAATACTCTTCTGTAACTTAGCTACATATATCATACTAACTTATCCAGTCACAACCAAAACAGAAAATGTATATTCTATTTTAATAACCTGCACCCGAGACCTGGGCCATATTGAAACGCTAGAACATAACTCATCCCTGCCAGGCCAGGAAACAGCATGTTCATGGACTTGGGATTTGGTCTCTGATTCTGGCCCACCCATTAATGGAAAAACTGTCATAGAATTGGGAGTAGACACGGGCATTTTAAGCCTCACTTTTTCCCTTTTAGGAGCCAATGTAGTATAAACAGGCATTCCTGCCATCTTTCCAGGCCTTCAGAAAAATGTAGAGCAGAACCAACATATAGATAAGGCCAAAAACTGAAGCCATTGATATGACAAAAGGATGCTTCTTGTTTAGTTATATCCCTCTCCCTACCAGTGGATTGTGTTTGCATGTATAACTTGCTGTATGATATATCAATTTTATACATTCTCTTTGCTAAAAGGAAAGACCAGTGGTAAGCATGCATGGGACTAATAAAAAACTTAGTATTCTTTTGATTTTGTGCTGGTGAAACTTAGATCTCAAAAGCTTGCCCATGCTTATTCAAATGTCTGGATTCGCACTGCAGAGAGTTGTTCTCCGACGGGGTATATGAACAGGTTGCTAGAGGTGTATTATTCAGGTTCCTGTTCCTGCAAATGGTAAAAGCCCAATGATCTCACCTCTGCTTATCCAGCAAGAGGGTTTAAAGCTCTGTTGGAGGTGGGTGTCAGGTGGGCAATGTTTCCTCGAGGATTTCCATTGCCAATGGCAGAGGGAAGAAATTACTATTTTTCAAGTTAGCAAACAAGCTTAAACTAGTTTTTTTTTTTTTTAACTGGTAGGCCATAGTGATCTGGTTTTCTCATGTTTCCCTGTGCATATGTAAAAATATTGATTGATTAGGTTAAATGAATCATTAATATTTTGTAAGCGGGTGACCCTAATCGATATACTTGACCTTGAAATGTGAGGCCAGGGCAATACTTAGGTTTTCTCATGTTTCCCCTGCATATGTAAAAATAAAGGTTGATTTAGCTAAATGAAACATTGATTCCTCTAATGATGTATACAGGGCATGTACCCCAGGGCCCATATGGGTATCTTGCCTCTGCTATGCCAGGCCATGGTGATTTGTAGATTTTCTCATGTTTATCTCCACATATGTAAAACAGTGGACTCATTTAGTTACATGCATCATTTATTTTTAGTATCCAGGGGTGATCAGGGGCAGCTGTCCCAAATGGGTATCCTTGACCTTGAAACGAGAGGCCATGGTGATTATCCAGTTTTCTCATTTTTTTCCTGTATACGTAGACTATCCGGATTGATTTAGTGAAACAAATCCTTCGTTTTTTTTAGTAATTTGATGATAAGGGGCAGGTAATCCAGATGGGTATCCTTGGCTTTGGAATCTGAGGGCATGGTAATATTTTTGGTTCTCTTTTCTTGTACAGTGGGTGATGCTATAGTAGCAAGGAGGAGCAGGTAATTCAGATGAGTAATCCTTGTTTTTTTTTCAGTAATTCGATGCTAAGGAGCAGGAAATCCAGATGGCTATCCTTGGCTTTGGAATCTGAGGGCGTGGTAATATTTTTGGTTCTCTTTTCTTGCACAGTGGGTGATGCTATAGCAGCAAGGAGGAGCTTTTGTTAGGATGATTCAGGTTAGCAAACATGCTCCTAGTGTTAATGGAACTTGCAGCTCCGCCGTTAAAAATCCTTTTCAGTGTGACTTTTAAAGTGAAAGACATTTTAAGATTTGATATTGCATTTCCTTGTTCTTAGTTGATTGCAGGACTGTTACAATTTAATCATTGAAATAAAAAAAAAAGTAAAAGGAAAACATTAAAAACTTACATCGTGGGTGTAGTTAGAGTTGAGGCTGTTGAGATCGAGGCCAACATGGTTAGCACTGGGGACCTGGAACTCCACATTTTATGACCTGAACTCACAAAGGCAGGGGTCCCACATCAAAATTTTGGCCTGAAATTTTAATAAAAATGTCATATGAAGGGCAAAATTCGAAAATGTCAAATTGGAGGGACAGGCAGAGGCAAGCCGCAAGATGACAGTAGCTTGAACACGGCTTTGGAGGGACAAATACGACTCACACCATTACCCACAAATTAATTATGTGTTGTAAATGTAAAGATTTGTATTGAAATATAAATTGGAAATAATGATACTGTATTTATGGTCATTACTGAACCCAAAAATAACTCTAAAAGCCACTACGCAGGACTCACAAAGGCAGGGGTCCAAGGTACATGTGCTGCGCCTATTTTTATTCAGCCGGTGGTCCGGTGACAAAATGAATTTAGAGAAATAGGAAATTTTAAACTATTTTCCTAAAAATAAGGAGCACCAATTTTTTTCTTTAGGAGTTAACAAGAGAGTTTAATCTTGGGGATGGTTAAAAAGGGGGTTAAGCCTTGGTCCCATGCAATAGATCCTTTTTAGCAGGGAATGCATAGTTATTGTTTTTTAGGAAATAATGAAACTGTATTTATGGTTGGTATTGAACCCAAAAATAATTTTAAAAGCTAGTCCTTGCTTGACAAAATAAATTTAGGAAAAAAAATTATAGAAGCTTTATTTTTCTTAAAAACAAGGAGCACCATTTTACTAAGAGGAGAGTTTAATAACATGGTTAGAGGGCACTAGTGCTCCTATTTATTTGGGAAATATTGTCACATGGCATCTCTCGGCATTCTAGTCAACCATGTGATTCTCAAAATGGAATTTGCTATTGTTGAAGAGCATTTTGCTAAAACCCAACAAAGTCAAGGCCTGGAAACTTCTCTATAAAAGAGCTAATGGTGTAGAAAGGATAAAATGTTCTTGGTGTGTCAACTATACTTTGGAAGAGGATTCGCAACCCCATAAAGTAGTTGGGGGCACAAAAATAAATTAGTAGTTTAAAAATTTCAGTGATGGAGTATTTTTTTGACACTTTGCATTTAGTTTAAGCTTCCCTCTCAATTTTTCATGCAAAAGTTTATTTCGGGTTCATGGGACCCTACTTTTGCTAGTGCTAAAACTTCATATTTTATCTCTGCATAGAAAAATACAAAATCATGGGACCCTATTAATGCTAAAATATCCTATTTTTTCTCTTTGGCATCTACTCAAAAAAATTAGCTTTGGCTTGGAAAATCCCTTTGAGAGAGCATGGGACCATGCTCTAACCTAGAGGAAAGGTCATGGTCCCATGGGAATTAGAGGAGGTTATCACTCCTAAAATAATTCATGTGCTTATTGAGTGTTCAAGAGGATCATAGAGATATTTCAGGATATTTTAGCATATCTATGGTCCCATCATCCATGGTCTTTTTAATTTTCTCAATATTCGCTAATGAGTTGCCTCTCCTCCAAGATTCAAAAACCATCTCCTCCAAAATTATTCCCGCCAATGAGTTTTTAATGGCATGGAAATTGTCATCTAGCAAAAAAAATAATATTATGTTTGACGGGACGATGAGGAAAGTCCAGATGCACACCGTATGTGAAAGAGGTTTTTCAAAGTTAAATAGGATAAAGAATGATGATAGATCCCTCGATTTTGCCACCCATGCATAACTATACTTAAAAAAACTCGAAAATTTTTCTAAAATAAGGGGCTCCAATTTTTTAAGGGTGGATTCCTTGGTTTTTATCCTGACAACATATTTTGAAATTCTCATGTGACCCGATACTATTTATTGAAACATGAATTATTTTTATACAACTAATTATTTTTTCTCTTAGAGTGAAGACTAGAGCATTATGTGTGTTAAAAATTTTGTTTGTCACTTTGAATTCCCCTCCATGGGAACCTCTCCTAAGTGGAATGGTGATTTCTTTAAAATGAAGGAGGCTTAAAGTATTCCCCACCCACTTCTAGCCCTTCAAATTTGATTTTATACTGCGCCTAATTTATTATGTCAAATGTCAACTTATAAATAAGCAAATTTGATTTAAATTTTTATTCCAAATTAAAATATAACATTTTTAAATATCTTTTCTAAAAAAATTGCAACTCTAAAAAAAAACTATTATTCCATGAGACTACTAGTTTTTTTATAAATACTCCTAGAATTACTCTCCACACTAGTTAAGAAGATTTAGGAGTCTCCTCTCATGGGACCACTCCAAAGACAATCAATAAAGATTGACAAAATTCGGCTCAATTAAAAAATATATAATACTAGTGGTTTTTAGACAATAAGGGACGAGGGAAAGTCAAGTCTCCCTCGCTTTGCCACCCGCATAACTATACTTCCTAAAAATAAGGGGCTCCAATTTTTTAAGGGTGGATTCTCTTTTTATCCTGCAACATATTTTGAAATTCTCATGTGACCCATCTGTAGAGTGAAGACATAGTCCCATGGAGGGGGCTCCATAAATATCTCAGCAGGTGTTGAGAAAATTTAGGAATATTTTAGCAATTCTAAAAGTGTGGTCACATAAAAGGAAGAGGTGGGTTTGTGGTAAATAAGCAAATTTGATTTAAAATTTTATTTTTTCTTGTGATTTATTATTGTAGTTTGTGTGATTGTGAGGGCTTGATTGACAAAATCATCAATTGGCCAACTTGAAATTAATTAATTATTATATACGTATGGTTTTCAACATTAGAATTGATATGGTTTGAAATTTTTTATTTTTGATCTTTTTAATAAATGTTTGGTGGGTTGTCTAATGAGAGTGGAGCCTTGAAATGATAAACATCAATTTGGTCCTGATATTTTGGATTCAAAAGTTATTTTAATTTTTTTTATTAAGGTCGGTCCAAATCTTACAATTTTATTTTTTAAAATAATTTTGATTTAATTTTAAAATTAGAGAGAGTCAATTGAGTTTGGTGATTATATTAAAAATTATTTACAATTTTAAAATATTTAAAAAAAGACTTACTACTAACTTGTAGAATGATAACAAACAAATATTAATATATTTAAATTAATATCATTATTAAATTTTTACACAACAAAAAAATTACCATTATAATAATATTGTTGATGAAAACTTCTTCTCGAAGAAATTTGAAATCTTTTCACATTATTTAAAACATTTAACATTACAAATATAAAGTAAAATATTTCAATAGACATGAGACAACTTTGGTTATCATGATTTTTTAAAAGATTTAACATTGCCTAAAATAAATCACTTTACTTTTGTCTAAATACGTTGGAGACAATTAAAGTTATGAAGTAATCGACACTTTTTTATATTATCTTGATGTAATTTTATGTTCTAGAGCATTAACATGCTAGAACCATTATCGAAGGACTAATCAAACATAATCAATGAGGGGATTTTATAATCCTACATGTAGGGGATTTTTAGAAGGCTTTGAGCTATTTATGTAACAAGTGGTGTCTAATCTTAAATGAAATTTATTTATATAAATTGATGTGGAGTATCGGGGATATGTATGAGCACGGGTGGTGATGAAAGTTTTGGAAATCTCAATTTAAGGTTTATGGTGCATACAAACATATGAGACCATTGTGTATTCCATTTAGGCATATGATATGGAGCTAAAGAGACATCAAATTACACGTTATTGATATATCATGTATACAAACCCTAGTCCCTCAATATTTGAATGTGTAATATCAAGTTATAAGGTTAATCTAATTTAGATAATACTTTGTTGTAATAAGATAATCCAAAACAATAAAAACATAAATCCACAATCTTAAATTATGTAAGGATAATCAAATCACTCAACATACTATAAAATATGATAGTGAAATTTACGTGACTAGGGTTAGGGTTTTAGATAGTATTCATACCATTTCAAATCGCATAAGAGTCAATTGAAATTGGATGATAAGGTTGTTCAAAGTGTTGTCAACTTGTCTGAAAAATCTCGGAGTCCGAAATTGAGTGCATGACATGTTTGTCGAGTAAGGAACAAATTCACCAAGTGAATTTGTCCAAGGATCAACCAATTTGTCTTCTAGGGTTTGAATCTACAATCTAACTCTAGCACCTTCTTCGCATGTGTCCTTGGACTTGTTTCATGTATATGGACTTATGTGATGATATGTATGTGTGCACACGTGTGCATGTGTGTTTATGTCTTATCCTCCTTTTACCTAAACAAGGGTTCATACAATTTGAGTTAGACTGGCCTCACCACACCCCCACTGATGTAATGTGGGTTACACTACATACAGATAATCAGAATAGGGATCAAACCACATGTAGTTCTCTAGATCATATGATGGTGTGGAGGTTATAAAAAGTAAACAAGATGGAGCCTCGATTCAACCCTCAACACTTGGCTTGATTGTAGTGTATAGATGTGTGATTCAAAGTACCAATAGAGATGCCTTTAGATTTGAGTAGCTTTACTGTGGTGAGCTCTAAGAGAGAATTGTTTTAGTGAATGTGCTCAATGACCTTCTAAGAGTGTGCCTTAATATGATATCCTTATAAGATCTTAATGGGAAAGGGTGCATGTGTTTTTATAGAAGAGTGATTTGAAATATTTCCCACTCAACCGAACCCTAAGTGACCAAGGTAACTTGTGCATTTAAAAAGATAATTATTACACTTGTATAATGGAAAGATTCATTAGCTATGGGACAAATTCATCACTTGAACTTGTCATGGGCCCATAAACATATCCAAGCTTGAGTTGGAACCATATCTAAGATAAGAGATGGCTTGAAGAGACTCTAGAAGATGTGTTATGTGTAATGTGCATTGATTCTTGAAGTATTAAGTTGAAGATTAAGTTAGCTTAGTGAACTTGGAGTGTAGGATGGAGCAAGAAAATTTAATTGTATTTGATGAATAGGAAAATGGGATAATGTCACGATAAATACCTAGGGTAAATTTTAAGACCCCTAAAAATAACCATAGATATTACTTGGAAAATTTCTATAAATGACTTTTGAAATCTTGGAAAATGTAACAAAATGAAAGGAAATGTTGTCGACTGATATCAATTTTCGGTTGGTAGCATTAGGCTACAGACTAGTAGAAAATTTCTCTTTTATGCACACAGTAAATGCGATTTGAATATAAAAATTTGGCTATTACTGTAAATGCTAGGCAAATCAACCCAAAAATTAACTTCTACCCAAAAATTTAGGTGAAATAGAAAGCGACCTAACCCCTTAAAATTAGCCAAATCCAAATTTCAAAAAATCAAATATTCGGGAATTAACGAAGATTAGGCACTAAAATTTACATTGTAAATACCAAAGTATTGTTGTCAAATGTCATATGATTGAATTTCATGTACTACAAGTAACCCCCTCTTAATTTAGTATTGAAAGTGTTGGATTAAAATCGAAAGGAATAAGTGAAATCAAACCTCGCATCCTAATCATAGGAGGAGGATGTTTGAAACTAAAGAATTATCCCCAACGTCAATCCAATGTAAAATCCTCCATCCACATAGAAATGACATGTATTAGTGATCAATAGAGATGTAAAAGTAGTATATAAAAAATTGAAATGTGTAAAATGACATAAAACATATCACAACTACATGTGATTACCTTGGGTATGTTATATGGGAAATGTGCACTTTTGTTATGTGATAACTAATATTGGGCTTCTTGCACCATTAGAACTAACATTATGTTGCTTTCACCATTACAAAAGTTAACATTAGGTTGATTTCACCATAGAAACTAGTACGAGGCAGATTTTGCCATTAGAACTAGCATTAGGAGACTTTCACCATTGGGAAATTTCAACAATTAGAAACTAGCATTAGGTTGCTTTCACCATTAGAAGGTTATGTCGTAAGTGTGACTGAATTTGTAGGATGATTTTGTTCATAGATCAAATATCGTTCGAACTAATATCATCCGAACTAAATGGTTGTCATTAATGTAATTTACTCTATAAGATGAACTTGTACCAAGCTCATGCAAATATGATATTAAACATGTGTACCTATAGATGAACTTGTATCAAGTCCATGTAAATCTCATAATTGAACATGTAATCTATCCTAAATACATATATTTGACATGTGCAAATTACTTTCACCATATCTACCTTGTGGCACTTTGACCATGATCTATGTGAATTCATGGAAGATCCCATAATGTGCCCCCTTTTGAGATGAGGGATGGTTTCATGTATCACTTAGCTCAACAAAGAAATTCATTAGCTATAAAAAGGATATAAGAAAAACATCTAGGATGTGAACCACATAAAGTATATGAACTAAAAATGGTACTATAAACAAGGTGCATCAGGGGCATGTGCATGGAGATGGGAGACCAAAAAGTGGCGAAAAGCCATTTTTGGCCATTTTTCACATAACACATTCGTATGTTATTGTTTGGTCACGTTATAATGTGACCATGCATTGAAACGAGCATGTTATAACACGCTCACATTATTACTTGGAATTTCCAAGCCATAACATGCTCGTATTATGATGCTTATAACGTGAGCGCATTTTTACTATGTAAATTTGATTTTTTCACTAAGAAAAACAAAATGTGAGCACATTTTTTACTGCGTAAATTTGAATTTTTACTCAGAAAAATAAAATGCACTTTAAAACGCAAGTGCGTTTTATTTTCTTTGCCTTGGAAAAAACCCACCCTTTTGGCTTGGATATCTAAGCCTAAGGTTTGGATAGTGTAATCCATGAATAAATATGTGTTTTTGTAATGTCCCCTTTTCTACGCCAAAGGCCTAAGGGTCAAGTTGAGTCCAAGCCGAGTCATACCCAAGGGGTGTGGACATTGGGGCCTATAGAGAAGGGGCCGCATGGTACTAATATTCATGGTTGGCATTTGGGGGTCACTTTGGACCATGACGACTACTTAAACGGGAAAAAGTAACTTTAGTTACTTTTATTTTATGGGCCCTTCGTGGAAAGAAATGCGTCTAGGGTCTATGGGGCTCTTTTACCTGGAGAAGTATATAAGGAGTTGGGGGAGAAAGTAAAATCAACCTTTTGTCATATAAATTTTAGTCTCCTTCACGTGTAGCTATTGTTGTTGCGCATCTACACTTGTGGAGTCAAATCCCACAGGACCCTAGCTTCGGTGGTGAGATACTCATCCCTAGCTAGCGGGGCATTCTTCGGTAGTGAGAGGTTTACCCTAGTTTGTCATTTTGGAGCCACTTTCAAGGCCATGTGGCGAGACATTATCGAGGTTTAAGGGGAAGGATTTTGAGGGTTTTGGGGGCATTTGGGGAAGATAATTAGAGGGCTCCGGATCGATTCATGAAACCATTTGGGTTGGGTGTGGAAGCACATTGAAGGTGCCTCCATCATTTTCTGACCCCATTCCAAGCGAGGTGACTTGTGACCTTTATTTGGGGTTTTTCGGTCGGTCGTTGTCGGATCGAAGGTGGAAATATTATTTCCTATATCTCACAATTTTATTTCTATAGACCCTTATTTTTGCTCTTGTATTTAGAGAGCAATGAACCTTGAAAGTTTTCCAATCTGTCTAGGGCACTTTGTGCTTTTCTCGGGCAGCAATTTAATTTGTGTAAAATTCCAAAAATAGTTTTATTATGTCCTCTATAATAATATCAAGCTCTCTTTAAATTTTCAAGTAATTCGAGTGGATATCTTAGGAATCTTATTGATTTTATTTAGGCATAAATCAATATTTTACTTTGCTGCAATTTTCATGTATTTTGTGCATTTTTAAGTAGTATCCCATAAGGGAAATTTCAGTTTTGTAGAAAAACATAAAAATATCAAGTGTACACCCCAATTTCTCATGTGTTATAAGACAATATTCTAAAAAAACCTGACTATGATGGCAAGCTCTGTTTTACATTTGTGTCGATGTATTTCTTTCTAAAATCCTATTATTTTAAGAATTTCATCCTTAAATTCTTTTACTATTGCCTTCTTTTCTTGCTAAAACACAAGTATCATTTTTTATAGATAATTTATGATTTTCTCATCCAAATTTCAAAACAAAATCTTGATCTAAACTCCTTTCTACACACACAAATATTTCATTTTTGGATGTGTTTACTTTGAAAATTAGTAAAAAAATATATATTCATCCAAAAATATGAAAAATTAGTGGGACCTCATACATGGTCTTAGCTAACTTTCTACCAAAGGGATTTGTAAAATAGTTTACAAAACTAAAAGGATGGGGGGTAGGGGCGGGGGTGAACACACACAACACTATATTATCTTTTTGACACAAAAATAGGCACACTTTTTCGAGCACACCACATTTGATATTATTATTCTCCACCATTTGCAAAAACAATTAGTAGTTTAGAAACTATATTTCAAGCACTATGATTCTTATTCTTATCACATTGTCCAATTTTGAGCATATGCATGCCAAATTATCAGTTGAAGTTTAGTTTTTGTTGATTTGAGGAAAAAAGTGGCCACTTCAAGCCCCCCTTCGCCCCCAATTCCATGCACTTACCCTTAGATGTGATCATTAGAAAACAAGTAGAAGATATGAAATAAAATAGTAAACATGTTCGGTAATCGATAGAGATTAATAACCAAGAGTGTAATTATTGAAGTTGAAATGTGTGTACCCTAAAGTCCACCAAATATGTGAGGATTTAGGGTTATTAGCAGAAATAATGGGAATGTCCCAAAGCCATGGGACTTTTCTTCCTTGGGACAAACCTCTACAGAAGGTTGGTTCCTCAATTTATCTATCCTAGTGCTAATTAAACGAAAAACTAAGCTACTAATTCTCAGAGTTAAGGATGAGAAAAACATTAAAATAAAGAAAAAGAAGTTTATGCATCAAGATAGAATGGACCTCTCTCCTTGCATAATAGGAATGGAGGAAAATGCAAAGCTAGAAGGGCATATAATAGTCATAGACAACTTTACATCCAATCAGGCTCCAATTCCCTACAATATGACATATAGTGAAACAAAATTATGCAAGTATGACCCATACACAAAATGAAATGAAAGAACATAGAGTAAATATCACAAAAACATAAGCTAAAGGAAAAAACAATCCACATTTAACATCAATATCATGATTTAAAAGAAGGCACAATCTTTTAGATGCATTAAGAAGGCATTAAGAGCATTACACAACTATAAATTAGTTGTTTATAGCTTGCTAAAGAGAGGATACCTTATACAATGGAAATTCATTACATTTATGGAAGTGGAAGAAGGAAGAGGGGATCAAAATATGCTTAAGAATATGTATCTCCATTGTTATCTCTTCCATAGTAGCTTCTAGAGACTCACCCATGTGTGTAGCTCAATGATTTGACCTAAATTGGTTAATATCTCTATAAGGGGTGGTCAACCGATGGTAGATTATCCTAATAAATTAGTTTTCCAAGGCTAATTACATAAATATTAGGAATAACCATCAAGAAATGATACACAATGATAAGCAATGATAAATGACGATAAATAAAAAGTACTTACAATGAGATAAAGAAGATGACTTAGTTGATCACTTGCTTTGTGTGATGATTTGGGTTGGTATGATTATTAAAACAAGATGGACATGACCTAACAAAGCCTCAATGTTAGAATTGTTTCTGAATGGTTGCATGATAGACTAAAGCGGATGACACGGACCAAAGTGTATGGACACTATAACCCTTCTTATACTCCCTTGTCCCTTTATGGTTTTTTCTCATGTAGCTTCATGTGTCTAACTACTACTTCTTGTTCCACTCATGTCTCAAATTTAGGCCTTTGATACCTTGTGATGCTTGTTGTGCAACTGAATTGATCTTCAAAACCATAGATAGCCAAAAAGTCCTGCCAAACAAAAATTAGGTGGGTTGTGGACACCCCTGTGCACCATCGACATTACCACTAATTCGAAAAGGGCTAAAACCGCACCTCATTCTCGCCTAGCATGTGATCTCTAGAATATATGCAACCAAATAGATAGTCATGATCTTACAACAATTTGATTGTACCTACACCTTTTCACTAACTTGAGTTGGAGTAATGATATGTTCCTTGTATTTGCATATGTAAGCAAATGAATTCCCTAGAAATATTATGCAGAGTATGTGGAGCTCAAGGGAGTATTGGAATGACATTCGTTGTGTTTTCTCTTAGTGTATGCTTACGAGGATATTTGGGTGTCAAGTGTGTTTTATCTCTTCCCGATAATGGATGAAATGACTAGCTTATATATGCATTATGGATCTAGAAACCTCAGATAAAGATGACTAGGGATGACTGATTTAATTTAATTTGAATTAAATCTAATATTGTAGAGTAATTGATGTATAAATGGTAAAGTACAACAATGACAAAAGAAAACTAAGATGTAAAGTATAAAACCTTAAGAAAAGAAGAAGGAGAGAGAACTTAGTTAATATCCACACAATATGGAAGTGATATGAGCATGGAGAAGTGATGAACAAGATGTGCAAGCACATTGTTAGTTTAAATGTAAATCCTTATATTCTCTCCCTATCAATTTATGTGTAAATATAGCTAATCACTTTTAACTAACTTGAAAGTTTAAAATTTATGCTAATATTTCTTGAGCACGATGCAAAGTTATCAAAGCAATCTTTTTTTATGCCAACCAGTCTAAACAATACTATTCTTTTCAAAGTTAGAAACGTGAGTGATTCTTTTGAAGGATCTTACATTTATCTTTTGTTGCTTAATTTCTTATATATTTTTAGGGATTTTGTTTTATTTTTTTGTTGATTCTTGCTTTCAAACATACTCCGATGGATAATTTTTGTTGAACTTATTTTGTATAGAGTCCAAACAATGTTTTTTTTTTTGCCATGATTTTGTATTTTAAATTATTGATTTTCTATTGTAATTTTTAGAATTAGATTTTTTTCTCTAAGAAATGTTTTTGAGAAAATGTAGAAACCTTTTCAAATTTAATAGTCTTATGAATATATAATTTTAGGTAAGAAATTTTACTCTCGTAAATTTTAGGTGAGAAATTTTATGAATTAGATGCAAATAAATAGTTCAAATTTTAAAATCTCAAAAAATTTATTGCTCATTATATCATGTGGACAAAATATCTAAGCTAGTGGGAGAAACTTTCAACCCCTCTTTCAAAACTATTAATAATTTGCCACCTAAATATTCAAAACTTCTATTTTAAAGAGAACTTCATTTATTTAGTTTCAACTCTATAGAACCAGTCTCTTAATTAAAAATGAAAAAAAATCGGAGAGCCTCCATTCATCATGATATTAATAATAACAATTTAATTACTCCAAAATCAGAAGCCTTTATAATTAGTTGTAAAGAACTTGAATAAATGATTGTTAACTTTGAAAAAATATGAATTCATTTATTTATTAATTCTTTAATTACGCCAAAGGCGTTCCGCCTATGGGAAAGGCCCTTCTGGACATTTCTACGACTATCCTAAATTTGACAGTCGTTTAGACGTTTTTACCATGTTATATCATGCATTGCATGTTTTGATGGCCATGTATTTTTCCTTATTTTTACCTTGAAATCAATCGGCAGTTGCATGTTTTGATGGCCGTGTATTTTTCCTCTTGCAGTAGTTTTACCTAGAAATCAATCAAAGCAATGGTGACGGGAGGTAGCAGAATGGCGTTGAGAACGGTTTGGGAGTCGTTGACATGGCTTTGTTTGGTGGCACATGAACTGTTTGACGAAATGTTTGTAAAGTTTTTATCTGAGATAAATATGGTTTCGTTTCCTAAGAGGGTGCACCAACTATTTGACAAAATGTATGTGGGTTTTTTTGCTTAGCTAAATGCATGAAATAAATAATGTGATTTCATTGTTTGGTCGTCGGTAGAAGGTGTTGTGGATTGATAATGTTATTGAACTGTAAATGGAATTGCCAGGCTGTAATTTAGTATAAAAATATGGTTTCATATTCTTGCCTATAAAATACAAATACCGTAATAGATGTGCTTTCAAACTTTCAACATCTTCCCATACAATACGTGGTACTTTTATTCATGATGTTGGTAAATTTTTTGATGATATTTTGTAGAGAGCAATACAATTGTTAGCAATTAGAGTTTATATGAGAAAACAATGTCAATTCATGTGTTTTAAGTAATAAAATAATGTGAAACCTTGTTGCAGATGCAATAATCTAGGGAAGTGATATTAATTTAAAATTAAAATGAGACGTGCTTGCCTCATTTTCCCTCCGATTTTAGTCTTCATGTTTTACAAGTTTGATCATCAAGTTGATTGTCCAAGGTTTGTTTTTCTAGGGGGCTAAGGTACTCTTTTTTTAGGGCTTTTGATCTTTGCAATTGATAAGGTCATTAATTTGAATAACCATTTTCTGCAAATCTGACAATAGGAAACACCTGTTGCTTACATTTTCTCGCACCAATGAAATAACTAAATTTATTTCCCTGGCTTCTCAAGATCAACTTCAACAATGACAACTATAAGTGGATCCCTATTTATAGGCTCACTTGAAAGTGATATCAAGTGGAATTCCATCATTTCACATAAGAAATGTGTGATGGTGACATTTACACGTGCGTTGTGAAGCTAAGCAAGGCTTCAGGAAACTTTAGTTCTAAGTTCCTAACAAGAAACATTGGACAAGGAAGTTTTTGGAACAATGTATGAAGGACGTCTCAAGGATGAAACTCATCTGGCATTGACTATGCCAAAAAGGTTCTAAACTTGCTAAACCACTTCTCCAAAATTGATTGAATGTAATTTGAACTACTTTGCATTGTTAATTTGGGCCTTAGAACTGTGCCTTGAGTAACTGCAAGGTAAAATAAAACAAAATTGAAATTCCTAACCAAAATTACATGAAAAATAGACCAGTATTTAATATTTATAATGCACAGAGGCTAATGGTAAAGGAATTCATCACGTAAACATCGTATCCTTGTCCCGGGTATCTACCTAAAAACCATCATTTTCCTAGGGTTCTTAACATAAGTCATGCAAGTCTTGATCCTCTATTATTAGTTCTTTTGGTTCTCTGAATTTTGTTTTACTTGACAGACAATAGTATAGTTTCCTTTTGGAGGTCTTAATTGTCTTCAATCTTTTCCATCAACTTCCACAATCTGGTTGAGTCGCTTGCTTCCATGGTTTCCAACTATAACTCTTTCATTTGTCTCGGTGTTAATGACCTATGCTTTGGAGGGCATGTTAGAGTGAGAAACAAAGTGGGAAAAATTTAGAAAGGGTCACTATAATGATCACAAAATGATTTTTTCACCTTAGCATCATTTTTTATAATTTACTCTATATGGAAAGAGTGACTTCATCTTGGTATTGTCTTTCATAGCAATATATCCAGAGTTTTAAAACATGATCGATGACAAAATATTCCCGTGAAGGGAAATTACATAACTCTCTATACAAACAATATAAGTATCCAACGAAATAATTTTAGATATTTACATCAAAAGGCATGTTTACAAGTAAAAATCCCGGATGGAGTTGATAACATATTGTAATTGACACCATCCATGTGATAGACCATATAAACGATCATGTCAAGAATCTGAGTCGTGCACTACGATTCTTTCTATCTACCCGGGCCTCGCATGTACGAGATCGCTTCATCAAAGGACATTGTGGGATCAACCATTCTGGTCATTAGTGACAGAGTGGTTGTTTGTTCTATCTTTTTGGTTTCATTCTCTTCTCTTCAATAAAAGAACGAAATTCACTTAGATCTAAAAGAAATGATTCAAAAATAAATAACACTCGCAGGCATAGCCGAGCCATCATAAGCTTTATTAGACTTTAGCCCTAGTTCTGTCCCCCATAGAAATTCTACAAGAAGCTCCGATCTTTTGCCTAAAATTACTCGCAGAAATGGCATGTATGAGATCAGTTTGTCAAAGGGCATTATGATCATCAATGGTGGTGCGGATGGTTTGTTTGTCTTTTTGCTTCCATTATTTTCCATTCAATAAAAGAACCCTGATCGATTAGACCTAAAAGAAATAAACAAATAACACTCACATACATAACCATGCGATCGTAAGCTTTATTCAAGTTTAACCACTAATTCTCTCCCACCTACGTGGAATTTCTACAAGAGGCTTTGATTTTCATGTATAATTGCTCACAGAAAGATGGATAAGACTTTGAAAACAAATGGAGCAAGGTGATATAACTTACGTGGCTAGACATGATTTCATATTGTATAGATTATTAGACAACAAATCACACAACCCAAATGAAGACTTTGCACTTAATTGGCTTTGATTTCTAATGCCAAGCCGTAATCGTTCAAGAGTATTTTCTATTGCTCAACAGGATTAGAAAGGTCAAAATCAAATTACAACCAATTAAGTTTTTGGACTGACATGAGTAATCTCGAAGAGAGTTTTTGTTTTATGTCTAGTTGTTCATATGATTTTGATCCATCCCCTAACCTATTGTACAATAACATCTTAGAGGAGACAATTTATCAAATATTTTGTTTGCCTCCTAGGTAGGACACAATTCGCGATACAAGGAAGACAAAAGGAGAAAAAAAGAGGGGAAGAGAGAGATTGGGGCCAAGACCACACATTCACAAATATGGTTTATATATTCCAAATATTAATTTATCTTAACCCATTTGTTTGAATACGATGGAAAATAGGAGAAAATGGATCCTGAGAATAATTTATAAAAATATTTGCAGGTTTTCAAAGAACTCTCAACTTGATGTCGATATCTTCAAGTGTGTCGCTATTGTCTTATTCAAGTGTCGACATTATCGACGCCGAAATAATGTTAAATCCTGTATAATATTAATACTCAACGTGGTGGGAAGTGCATAGAAACATATGAGCCATGTCATGTAGGAAAAGGTTTTTTGGACGGTGGTCGCTACGTTGCATGATTTATTTCCATCTTTCTATTCATGTCTCTGCCTTATCTAACAAATTAAACATCATCCAGTCAAAAACCTTGATGCCGTAAAAAAGTTACATAAAAACAAATCTCAATTGGCCTATAAAATCTTCTTATTACTCATATGTCCATCTTTTGGAGGGGCACAATTACCAATGATTGTTGATGCATCGCATGCTCTCATATAATTACTCAAGCTTAAAATTGAAAAGTAGGCATGTAATGTGCCACAAGAAGCAAGGAGTGTGATTCAGTTTCGAAACTTGGAACCTTTTGAATTATCATAATTGTTCATTTCCAAGTTTCCATTCATGTCTTTGTCTTATCTAACAAACTAAATGCCGCTCAAAGAAAGCCTTGACATTGTACAAGAATAAAAACATAAAAAAAGATAATGATTGACAAAGATGGCAAGCGATTGTAGGAAACACATGTTTTTCATATATTCCTTGCAACATTTTACCCGCCCTTCAACTACTCTTCCTTCACACCCAACACACATGGTTTTGTTGAAATCAACTTGTTTCAATGGAGCCATGGATGATTGCATTAGTAGCATCCTTGTCGATCTCAATGGCCATAACAACCTGTATCCTTTACATAACATGCTCCAAGAATCTTCACTCGGAAGTCAAATCCACTGGAAGCCTTTGATGAAGCAGAAGTAAGTACTATTTAGGGCTCCAAAATAAGAGAGGCTTCAACATATCCAAACCTGAAACACAATAACATAGTTGCAAGTGTGTGGAGAATCAGTGACAAGTTTGGCCATCATTATCCTCTGTGGGTCTTCAAATGGAATGAAAACCCATCACTAATTTTGGAGGTTGTTGAGCAAGGATGGGCCCTTTATGAGGAGTCAAGACTACTATCACTCAACCAAAACAACCTGTCGTAAATACTACCCTCTATTTTGATAGCACCTCCACTATTACTTTACTCAACACTTCTTGTATCCAAAGCGGTAGTGCCATTCAAGGGGTATCAAATGTATTCATGTTTAATGCAAATAAAATTGGCCACAAAAGGCTATTGCTCATGATATAAAATCTACAAATGTATGGAGGTCTTCATGTATACATGTTTAGTTCAGATCTCATGATATAAGATTTGCTAATGTATATGTACAAATTTGTAACAAATTTGAAATGTACACACAAAACGTTTCAATGTAATGTTTCATCTATATTCCTACACTTCCACTATCAATCACACCCCTTATCAACATGTTATCGATGAGTACAAAAAGAAATTTTCAACAAAAAACCAACCAAACAACCGATGCAACCACCATCTCAAACACGTTGCAACACTAACACAATTTTCCCCAAATAATTACAAACCACATCAACTACAAAAGTAATTAACTATCCAAAGCGGTATCAAATGTATTCATGTTTAGTGCCAAAAAAATTGGCCACAAAAGGCTACCACTCATGATATAAAATCTACAAATGTACGAAAGTCTTCATGTATTCATATTTAGTTCAAATAAAATAGTCAGCAAAATGCTACCACTCATCATATAAGATTTTAAATGTATATGTACGAATTTGTAACAAATTTGAAATATAGAGATAGAGCCTTTAAATGTACTGCTTTATCTATATTCCTACACTTATAAAATCAATCACACCCTTTATCAACATCAAGTACAAAAGTAATAAATATCCCTCTAAATCAAATAACATATACAATTCGACGTTCACATTGCATTGTACACATACGATTGCTAGTTACTTTCACCTATTTATTTCATAGCCTCATTGGCTAGCATTGATGGTTGCATTTTTCCTCTTTAAAAAGATATAGTTTCTTGTTAATGGAGTTACATTTGTTTTGGTTGGTTAATCACATCCAACAATGTTGTATATTGAGGGGTGTTATTCCTACAAGTGGCATTAAATATCAATCTGCATTACTTTTTATTGTGGTAGCTGGAAGGAGAGCTAGGGGTAGGGGTAGGGGTTGTAATATTTGTAGATAAATAATTAATGATAAATTTAAAATTAATGTTTATTGAATTATTATATGGTGTTTTCAATTCTTAATTTGACTGATTGAATATTTTTTAAATTAGAGAAGTCAATATATATATATATATATATATATATATATCTTTGAATCGAGAAACGAAAAAAAAAAAACTGCTTAGAATTTAAGATAAAGGTATAAAATAGTAGCCAGTGGTATTCACTTTCATGGTTTCTCTTTTAACCATCAAATAACATTCTTCCATTTCATTATATGGTTTCTATTGTTGGATCAAATCTTGCTGAGTGCAAGGCCTGAAAACACCCGACACAGAGAGTCAAACGGTTGAGGCCACTATCGTGCTAGCTGCTTAGTTGAAAGTGGTCATTGGTTTAGTTTCTTGCACTTACTTTGCCTTGTTGAATCTATATGTTCCCTCTGGAACTTAGAAGAGATACCATTAAACTATGTAATCTAGTGCCCAATTGTACGACACCCTTAGATGGGTTCAATCAAAAAAAATTAAGATTAAAACTTCAAGATTTAATATATATCTCTATTGATTGGAGACGGTTTTTCTCTGTTGGTTAATTATCTTTATTTTATACATAGAACATATCCAGACAACATAAAAATTTTATATCTGTATATAAAACTTTGGTTGATTGAATAAATACCTGCATCTTGAGTGTAGGAAGACTTGAGGTTGTTGAAATCGAGGCCGACATGGTTGGCACTGGGGTCGTCGCTGTCCACACTCTGTGTGGTGTCGAACTCCACTGCAAACAGATGATTATAGTCCTTGCCATCACTGGTGTCATTGAAGAGACCCATGTACACAGAAGAGAATGCCTCCCTCTGAGATGTGGTAGGTGTCATAATGAAGGCTATTCCATGCCCTGTGCCCTGCGCTTTGGGAGGGGGAACCATGGCCAGTACAAAACTTGTGCTGAAGGAAGAAAGGGTAGCATTAGTTTTTATTTGCAGAGGAGTGGAATAAAGGAGACGACCAATCATCCACTGTGTCTCATTGGTAAGCCTTACTGCTTCTGATTTGATGGAGGCATTCTGAAGCAAAATCAGGCTGGGAGTGTCATTGAAATTGTTGAAGACAAAAGTGGTATGTGTTTGATTGTTGGGAGACACTTGTGCTGTTGCAATTGATACCACTGCAAAGAGCAGCAGCAGACACAAACTCATTGTGGCTTTTCTCTCTATGAAACAAGGGTTCATCATATACCAATGGATGCTGTTGCAATTGATACCAATGGATGCTAAAATATAATCTAAATGAGTAGAAATAAAAGTCTTATCCTAACAAAGAATAAGAAAATTTAAAAACAAATCTATTCTTTTCCTAACAAATCGATAAATAGAAAAATCACGAGAGTAAACAAACATCCCCACAACAAACAAAAAATAAAAATAAAATAAAATTGAAACAATGTTTATTTGACCAACTCCTTTTTCCCAGCCACATTAATAACCCATATGAGAAATCAATGAAAACCAAAGTTTGATTGTGTTAATTTTGTTAGCTTGTGATTATTGTTACACCACATGGGAGAGACCATTCCATCCTTGAACTGTACAATGACTACGTTTTCACATGGAGGTATATTTGTCCAACTTTTCTGATTGGCTGTTTACCACAAAAAAATTCATTCTTGGAATTATTTTCCCCAAAATGTGGCTTATCTTGTAAGAAGTTTCCGTGAACTTGCGTATTCCTTAGTGTCTTGTCTAATATTGGCATTTTCTATACCTTAGTGTCTTGTCTAATATTGGCATTTTCTCTTCCGTCCGTTTGAAATTCTCCACCTATGCAAGGAATGGTTCTTTATGTGGTTGATTATGCATAGCAAGGTCTTCCATCAACGTTTGGAAATGGACCTCACCATGACAAGACCATTGAACAAATCTCGTCCATTCATTTTTTTGTTTTGTTAGTTGTTTACATAAATCCATTGACAAACCTGAAACACAATAACAGCGTTGCAAGTGTCTTGAGAATCAGTGACAAATTAGGCCATCACTATCCTCTGTGGGTCTTCAAATGGAATGAAAACCCATCACTAATTTTGGAGGATGTTGAGCAAGGATGGGCCCTTTATGAGGAGTTAAGACTACTATCACTCAACCAAAACAACTTGTCGTAAATACTACCCTCTATTTTGATAGCACCTCCACTACTACTTTACTCAACACTTCTTGTATCCAAAGCGGTAGTGCCGTTCAAGGGGTATCAAATGTATTCATGTTTAATGCAAATAAAATTGGCCACAAAAGGCTACCACTCATGATATAAAATCTACAAATGTATGGAGGTCTTCATGTATACATGTTTAGTTCAGATCTCATGATATAAGATTTGCAAATGTATATGTACAAATTTGTAACAAATTTGAAATGTACACATAAAACATTTCAATGTAATGTTTCATCTATATTCCTACACTTCCACTATCAATCACACCCCTTATCAACATGTTATCAACAATACAAAAAGAAATTTTCAACAAAAAACCAACCAAACAACCGATGCAACCACCATCTCAAACACGTTGCAACACTAACACAATTTCCCTAAATAATTATAAACCACATCAACTACAAAAGTAATTAACCATCCAAAGCGGTATCAAATGTATTCATGTTTAGTGCCCAAAAATTGGCCACAAAAGGCCACCACTCATGATATAAAATCTGCAAATATACGAAAGTCTTCATGTATTCATATTTAGTTCAAATAAAATAGTCAGCAAAATGCTACCACTCATCATATAAGATTTTAAATGTATATGTATGAATTTGTAACAATTTGAAATATAGAGATAGAACCTTTAAATTTACTGCTTTATCTATATTCCTACACTTACAAAATCAATCACACCCCTTATCAACATCAAGTACAAAAGTAATAAATATCCCTCTAAATCAAATAACATATACAATTCTACGTTCACATTGCATTGTACACATGCGATTGCTAGTTACTTTCACCTATTTATTTCATAGCCTCATTGGCTAGCATCCATGGTTGTATTTTTCCTCTTTAACTTGATATAGTTTCTTGTTAATGGAGTTACATTTGTTTTGGTTGGTTAATCACATCCAACAATGTTGTATATTGAGGGGTGTTATTCCTCGCAAGTGGCATTAAATATCAATTTGCATTAATTTTTTCTTGTGGCAATATTTGGAAGGAGAGCTAGGGGTAGGGGTTGTAATATTTGTAGATAAATAATTAATAATAAATTTAAAATTAATGTTTATTGAATTATTATATGGTGTTTTCAATTCTTAAGTTGAGTGATTTGGTAATTTTTTTAATTTAGAGAAGTCATTTTAAAAATATATATATTGAATCATGTGATCCGAGAAAGAAAAAAAAAAAAAAAATCGCTTAGAATTTTAGATAAAAGTATAAAATAGTAGCAAGTTGTGTTCACTTTCATGGTTTCTCTTTTAACCATCAAATAACATTCTCCCATTTCATTATATGTTTAAACCTTAAATTTCCAAAGACAAATACGGTCAAGCTAAAACATTATTTTATTTTGAGACCTCGCACCAAATTCATCGTGCATATAATGAAATACATTAGCTGATTTTTTTTTTTTTTATCAACTTTGGTAGTTTTATAAAATATAAAGCAGAAAATATATGTATTTTTAACTATAATATCTCAAAATTTATATAGCAATGTAAATATGTATTTTTAATTATAATATTTGAAATTTATATAGTAATGCATATATGTATTTTTAATTATAATATCTGGAAATCATTATAAAATGTATAGTTTTGTGTTTAATTTTGAGACTTGAAATGATTATGGGTTATAATATTAATGCATCTAAAATATTATGAAAATTGACAAGTTAGTTTTTCTTAGATATATTAAAAAATAGTGAAAATGGAATAGGATTTCATTTATGTTAACAATATCTCTATTTTATTATATAAACATAAATATTTTAATATTTATATGAAAATTATGAAAGTCAATAATGAAAATTAAACGTCATGTGCAAGGTGATATTAATTAAAAAACTGTCACAAAAAAAATCTTGACGGGTAGGGGTGACCGTCAAATTTAACCCGTGATGGCGGGGTAGTAATATTTGTAGATAAATAATTAATAATAAATTTAAAATTAATGTTTATTGAATTATTGTATGGTGTTTTCAATTCTTAATTTGATTGATGGTGTTAATTTTTTTAATTTAGAGAAGTCATTTAAAATATATATATATATTTAAATCATATTATCGAATTTCATGGAAAGATTTTATAACTTAGATGTCATTTGTAAAAAAATTTAGAAAAATAATAAATATATTAATCAATATGATATATCAAAAAATTATGATTGTCGAAGGGTCCTTGGTTTATTTGGATCAAGTCTTGCTTGAGTGCATGGAGACACCGACACGAGAGAGTCAAAAGTATTTGGAGGTAGGCAATTTAGTCTCTTAACATCCGAGGTTAGGGGTATTTATTTCATTTTATATTAATTAAAATAATGTGACTTCTTATAAATAAATCCATTTCTTTAAATTACATGAGTGTGCATCTTCAATGATTCAAATCAGTTATTTAAATTGGTATATGTGCACCTCTGTAAGGTTTGATATTTGTATTGTTAGCTACAAGAACATTAAATTTTAATGAGCCCTTGTTAACTCTTGTAAACTTGTCCAAAGATTTAATTTTTGTTTAATCAAAATTACCATTAAAACATATCCGCTAGCCAACATTCATTTTTTCGTTGGTGCGATTGATCATCTCTACCAATCAAGTTAACCATATGATCTAAGAAACAACAACAAAAAAACTCGCTTAGAATTTTAGATAAAAGTATAAAATAGTAAGTAAGTGGTGTTCACTTTCATGGTTTCTCTTTTAACTATTAAATAACATTCTCCCATTTCATTATATATTTAAACCTTCAATTTCCAAAGACAAATACAATCAAGCTAAAATATTATTTTATTTTGAGACTCGCACCTAATTCATTATGTGCATAATGAAATACATTAGCCGATTTAATTTAATTTTTTTTTTAATCATGTTTGGTAGTTTTATAAGAGATAAAGCAAGATATTTATGTATTTATAACAATAATATCTCAAAATTTATATATCAATGCAAATATGTATTTTTAATTATAATATTTCAAAATTTATATAGTAAAGCATATATGTATTTTTAATTATAATATCTTGAAATCATTATAAAATGTATAGTTTTGTGTTTAATTTTGAGACTGAAATGATTATGGGTTATAATATTAATGCATCTAAAATATTATGAAAATTGACAAGTTAGTTTTTCTTAGATATATTAAAAAATAGTGAAAATGGAATAGGATTTCATTTATGTTAACAATATCTCAATTTTATTATATGAACATAAATGTTTTGATATTTATATGGAAATTATGAAAGTCAATAATGAAAATTAAACGTCATGTGCAAGGTGATATTAATTAGCAAACCGTCAAAAAAAAACAACTTGACAGGTAGAGGGTGACCGTCAAATTTAACCCCCGGTGGTGGGGGTTGTAATATTTGTAGATAAATAATTAATATTAAATTTAAAATTAATGTTTATTGAATTACTATATGGTGTTTTCAATTCTTAATTTGACTAAGTGGTAATTTTTTTAATTTAGAGAAGTCATTTTTAAAATATATATATTGAATCATATTATCAAATTTCATGGAAAGATTTTATGATTCCGATGTCATTTGTAAAAAAATCCAAACAAATAATAATTATATTAATCAATATGATATATATAAAAAATTATGATTGTTGAAGGGCCCTTGGTTTGTTGTTGGATCAAGTCTTGCTGATTGCCTGGAGACACTCGACACAAAGAGTCAACCGGTTGAGGCCAAGATAGTGCTAGCTGCTTAGTTGAAAGTGATCATTGATTTAGTTTCTTGTGCTTACATTGCATTGTTGAATCTATATGTTCCCTCTAGAACTTAGAAGAGATACCATTAAACTATGTAATCTAGTGCCCAATTATACGACACCCTTAGATGTGCTCAATTGAAAATAAAAATTAAGATTAAAACTTCATGATTTAATATATATCTCTCTTGATCGGAGACAATTGGTTTTTGGCTGTAGGTTATTTATCTTTATTTTATAGATAAAACATATCCAGACAAAATAAATTTTTATATCTGTATATAAAACTTGAGGTTGTCGAGATCGAGACCGACATGGTTGGCACTGGGGTCGTCGCTGTCCACACTCTGTGTGGTGTCGAACTCCACTGCAAACAGATGATTATAGTCCTTGCCATCACTGGTGTCATTGAAGAGGCCCATGTACACAGAAGAGAATGCCTCCCTCTGAGATGTGGTAGGTGTCATAATGAAGGCTATTCCATGCCCTGTGCCCTGTGCTTTGGAAGGGGGAACCATGGCCATTACAAAACTTGTGCTGAAGGAAGAAAGGGTAGCATTAGTTTTTATTTGCAGAGGAGTGGAATAAAGGAGACGACCAATCATCCACTGTGTCTCATTGGTAAGCCTTACTGCTTCTGATTTGATGGAGGCATTCTGAAGCAAAATCAGGCTGGGAGTGTCATTGAAATTGTTGAAGACAAAAGTGGTATGTGTTTGATTGTTGGGAGACACTTGTGCTGTTGCAATTGATACCACTGCAAAGAGCAGCAGCAGACACAAACTCATTGTGGCTTTTCTCTCTATGAAATAAGGGTTCATCATATACCAATGGATGCTAAAAGATTAGAGAAGTTTTACATATTTATCTTTCAGAAAAAAATCTAATCTAAACGAGTAGAAACAAAAGTATTCTCCTAACAAAGAATAAGAAAATTGAAAAACAAATCTATTCTTTCCTAACAAAGAATAAGAAAATTTAAAAACAAATCGATAAATAAGAAAAATTTAATAACGTGCACAAGACCAAAATAGTCTATAAAATCCAAAAAAAAACCAAGAACTTAATCACGACAATAAACAAGCATCCCAACAAAAATAAAAAATATCAATCAATGTTTATTTGAACAACTCTTTTTCCCAGCCACATTAATAACCCATATGAGAAATCAATGAAAACCAAAGTTTGATTGTGTTAATTTTGTTAGCTTGTGATTATTGTTACACCACATGGGAGAGACCATTCCATCCTTGAACTGTACAATGACTACGTTTTCACATGGAGGTATATTTGTCCAACTTTTCTGGTTGGCTGTTTACCACAAAAAAAAATCATTCTTGGAATTATTTTCCCCCAAAATGTGGCTTATCTTGTAAGAAGTTTCAGTGAACTTGCGTTGTCCACCTTAGTGTCTTGTCTAATATTGGCTTTTTCTCTTCCCGTCCGTTTGATATTTCTCCACCTACCCAAGGAATGGTTCTTTATGTGGTTGATTATGCATAGCAAGGTCTTCCATCAATGTTTGGAAATGGACCTCACCATGACAAGACCATTGAACAAATCTCGTCCATCCATTTGTTTGTTTTGTTAGTTGTTTACGTCAATGCGGTGTTATTAGTCTCTCCACTTCGCAAAATGTCAAGTTCTACACTTGTCACTTGAGTGATATTCTCTTCAACAAGTTTTTAGTTCATGGAAGACGTTTTCAGTTGTCATTTTGCACATTATTGAGTCACCTAAGATATATATTATTTTTATTTATCTCAACCTAAAGGTCACATATGTTTGTAATGTTGTATGCTCAACCAACTAATGAAAAAGCACCCCCAAAAAAGTGGTAAATAGATCATTGGTTAATTGATAATTCAACATTGCAAATATATGTGGTGGACGACTCTTCCTATTTATTTTATTTAAATTGAACATTTAAGTTGTACGATAAATAAAACTCCACCAATCAACTTTTGGAATGGCATGCAAATGTCACACTCCACACATTGCGGCAGTAACCCAAGAATCAAACCCATGATCTAGGCCAACTAACGAGGTGACAGAGGCCAAGTAAATGTGAGAGGACTATTATATTGCCATCTTCGAACAATTCCTAGATTATATGATGTAATTTCCTTGTAAATTCTACAATATCTTATAAATGATCAAATGTTATAAGATCATTGTTAACCAAGGAAAGAAAAAGATAGACCATATGAGTAGGGATCAAGAAGCATACAAGTCTCGGATCTCAAAATGTTTTGTATACTGGTAGGTTGGTTTTAATATAATGTCGAGCTTTCTTGTTTATGCACATTGATCTCCTATTGGTGGATTTTTAAGACACACTCACATTAAATCCATTATTAATATTGTCTTTGGGTGGTTTAGGCCTATAAATAGAGCCATCAACTAACCACTCACAACTTTGGATGAAGACAACAGGGAGAATGACGTCCATGCAATCTTAGAAATTTGTTCTAAAGGTCTATGATAGTTAATGAGTTTTCACCTGCTTAGTCTATCTAATATTTTTATAAATGTTGAACCTATTGAACCTGTGTTTGAATGGTATGAGAATAATTGTCTTATTTCTTATTATGTTAATCATGTCTTCTTTTAGGACTCTCTTCAAACCTAGATTAAACACCATTAGAAGTCCAATGCAATTCAGGTTACTTGAGGTCCACAACTTCACCAGGGAATTTTTGTTGTTTTATCTTAAGGAACCTTCACAAGTTCAAGCTTTTTGTGCACTAAGATGACCTACTAGTTCTTGTAGAATACCTTGATGATATTGTCTTGATGGACTTGTGAGTTCGAAGTCACTAGGAAAGCATCCCTCAAAGTCCCTTTGTGGGTCGAGTTTCCTCATCCCCTAATTCCTCTTTGGTTTTTCCTACCTGGGATACTCAAACCTATTGGACAAGTCATATAGAACAAGCTTTTTCTCTTCTACTTAGCACAACTAAACAAACAAGTTTATATCAAGATTGACTTAACAAAATACTTGAAGGAGTCTATCGATAACTAAATAGGAATCAAATTCTTTACACAAAATTTTACATATATCAACATATTGAACACATGCTTCCACTATATATCCCTAAAGCATATAAATTTTTAGTTTCCCCTAATGGTTTGATCTAAGTCGTCTGAAAAATTAAGCAACATTTAAAATGAATGATGGCTAGACCATTGTGTCCAACAAAATGTCAGCTAATAGGAACTGTTGTCCTCTCAAAATTTCCCCTCTTTTGAAAGTCTAAATTTTGAAAATTTTGAGTTGGCACCTTTAATAATGTCCTAGTGAAGAGAAAACTTGAAGAGATGGTGAAAATTTCATTTTTTGGATTTTTTGGTGATTTACGGGTATGTCAAACATTTTTGTTCCCCATGTCCTAAGTTCCTCTGAGCCCTCTGTTTGCCGATTGGCCACGTTCCCCACAAAATTCCTAAGTGTTAGATTTTTCAGAACTTTTTGGCCTGTTTGTCCCAAGTTCACTCGGGCTTCCTGTACCCAATCGTCTGCATCGGCCGCATCGGGTACTTCACGTACTTTTGTCCCATCTGTCCCAAACACATCTGGGCTTTCTTTTCCCGCATCGTGTGCATTGGCCGAATCACGTCCTCCTATCCCTCACGTCCCTCACGTCCTCGCGCCCTTCACATATCTAAGTTCCTGGACCGCCCGTGCTCATTTGGCCCACTTTCCCCGCATCGCCCGCGTCGGCCGGATCGTGTCTTCGTGTCCCTCATGTCCCAAATGTACCAAAGACCGTCTGGGCCAGTTTTTTCTAATTTTCCCACTTTTCATATTTTTGATTTGGTGCGGGGTGAATTTAATAAACATTTAATAACTTCTCTCTCCTAAAACAACTATTTAATTGGACTCCCCCTCGCATTTGTTACATTTCTCACTTGCCTTCTCTTGCTCGAATCCTTGTCATTAAAGTTGTCTTCTCGTGTGCCTGCATCCCTTTGCATCCTCATTGTGATTTTGATCTTGGAAGGTTATCTCCTGCACATTGTAAAGATGAAGATCAAGTTTCAGGGCCAAGAACATGTATCACCTCTTGAATCCTCTGTACCAGATATCAGAGATAGTGAGGTTCGACACTTAGATTTCATGATTTTTGGGGAAGATTAACATGCTCAAATCCTGCTCCCATGGCACAAATGATTAGTGATAGTGGACTCACATACGCGGCTGGTTTTCCTATCTCTGTACAGTATGCGCAGACATGGTGCTTTGCTGCGGAGCCCATTTTAACCCGGATACCAAGGAACTCACCAATGTGCATGGTGAATTAATCGTGAAACTAGATATTGCCACCATTATTGCTACCCTGCGTATTCCGAAACTAAAGATTCCATAATTCTCACTCATGCCCAAGCCCAAATCATGTTCGACCAAGAAAGTGACAAATACAAGGCACATATAGCAAAATCATGGTTAAAGAACCCTAAGAAGGGAGCATCCCAACTCTCCAAGGCATTATACAGGGTTGATTTTAATGAGGAGTTATCTAAATTTATCATTTTTCTCACCCGTATCATGGGGTTGCCTTCCACCAATGAGTTTCACTTCTGGATGTGCCCTTCATCAACATCATCTGCAAGGGCAAGCAGAACATTAATTGGGTGAGATTATCTACATGAATTTGACTAAGTAGTTGTCTAGTGTTCAATGACTAAGAAGTTCTATATGACTTCTTATCTCATGTATACCCTGGCTGCATCCCAGCAGTGGTTCGGTTTCACCTACATAGAGGGCCAGAAGAATGAACCTATTTATGCATACTGCCTCAGTTTACCTGGAAACCAGCAATCACAATTTCAGAAGAGTTAATGATGCCTTCACCATGTACATTATAAGACTCTTGGAGGGAAACACTGCCAGGAGATTTTCTGATGAAGCTATGAACCTGATAGCCAAGTATGGGGCTTTCTTTACCCAATTCAGGAGGTTTTCATACATCAGGTTGGCTGGCTATGAGAGCACACCCCTCAAGCTCCCTATGTTCTATGGTGATAAGATGGCCCTGGTTGAAATATGCAGGGTGACTTGATAAGCTACATAGGACATGTAGAGACAAGAAGATCATTGGCCTGCATTTCCCTATCTCTTTGGGAAACTATACATGTAAGACAACCTTGGATGCCCAAAATGTAGAAAGGGCTATTACTTCTATCACTATTCATTTCTTCGAGACCACTTCTCTTAGAGAGGCAACGGTGGTCAATACTCTAAGTGGCATGAGATCACTTGCCCTTGGGCCCCTTGTTCCTTCCTCTTCTTCTTCTACTTTTGCTTGGGTGCAACCCATGGTTGACAACAAGAAGAAGAGAGCTTCTTCTCGGATA
Source organism: Taxus wallichiana var. yunnanensis (assembly GCA_018340775.1). NCBI lineage: Eukaryota > Viridiplantae > Streptophyta > Pinopsida > Cupressales > Taxaceae > Taxus > Taxus wallichiana. Next base: position 749,065,644 of record CM031244.1, on the reverse strand, counting down.
ACGGGGCCTAATTTTGATGCTATGGCAGCCCTGCTAGGAACTACTCCTCCTCCTCCAGCTAAGAGAGCCAAGACAACTTCAAGGATAGTAACTGATGCTCAAGGTCAACAGTTCCTAGAGGTTACAAAGCCCAAGGTTGATAAGGCAGAGTAGGATCTTTTGGTCTCTGATTTAGAGCTTTCTAGAATCCCAATGGGAGAATCCACTCCTGAGAGTGAGGTTCATAACCTTCAAGAAATAGTGACAAAGGTTATTGAGCAAGTAGAGAAGGGAAAACAAACTATAGAACAGTTGGAAGAATAGAATCAAGTTCTTTCCAACTTTATCAAGTCATTGTTGGCCAAAGATAAGGTTTTAGACCCTACCCCACTAACTTCTCTCCCGCCCCCATGATTCTCAGCCAGGATGAAGTTCAGAGCATCAAAGATATACATAAGTATTCTACTTATGGAAAGGCCTTAGAAACCATGGTTGATGATATGATTATAGATGGCTTGAATTTCATTGAGGAAGCCTTCAAGGCCAACGAGAAGGTGATTAATCTTCAACATAAACTCACTTCCTCAATAAGGGCTATGGATAAAGAGCTGAAGCTCTGGGTTAGTTGTATTACAGATCTTTGTCTTATGGGTCAAACTAATGAGAATATCCTATTGGCTAACAATGTATTTGATGAAGCTAAGAATAACTTGTCAAAGGCATGGGTTTTTGGTGTAGAATGGAAAATGAAGGTTCTGGAAGAAGCACTGGGTGAATTAAATAACGTGTGGCAGAAAGGAGAATCCTTCAAAACTTGTGTTTCTTCTACCTTTAAAGATATTCATTTCCATCTTCATGATGAAACCTCAGGTGTTCCTTGCTCTCTTCAAGAGATCAAAGCTCAGTTCAGAACATTTGTCAAGGAAGACTTGTTCAAAGAAGAATTAATTACCAAAGAGAAGATAAAGGACATTTGCTTCCTTCAATCTGCAATTGCTGAGGCAAATAAAGAATACTTGGGGCATACCGAGTTTGATAAAGATATGGAAAAATCTCTAGGCACTTGGTCTCACACCACTGCCAACACATCAATCCCACGAGGTATGGAGATAGCTGAAGCATTGAAGAAATTCAAATATCGGATCCTCAAATCAGTGGGCCCACCTTAGCCATAATTGGATGTTTCTTCTTGGCTTCTCTTTTTCTCCTTCTATTTTTAAGTGTTGAGCTCCTTATAAATTAATTAAGGATATTGTATTGAGCATTTCCTTAATTAATCTTTTAGTTAAAAGAAACGGTTACCAAGTGTAACTAATTTGTAATCTATATAATGAGCTCTCCACGCCATTCTTAGGGGCTGGAACTCTGACTATTTTTGAAAGTGTAAAAGAGTTTAAAAAGCTATCAATACAAGAAGACTCCTCTTTTTGTTCTATCTATGGTTATTCCTCCTTTCCTATCTGTTAAATTATTAAATCATTTATCTATTTCTGCATCAAGAAGCTTTGTATTCTCGTGGATGTCATCTCTGGAACTTTGTGTCTATGGAATAACATCTTATGGTTTAACGTAAATGATTTTGTTCTATATGATCCTAAGTCAACATTTGTAAGGAATTATTTTGCTATCTATATTTCCTGAGAATGCCACTCTTCCTTTTCCCACTTCCTAGTTCTTCTGTCTTTTTGCATTGATAATCGGTTATATAAAAACACTTCCATGATATTAGAGTTCCTCTTTAAAACTAAACATTGTACATTTGTAAATAGGTTTTTGCCTTTAAATAAGGGAACCTCTCCCATTAAAGAGGAGGGACTTCTATCCCCTGACTGTTGCTTTCATTAAAGTCCTTATTTGACAACCAACAATTTTTGGCGACTTTACTAGGGACTCATTTTGGAAAGATTCCAGTTTTATGAACAATTTCTTGATCATTTTCTTATCTGGCGACTCTAATATTTACTCACAGTAGGAGGGATTTTGGAATCGAAGATTCTTAGTTTCAAATCTTGGAGCAGCAAGGTTTCCCTTTTCCTTCAACAAGGAGAAATAGAAGAACTCGATTCTACAAGCACACCTCCTATTGAAAATAGAACCCTTGTGAGTGGTATCCCTCAAGAGAAACGTAGCCATAATCTTTGTGCTTTGATTATTGCTTGTGTTTCAGTTCCTCCTTCAAGCAGTGTTTCCAAGGATGGCAGTTCCATTACCTTGGGGCCATCGTGTTGGGCCTCTTGCCCTTCCTCAACCTTTGCATGAGTTACCCAGGGGTAATAGAAAGAACTTCCCAAGTTCAGAGGTGATGGCAAGGTGCACCTTGATGAGCATATTACAACTTTCATAGTTGAATGTGGAGTCCTCAGAGTTGAGCATGAAGATGTCTCGGTGAGGCTTTTTGTAGAAACTTTGCAAGATAATGTATCGATTGGTTCTATCATCTTCCTATTGGGGCCATTACTAGTTGGACCACGATGAGAACAATATTTGAGAACCGTTTCAAACTTGTAGAGGATGTGCATGCTTTGCTAGCTCAAATTTCTCAAATAAAGAAAGAATCACAGGAGCCCATGAGGGAATTTGTGGCAGGTTCAACAAGTTGATTAACAAAATCCCACCAGATACCCAGCTTGTAGATCAAAGTAAAAAAATTTCTTCTGAATGCTCAACTACCTGAAGTTAGTTATGCATTAAGGAGAGCCAATCTTGCAACATTGGATGAGGATCAGATATTAGTTGTTAGCGTTGAAGATGACTTGATCATGTCTGGTAAGTTGAAAAGAGATCCTTCCAAATCTAGAGCTTCTTCTTCCTCTTCTTCTACTCCCGAGCTAATGCAGATCCATTAGTTCAAAAGCTTGCTAATGACCTCATTGCCATCAAGAAATAATTGGCTCAGCATGCTCCTTATGTAGATGTTCCAAGGAGGAATTTTCAGCCTAGAAATTGTTTGCCTTCCTCTTAGAAAAGGCTGGCAATAGAGGGACCACCCATCAAGGTCCCTATTAATGTAACTTGTGAGGTTGAAGAACCTAAAGATGAAGAGATTAATGAAGATTTTGAAGAACCTGAAGAAGAGGTTGATGAAGAATTGGAGGAACTTGAGGGATCTCGAGTTAATTTCTTCACCACTGAAGGTGTTGATGAAGAGGATGATTATGATGAAGTAGTAGTAGAAATGAACAAAGTGATTCATATGTTGTTATGACTCAAGAACAAACAAATAAGAAGGAGAAAGTGATGCATCCCACTAAGAGGTCCAAGGAGCATCCCACGACTATCCCTGTTGTTGCAAAAAGAGGATCTCCTATTCCCACTACATCCACATAGAAGGTGAGTTCTGCTAATTCTTCTTTTCCTAATTCTACTACTAAAACTTCTTCTTCTCCAGCTCCTAAACCTGATAAGCCTAAGATTCCTAGTGATGATAGCCCATCCACCTCTGGATCTTTTGATATCATTGATCACCTTAAGAAAAAAAAAATCCAAATTTCAAGAGGTGAGTATTATCAAACTCATCCAAAATCCTTTGCCAAAATGGTCCACTTTGTCAATTCCCATTCCAGAACTTCACCCAATACTTCTAAAGGTATTTTTCCTACTCCATCTTCCACACCCCAACCAAACCTTGTAGCTACAGTCACCTCACCTAATGAGAAAATCAAACCATTTTATGTAACCCTTCTTATAGCTGGCCATAAACTCAACAACTGTGTCATAGAATCAGGAGCATTAGATAATGTCATGCCTGCCAAAGTGGCTCATGCTTTGGGTCTTACTCTCACATGCACTTATGGGTCCTGCTATTCTATGGAGAGTAAGGAGGTGCCTTTGGTTAGAAGGATTAAAGATGCACAAGTAGCTTTTGTTGCTTTACTGAGAAAAGAAGGTTTTAGCTACTATCTTGGTAGCCGATATTCCTCCTTCATATGGTATGCTGTTGAGTAGGAACTTCTATAAGGATGTGGGAGGAGAAATTCAAATGGATTGGTCACATGTCCTTATACTAGTCAATGGCAAGATGAAGAAGTTGTTTTACGAGAATCAATCGAGTATATTTTGCGAAAAGACAGATGATCCCAAATCACAAATAATTTATGAAGATGTTGGGTATGAAACTATATGATTATGTCCCAGGATGAAACGGGCGTCCCTAAAGAAGTACTTCATGATCTTAATGGCATTTGGAATTTGGAATTTGATGGAAGTTGTTCCTTGGGTATAGAGCTGGTGTGGTGTTGATATCTCCTGAGGGAAAAGTTCATCCTTTCTCATTCAAACTACAGTTTGAAAATAAAAATAACACAATAGAATATGAAGCTCTCATCCTTGGGATTAATGTGGCAAAGGAGGAAGGTGTGAAGAATCTTTTGGCTCAGGGGAGATGTGGAACTAGTTGTTAAACAAGTCAGAGACATTTTTCAAGTAAAGAATAGAAGGTTGAAGCATTATAGGAATCTGGTTTGGGATTCTATTGAATTTCTTGATGCCTTCTCCATCGAGGTAGTCCCAAGGGAAAAGAACACCAGGGCTGATTCCCTAGCCATGTCAGGGTCTTTGCTCATACCTCATCCTGATTTCTCTTAGGACAAATTCACCATTGAAATGATCCATAGACCAAGTGTGCTGGATAATGCAAGCAACTGGCAGAGTTTTCAATGATGATCAGCATTTTCTCTCTTTCTTAGAACTCAGGGATAACTTTGAACAATTATATTTCAAAGGAAGTGACAATTTTCCTCAAGAGAGTGTATCTTCCAATGAGGAGGGTGTCAAAGAGGAGATAGATCAAGATGGGTGCATCAGACTAAAAGGTAACAAGATCCCTAAAGGGCTGGTGAGTCTGGAAGAATTGTTTGATAAACATGACAGGTATGTTAAAGCTAAAGCTTCTAGAGGAGCTCAACAATCTGCTGAATATGAAAAGGTTAATATTGGGAGTTTTATTGACCCTAAAATGGTGAACATTGGGAAATGTTACACGCAAGAAGAAAAGAAAAAGGTAGTAAATATTTTGAAGAGGTACATTGATGTACTTGCTTATTCTTATGATGATGATCGAAAGCCTTTCAGCCCAAAGAAATGTAGCATTTCATTCCTCTCAAACCTGGGATTAAACCTTTCAAACAAAAGCAAAGGCAAGAACAATCAAAGATTGCTGACACCATTTTTCAGGAGATACAAAAGTTGTTGAAGGCCAAGATTATCTTTCCCATTCATCATTCAACTTGGATTGCTAACATTGTGCCTGTTAGGAAGAAAAATGGTGAGATTCGGATCTATGTTGATTTTAGGAATTTGAATCAGGATTCTCTAAAGGACAACTACCCCCTACCCATGATGGACTAGGTGTTGCAAGCTGTTATAGGAGCTGAAATGTTGTCCATGCTTGACGGTTTCTCAGGATACAATCAAGTAGAAGTCAACACTGCAGATCAACATAAGACTACCTTTACCACTCCTTGGGGTACTTTTGCTTACAAGAGGATGCCTTTTGGACTCATTAATGCCAGTGCCACCTTTCAAAGGGCTATGGACTTGGCCTTTGGAAGCCTGAAAGGAAAATGCATTGTCGTGTATCTAGATGACCTAACTGTATTTTCCAAAGACAGAGCGAGATCATTTTCAGCATCTGGAAAAGGTTCTTTTGAAATGCAGAGAACATGGGGTCTCTTTGAATCCCAAGAAGTCTATCTTTTGTGTCATGGAGGGAAAATTGTTGGGACATGTTGTCTCTAAGGAAGGAATCAAGATTGATCTGAACAAGTTCAAGCTATTCAGCAGATTCCTCTTCCTACAAGTAAAAAGGGAGTGCATTCTTTCTTTGGTAAGATCAACTTCTTGAGAAGATTCATTCCTGATTTTGCAGAGCTAACTTTGAATATCTCCCAAATGATGAAAGGGAAACAAATGTTTGGCTGGTCTCTGAAGGGAAGGAAGCATTCAAAGGCATTAAAAAGGATATTGCTAGAACTCCTATCTTAGCATGTCCAGATTTTAGCAAAGACTTTATTATCTATTGTTATGCCAGAAAGTACCCTAGAGAATGTGTTAACCCAGAAAGACTTTGAAGATCACAAGCTCCCAATTGCATTCATGAGCTATATTATTAAAAATCACAAGCTGAAGTATACTATGATGGAGAAACATGCTTTTGCGGTAGTTAAAGTTGTTAAGCAGTTTTGATTTTATATCCTTAACTCTCACTCAGTGATACTTGTGCCCGATACAACCATCAAGTCCATTCTTACACAACAAGAATTTGGAACTAAGAGAGGAAATTGGGTTGCAAAGGTTCAGGAATATGATATTGATATCAGACCAACTAAACTAGTCCGAGGTAAAGGCCTATGTGAACTCATCGCTGAAGGAGTTGGTCATGGGTTTCCCAAGGATGAGGATGATGTTCCTATTGTTTTGTTTCTCAGCTCAACGGATGAATGGTATGCTAACATTGCCCACTTCCTCACCTATGGTGAGTGTCCATCTCACTTAACTACTAAGGAGAAGAGAGCTATCAAGTTAAGATCAACACAATATGTGTTGTGGGAAAATGATTTGTTTAAATGTGGAGTAGATGGAAGATTTTTGAAATGTGTTGACAAGGAGCAACAAAAGAAGCTTTTCTCAGCCTTCCATGATCAAGCCTGTGGAGGTCATTTTTCATCTGTTGTTACTGCCCACAAAATTCGTGTGCAAGGTACTATTGGCCTACTTTGTTTAAGGATGCATAAAAATGGGTTGATAAATGTGAAGCTTGTCAAACTTTTGTGGGAAGACCAAAGTTAAACCAGTTGTCATTGAAGAACCCTTTCAACAGTGGGGTTTATATTTTTTGGAACACTCAACCCATCCTCAAGTGTAGGGCATACTCATGTATTGATTGCCACATATTATTTCACTAAATGGGTAGAAGCTATCCCAGTTAAAAGTACTACTTCAGAGGTAGTATGTAATTTCATCAAAGAGAACATCCTGATAAGGTTTGGAGTGCCCAACAAGATTGTGACTGATAATGCTTCAAATTTTTCTTCTACTGAAATGATGGATTTATGTTATGGATATGGTATCTCCCTTGCTCATTCCTCTAACTACTATCCTCAAGGGAATGGTCAAGCAGAATCAACAAACAAAAATTTGGTGACCATAGTAAGAAATTTGTTAATGAGTCTCAGAGGAACTGGCACAAGAAGCTCTATGATGCTCTCTGGGTGGACAAGATTACACCTAAAAGAGCAACTGGGATGTCTCCTTTTCAAGTGGTGTATGGTGTGGAAGCCCAACTACCGGTGATAGTGGAGCTACCAACTTTGTATTTGATGAAGGCCATTAAAGACACTAGTTTTAGTGATTCTCTAGATAAAAGGATCATGTATCTGCAAAAGTTGAATGAAGACAGACTACAGGTTTTTGATAGAATATCGCCCATCAAAAGAAGGTGAAATATTTGTTTGACGAAAACCAGATCCGAGAGATTTCAAATTTAGAGACATTATTTTTGTGTGGGATAAGAGACATGAACCTCGAGGAAGCCATGGTAAGTTTGATTCTCTTTGGCTTGGTCCTTTTAGAATCAGGAACTTTGTTGGCAAAAATTATTTTTATTTTGATTATATGGATGGATCCTCTCTCCCACTTCCTTATAGTGGCAAGACCTAAAATTGTTCAAGTCCTAGGTGAAAAGGAGGTCTTGTGTATATTATGTATAGGGTGTGTTTGATTTCCCTTGCCTTTTGCCTTTCCTTGTTTTGTTGTGTTGTCTTCTGTGTTGGTTTGCCCTTGACTCTTTTGCCCAATGGATAAAAAGCACTGTTCTTCTTCTCCTGAGTTTTTCTTGAGTTCTTATCTTACCTCGTTCTCTTGATCTAGTCAAGTCATCCCCAGAAAGAGCCAGCTATTGTCCTCTCAAAATTTCCCCTCTTTTGAAAGTCTGAATTTTGAAAATTTTGAGTTGGCACCTTTAATAATGTCCTAGTGAAGAGAAAACTTGAAGAGATGGTGAAAATTGTGTTTTTGGAGTCTTTTTGGTGATTTGCGGGTCTGTCGGACATTTTTTTCCCCCATGTCCCAAGTTCCTCTGGGCCCTCTATTCACCGATCGGCTGCTTTCCCCACAAAATTCCTAACTGTCAGCTTTTTGGAACTTTTTGGCCCATTTGTCCCAAGTTCGCCTAGGCTTCCTATTACCCGATCATCTCGCATCGGGTACTTTGTGTAATTTTGTCCCATCTATCCCAAACATGTTTGGGCTTTCTTTCCCGCATCGTGTGCATCGGTTGAATCGCGTCCTCGCGTCCCTCGTGTCCTCGTGCCCTTTGCATATCTAATTTCTGGACCCTTTATGCTCATTTGGCCCACTTTCCCCGCATCATCGTCGGTCGGATCACATCTTTGCATCCCTCATGTCCCAAATGTACCAAAGACCATCTGGGCCAGTTTTTTCTACTTTTCCCACTTTTCATCTTTTTGAGTCGGTGCGGGGTGAATTTAATACACATTTAATAACCTTCTCTCTCCTAAAATGGCTATTTAATTGGACTCCCCCTCGCATTTGTCACATTGCTCGCTTGCCTTCTCTTGCTTGAATCCTTGTCATTAAAGTTGTCTGCTTGTGCCCTGCATCCCTTTGCATCCTCATTGCGATTTTGATCTTGGAAGGTTATCTCCTGCATGTTGCAAAGATGAAGATCAAGTTTCAGGGCCAAGAACATGTATCACCTCTTGAATCCTTTGTACCAGATATCGAGACAAAGTGAGGTTCGACACTTAGATTTCACATATTTTTGGGGAAGATTAACATGCTCAAATCCGGCTCCCATGGCACAAATGATTACTGATAGTGGACTCACATATGCGGCCAATTTTCCTATCTCGTACATTATGCGGACATGGTGATTACTGCAGAGCCCATTTTAACCCGGATACCAAGGAACTCACCAATGTGCATGGTGAATTAATCACAAAACTAGATACTACCACCATTACTGCTACCCTGCGTATTCCAAAAACTGAATATTCCATAATTCTCACTCGTGCCCAAGACCAAATCATGTTCGACCAAGAAAGTGACAAATACAAGGAACGTATAGAAAAATCATGGTTAAAGAACCCTAAAAAGGGAGCATCTCGACTCTCCAAGGCATTATATTGGGTTGATTTTAATGAGGAGTTGTCTAACTTTATCATTTTTCTCACCTGTATCATGGGGTTTCCTTCCACCAATGAGTTTCACTTCTGGATGTGCCCCTTCATCAACATCATCTATGAAGGAAAAGAACATTAATCAAGGGTGAGATTATCTGCATGAATTTGACTTAGTATATTTCTAGTGTTCAACAGACTAAGAAGTTCTATATGAATTCTTATCTCCATTATACCCTGGCTGCATCCCGGTAGTGGTTCGGTTTCACCTACATAGAGGGCCAGAAGAATGAACCTATTTATGCATACTACCCTCAGTTTACCCTAGAAACCAGCAATCACAATTTCGAAGAGTTAATGATGCCTTCACCATGTACATTGTAAGACTCTTGGAGGGAAACATTGTCAGGAGATTTTCTGATGAAGTTATGAACCTGATAGCCAAGTATGGGGATTTTTTTATCCAATTCAAGAGGTTTTCATACATCAGGTTGGCTGGCTATGAGAGCACACCCCTCAAGCTCCCTATGTTCTGCGGTGATAAGATGGCCCTGGTTGAAATATGCAGGTAGCTTGATAAGCTACATAGGACATGCAGAGACAAGAATATCACTGGCCTACATTTCCCTATCTCTTTGGGAAACTATACATGTAAGATAGCCTTGGATGCCCAAAATGTAGAAAGGGATATTACTTCTATCACTTTTCATTTCTTCAGACCCAGATCTTGCTTTGATCTGAAGAATTTTATTGAGTAGAACCTTAGGATAAACTATCATCACAAGCCAGATACTGAGGATTATTGGGCTAATTGTGTAGATGATTTTGAGGCCAGGCGAAGGCACTATGGTAGAATCTCTCTACAACACATCAGAGATCTCAATCTTTACCAAGTTCCTAAAGGAATTAAGGAGGATGATGAGGACTTACAGTCCTTTGAATATGAGACAACAATCAAACACACTCCTTTGGAGGATCTGGATTGGTACAAGAAAGAGAGGGATGATTTGGTTGAGATTATGGCCCCTATTCTTGTAAGAACTAAAGTTTGGCTTGATAGGAAGATTCGAGAGTTCAAGAAGAGTCAAGGTGGATCTTCTTCCAGAGACACCTCTACACCAGGGAAGGAAGCACATACAACCAACACTGAGGTTCTTGAGCAAACCCCTCACTCTTCCTCAATGAAAGAGCCTGAGTCATCTACTCCTTCTTCTACCCAAGTATACCAAAAGAAGATCAGAGAAGTCAAATAGGAACCAATTGATGAAGAGCCTCTTCTTGAGCATCCAGAGCTACCTTCAGGGCCAAAGAACATTATTGTTCTTAGTGAAAGTGATGATGGTGAAATACCAAATCCTGCAGGAACTCTTGAAGTAACAGTTGAAAAAGAAAAGGAAATGTCTAGTGCAAAGCCTCCTAGTACCACAAACTCCTCTATAAAGGAATCTCTTGATACTCCCACCACTTCTCTACTAGAGGCAATAGTGGTCAATACTCTAAGTGTCATGAGTTCACTTGCCCTTGGGCCCCTTGTTCCTTCCTCTTCTTCTTCTACTTTTTCTTGGGTGCAACCCATGGTTGACAACAGGAAGAAGAGAGCTTCTTCTCAAATAACGGGGCATAATTTTAATGTTGTGGCAACCCTGCTAGGAACTACTCCTCCTCCTAAAGCTAAGAGAGCTAAGACAACTTGAGGATAGAAGCGATGCTCAAGGTCAATAGTTCCTAGAGGTTGCAAATCCCAAGGTTGATAAGGCAAAGCATGATCTTTTGGTCTCTGATTTAGATATTTCTGGAATCCCAATGGGAGAATCCACTCCTAAGAGTGAGGTTCATAACCTTCAACAATAGTGACAAAGGTTATTAAGCAAGTAGAGAAGGGAAAACAAAGCGTAGAATACGGTTAGAAGGACATAATAAAGTTCTTTCCAACTTTATCAAGTCACTGTTGGCCAAAGATAAGGTTTTAGACCCTACCCCATTGACTTCTATCCTACCCCCATGATTCTCAGCCAGGATGAATTTCAGAGCATCAAATATATACATAAGTATTCTACTTATGGAAAGGCCTTGAAAACCATGGTTGATGATATGATTATAGCTGGCTTGAATTTCATTGAGGAAGCCTTCAAGGCCAACGAGAAGGTGATTAATCTTCAACGAAACTCACTTCCTCAATAAGGGCTATGGATAAAGAGTTGAAGCTCTGGATTAGTTGTATTACAGATCTTCGTCTTATGGGTCAAACTGATGAGAATATCCTATTGGCTAACAGTGTATTTGATGAAGCCAAGAATAACTTGTCAAAGGCATGGGTTTTTGGTGTAGAATGGAAAATGAAGGTTCTGGAAGAAGCACTGGGTGAATTAAATAATGTGTGGCAGAAAGGAGAATCCTTCAAAACTTGTGTTTCCTCTGCCTTTAAAGATATTCATTGCCATCTTCATGATGAAACCTCAGGTGTTCCTTTCTCTCTTCAAGATATCAAAGCTCAGTTCAGAACATTTGTCAAGGAAGACTTGTTCAAAGAAGAATTAATTACCAAAGAGAAGATAAAGGACATTTGCTTCCTTCAATTTGCAATTGCTAAGGCAAATAAAGAATACTTGGGGCATACCGAGTTCGATAAAGATATGGAAAAATCTCTAGGCACTTGGTCTCACGCCACTGCCAACACATCAATCCCACGAGGTATGGAGATAGCTGAAGCATTGAAGAAATTCAAATATCGGATCCTCAAATCGGTGGGCCCACCTTAGCCATAATTGGATGTTTCTTCTTCTGGCTTCTCTTTTTCTCCTTCTATTTTTAAGTGCTTGAGCTCCTTGTAAATTAATTAAGGATATTGTATTGAGCATTTCCTTAATTAATCTTTTAGTTAAAAGAAACGGTTACCAAGTGTAACTAATTTGTAATCTATATAATGAGCTCTCCACGCCATTCTTAGGGGTTGGAACTCTGACTATTTTTGAAAGTGTAAAATATTTTAAAAAGCTATCAATACAAGAAGACTCATGTTTCTGTTCTATCTATGGTTATTCCTCCTTTCCTATCTATTAAATTATTAAATCATTTATCTATTTCTGTATCAAAAATATGTGTATTCTCGTGGATGTCATCTCTGGAACTTTGTGTCTATGGAATAACATCTTATGGTTTAACATAAATGATTTTATTCTATATGATCCTAAGTCAGCATTTGCAAGGAATTATTTTGCTATCTATATTTCCTGAGAATGCCACTCTTCCTTTTCCCTCTTCCTAGTTCTTGTCTTTTTGCATTGATAATCAGTTATATAAAAACACTTCCATGATATCAGAGTTCCTCTTTAAAACTAAACGTTGTACATTTGTAAATAGGTTTTTGCCTTTAAATAAGGGAACCTCTCCCATTAAAGAGGAGGGACTTCTGTCCCCTGACTGTTGCTTTCATTAAAGTCCTTATTTGACAACCAACGGGAACAAAAACCATAAATTTGTTGGTGCGATCTCGATGGAATATATACACATAATGTATGTAAGACTAAGCACATTCTTCCATCTCCCATCCATGTCCCCAAGCTTAAGACCCTATAAATAACCCTTAGATCCAAAATTCTTAAGAAAACACTATAAAAATGATTAACTTAGTTTTAATGATATCTTTGACCTTTGATCTACCCTATGAGCATTCATGTAGTACGCCTCGTGGTGGAAATGAATCACTATGTGGAGATAATGGGGCTATGGTTCACTTCGTCTAGTTCAAAGACTTCATTTTCTTGAATCATCTTCCACTTCTGAGAAACATTTTTGCTAGTCTGGGCTCCAAATAAGGAATTAAAGATGAGTAGGGAGAACTACACATGGAAAAATATTATTCATGAATATTCTCCTATGAAATGTAAGAGGTCTCAAAGAGTCCTTACATAACTCTTCATGTAATCTGTTTGTCAATAACTTAGAGCTTTAAATTTTATGTGTTTACAAAAAGTTTAGGTTATAGGATTTTTTTCTACAAACTACCTTGAATGTATTATGTCAAATGCCACACATTACTCTACTTCTCATGGATATGGTCATCACAGTGCCATTATTTTCATTCCCCTTGATTTTTACCCGTTAATTTTTACTTCGTGTGAAGATTAGTCACATCAAGCAATTTTGGTCATCATTTGCTAGGAATTAGTACGCATGGTGAGTCATTAATATCGTTGTATGATATTACTAACGTGTATCGTTGTGAGTGATAAATTATTAGACGTGAGAAAATGATAAAATGTTGTTGTCATCATGAAATTGAAACTTGGAAATTTTTTTCCCATAATTTTTTTTTGAAACACCGAGTGTCACATTGTTTCTCTCTACAAAATTTTGACTCAACACTTAGTATTTTTCTCCAAGTTATCGGTTTGTGTCGGTAAATTCAACTATGGATGGAATAGGTGGAAAATTTCTTTTTTGTTCCACCACTCTCTTGGAGCTAGCTAGATGACTTAAAAGTCAAATTGAGAATTCAACCAGTGAAGTCATCCCTACACGGAATTGTGGGAATATTTTTTTGGTTCCATCCTTCCCATGCATCACCAAAGCTGTTCTGACTTAACATCTTATTATCTTTCGACACTTTATGGAACCTTTCAAACTAATCTAAAGTTCCTCTACAGAACCTATTGGCCAACATGGGACATTAAAAAAATAGTTCCTTTGACCCATCCATATGTCGATCCAATTGGCAATATAAATACGAGCCCACCCATTTCAAAGTTTATTTGTAATCTTTCCCACCACGTTTCTTGCTCTACCTGTGGTAGACACATATAATTTGGTCTACATGATTTTATTTCTAATATCATACTAATTATCCTAGTCTCGTGTTAATTTACTACACTGCGTTAACAAATTACCCTTTGTAACCTTCTCTAGCCCCCTAAACCCCGCTTATCCCTCTCTAACCAACTTCTATAATCTTGTTTCCCTTTAATTAACCTTGTTTAGGTTAATTAACCCTCTTATTGACTTTCTAGGAAGGATTTGACTTTCTAAACAAATATCTTACCTTTCAAATAGCCACTTAACTTCCTAAAATCATGTTCACAACTCCAAATATGTTCTTCTAAAAAACAACTTTTTCAACTCTTTTTAGTCCCACATGCATCCAAAACATCCTTTTCTCAAATACAAAAACTATAATTAGAGGCATACCCTTCCTACCTTTTCCTAAGAACACACTCTCTCTGTTATTTCGATTTAAGACATTTTAGGTCTCTTAAAGTTATTTTCATAGTTTATTTAAGCTATTTGCTTATTATTTGCTAATCCATATCAAAGCTTTAGGTAAATGGGAGAAGCCATTAATAGTGAGCTTCAATTCTTAAGCTTTTGAAACATCAACAATCACAAAACTGATTTCTAGAGCTTTAATAGGTTCATTTATTGATAGCTTTCGTGGAGTAGAGAACTAATATAGTCATATTTAGAGGTTGATTGTTTGTTTCAAGCTTTATATATGCATGCGCAAATAGGTAACTCTTGCTTACCTCTAGTTTGATGGCCATTGAGTTATTTGTTTAAAGCTTTTGGGGCCTCTTTTGTGTTCTTACCCCATTTTATTAGCTTTTGTAAAATTTCATTGCACACTTTATGCACGCCGAGTGGGATATACTCCATAGTCCTTTTAAAATCTTTTCTAGGCTTTACATGTCCATTTTTAATCATTTTAAAGCTTTCTAGGGTTAAAAGGCTTGTCTTTTAATAGATTTCATGTTTTAAACAAGCTAAATCTCCCTTTTGCCTAAGCATTTAATGGGTCTAGCTAGAAATAGGTTTACATGATCAACAACTAACCTATTTGCTTCTTAAAATTTTTCATTTCCATGAGTTTTCAAGTTTTTGCAGGGCTAAAGTAGGTGTACTAGATCGATGCATCTCCATCAAAATAGACGCACACCCATCTGGTTATATTTTACATTGTCAGTCCATTTAGAAAGGGCCACATACCAGTTGCCTTTATCGGCATATCTATTGAGTAGCATGCATATCCACGTCTCTAAATGTGCACATGTATCTTTGCATCCGTGTCTTTGATTCTTTTAGCTTGCACGTGTATCTGTCAGAAAGGGATTGTATCCATTGAAATCCTAGTGTACCCGTTGTTCTGCCCATGTAGGTGTTGAACCTCACTGTCATATTCTATTGCAATGTGTACTCATTGGTTGGGGTGCATATCCGTTGGTTGGAATGAGCCGGTGTCAATCTGGGCACATAGGTGTCTCTATTAAAAATTAAAATTTCTTCCCAAGCTTAAGATCAAAATTTCTAGTTTTGTTGGTTGTTTGCAATTTCTAACAGGTGATTGTGGGGTATTTTCAATTTTGTTTTAACTAGCTTAGTTAAGTGTTCATATTTTTAGTTGATAGAGGTTTTTGAAGTGTGTATGCTCTTCCATCGCACTTCTAGGTGATCTTGGGAACTAAAAGCACTTCCAAAACCTTCTTATTGCTTTCAAAACACTTGCTTTGTGCTTCATAAATGGATTAAAGTTCAAATTTGGTTAAAACAAATTCCTTTTTGGGTAAGTGCACCAAGTTGGAGGACAATTAAGTGGACATCAAATCCTGAATTTTACATTAAAAATAGCAAAACATAAAATTTAGTCTTCTACGGACTTGAAACATGCCGAAAATTAAAACATATATCATAAAAATGGTACCATTGCATAGGGGAGACTGTTAGCTTTGTATAAATACTGATTTTAAAGTGAATAGAATAGGATAAATATCTTTTTATAATTTTTTTACTAATAGTAGGTCTTTAACTTTTTTAATTTTCAAAACTCTTTCTCAAATACAAAAACTATAATTAGAGGCATACCCTTCCCATCCTTTTCAAATACACTTTTTCCCATGAATGTTTATGTCTATGTTTAAGACTACAAATTTTGTTTCACTTATCTAGAATGTAATAAAACTTATACCATCCCAACTGTGACAAAATTATATACATGTTCAAATTTTTTTATTTTTTTCAATATTTTTTGATGAAGTTATGGCGGGCAAACGGAAAGTGCTCTGTTTTCTTTATGTTTTCATACCACTTTCACGGAAAAAATCATAAAAAATAAAATATTGCTCAAAAAAGTACAAAATAAAATTCATCCCAAGATAGATAGTGGCATCTAACTTCTCACCAAAGGAGAAAAATATATATCAATTTTTGGTCATCCAAATTGTGGGCAAACGGACTATAATCTTATAGGCATTTTAAAAAAAAAATACCAAGTCATTGAATTTTGAGTGTTTAATATAGCTAATCTTGTCCATTTTAAAAAAAAATTAGTATTTTAGAAACTAGATTCCGGATGCTACGATTCATATTAATATAATTTTTTCTAATTTTGAGTGTATGTATTGCTAATAATCCCTACAAGTTGATATTATGTTGTTATTTGCAATATGACGTCCACGTATGACCCCTTTTTGTCCCCGACAACTTGCACTTACCCTTTTCATAAAAAAAAACTTCAAGTAATTTTCATTATTTTATAAGTTGAGTTTTTGCATTGTGTATGCTCTTCCCTTGCACCTCTTTCGGTGATCTTGGGAATCAAAAGCAACACATGAACTCTCTTTTTTATCTTTTGGAAAATTACTAACTCTTTGCATGTAGAACCAAAAATCATTTTTCGAACAAAGGAGTTTTGAAACACAAGCCCACAAATACATGTTTTCATACAAGTTGCCAAATGGTGTGCTACTTAAAACAACATTAAGCTAAGCAAGATAAAAAAAAAAACACCACATACATCACACTTTATGTATTGCAGGTTTCAAAAAAGGGTACCTCCCTATCCACTCAACTAGAACATAACCCCTTTGGTGTAACCCCTTAAGCTACAATAATGGGGGTGGTTCTAGGAACCCTAAAGTAATCCAATGCTAAGTAACCTTGTGGATGAAACAAGAAGCGCTCCGCTTACCCACTTGACTAGTTTTTACATTGTGAGTTAGAGTTACAGTTTTCCGTATCACGACCCCAAAGTGAGAATACACATGAACACATTTATTTCTCATCATATTTGAAGGTGGTAAAGTAAATCCGAGATACTCCTTGGGAAACCTTGGTAAATCGAGCTCGTATTGAGACAAATTGTTGACACCTAGTTGAGTGATCTACTTAGGAAAGCCCTTTTGCCTTGGAGCCCACTTTTCTAGTCCATTATCGTGTCTTATCAAACCATCACAAAGTGACGAATTACTTGGAGTCTAAACCTTGTTTTTGAACAAGGCAAAGAGTCCACTTAAGTTAAATGTAAGTGTCATTCATCATGAGATTTATGATGTATCACTTAGCTTAGTTTCTTTCTCACCTTAGGACGAGGTGAAACTCTTCCCAAGTGATGTTTAGTTTATTTCCACCTCATTTGGTCTATACCCTTGCATTCTTGTTTCCCATTTGGGACAAGGAGGAATACCTCATGAGTGTTATCATAGATAATTTTGCCACTTTTTTGTCCGTTTACACCCATCCATGTTTTCAGTTGCATTGTTAAATGTCTAAAGTTTTTGAGTACTTTTTCATGTCTTTGATAGTCCTTTGATCTTGATTTCAAGATCATCCTCATATCTAAGATTTCGTTTCATCACTATTTCCCCTTGAGTTGTTATTTTTTCTCGCATTTTAGCTATACAATTATGGTACTTACATCTTGTTTTCATTTTTGAGAACTTGGTATAAGTTTCTTTATTGTATCGTTACATTGCTCGCATGGATAATAACTTATGGCTATACTTGTACTTAGTTTGATTCCAACAACATCGAGTCTTTTGAGAGTCTTGATATTTATTTGTTTATATCATGATGACATCATCTTGATACTAACACCTTGCTTGCTTGGTTAACGTATCAAAATAGTGTTGTTACGTTATCCACATTCGCAACTTCCATTATCAAAAACTTAGGTTTTGTCGGCATTTGAACTTGTCATAGTATATCTTGTGGAGAGATTACATCAATGTCACTTTGGTACTTAGGTCTTGTTGGAATTCTAACTCAACCTATATGTCGATAGGGTATTTTCACTATCTATATTGCACCCATTGTTGAGATCATAGCTTAGGGTATAGTCTTTCTAAAAAGTAACTTGAGTGATTGTTTGGTTTGTTAGAGTGTTTGTTTGATTGTTCTTAAAACAATAACAATTATATAACATTACATTTAGGACACACTAGAATATTTAGACTTCTGAAAATTTACATGACATACACCTACGTTTCATACAACTTTGAATACATTTAGACAAAACCTAGTACAAATTTGACTAGTAATGCCAAGAATCACGAAAATGGCATCTAAACCAAATGAGCGTGACTTGGAAGAAAATACTTTTGCATCGTTCCCATTCAATGGTAATAACTTAGCACCTCTCTTTTCACATGTCAAAGACACAGAAACTTTTGTCAATCATAGCGGAGAAGAATTTGATTCTTCCAAAGAACAACATAAATTAGACCTAGTTTGCTTCGACGAGCTCCTTTATTATAAAAAGATCAAGTACTCGCAAGATTTCTTGACTTAGGAGCCAAACTTCTGCAAGAGTGTGAAGTGGAGACTAAGACCCTTAATCCGTAAAATGGAAGAGTGACCATCCCTCTTAGACATGGATAACCCCTTTGATGTAGGGTATGCTTCCACTTCGGAAAACATAACAAAAATTTGAAGAAGACCCATCAAAACCAACATGTGATTCACGAAGACCTTATTTTAAGGATTTACGCAAAGTAAAATTTGAACATGAGCGCAAAGGCTCACCGCCTCCTAGGTTTGACGAAGAAGATGATCCCTTAGTTGAAGAAGAGATCCTCCAAAAATAGATATTGAAACTTAGTCAAAAGTTAGCAAACTTGGGTTCTTCAAGTAGGAATGTGCATAAATATAAACTCAAGACAAAATCTGGTGAGTTTCACTTTGATCCATATGATGACGCAACTTTCAAAGTTGCTAAGATAAATAGACCAGTATCACCTACAAAGGAACAAATCATTCAACAGGAGTTACAATCGATGAAAAATACGCTTACTACGCTACAAGAAATAAATGTAGAACACGGTAGGGAAATACCTATACGAAGAGTTATGTCATTACCCCTTTGAAACAAATATGTTGCATGACAACCGTTTCAAAAAAAAATCGCCATCCATAAGATCAAAAAGTACAAAAGGAAAGGTGATCCTCATGATCACATCAAATACTTCTACATGGCTTGTCAAAAGGTCGCATACAGTGATAATTTTGTAATACGGTTATTTCCTCGTAGCTTAGGATCATTGGTGTTAGAATTTTTTTAATATACACAAGGGATCCATTATGGCATGGCCCGTACTAGCTGAAAAAATTACATGACATTACTCCTTCAATATGGAGAATAATATCACCAGGAACGACCTTTGCAACTTAAAATAGAAACCTAATGAGAAATTTGTGGGCTTCTTGCAGCGATGGCATGGATCGACAAGTTATTTCCCTTGTGCCCTGCCAAAAAAATAGCTAGTGAGCATATTTTTCCCTAACTTAAACCTGGAAATAGCCTTTCATTTACAAATGCACTGCATCTCTAACTTTAAAGAAGTTATAGAGAAAGGTATTCAAATTGAAAAGGCTCTCATTGCGAAGAATACACTTAAACCGGTCATAAAGGAAAAACATGAAACAAAACCCTCAGATAAACCAAAGTTCTTCAACAAAAACAAACATGTCGTTGGCGATAAAATTATAGAATCCAAAAAATTCCAAATTATACAAACTGGTCCATTTCTAAAGCTTTCGCGAGGACCTCTCCCAAAGGCACCTACAAAACATATGTTTACGCCACTAACTATATCACTAGATACCATATTTAAATAGTTAAATGTGGTGAACATGTTGCAATACCTAACCGCGATAGTACCATATCAGAAGATGCTCCAAAACCGGGTTGGTTCAAAGAGCATGAGTATTGTGATTTCCATCATGTCAAAGGACACAAAACTAATATGTTCTTGAGACTGTGACGTTATATACAAGACATCATTGAAGAGGGAAAATCATTGTAGATTCACCCCCTAACTCAAAACAAGGTCCCAAAGGAGAAAATGGGTATATTCAAAGAGCCCTTTCCTAACCATGCAGATAAGAAACACAAGAAGCCATATCATGGACAAACTTCCAATGACTATAGGACTATTGCCTATGTTTATCCAACTAATGATAGTCCCTTTGATTCCCTTATAGGTTGTATCCATTCATTTGATGAACAAGTTATTACTATTATGATTTTAGAAAAGAGTTTTGTGGTAGGTACACGATGTGCTCGTTTGATCATACCAGATCCCTTACATGTTCCTCAGGAAGGTCATTACAATTTAATAGAATAGTTGGAGAAGACACAAGCTAGGATATCGATTTTAAATCTCCTCAAAATATCTATTGCTCATAAAAACATATTATATAAAACATTGCAGAGTTCAGGAGTCTCCACATATGTAGATCCCGCACACCTTCAAACGATGATTACACACCTTGATTCCAATGATCACATCACTTTTGATTGCAATGCAATCCAATGTAATGACCCAGAGCACAACTTAGCCCTATACCTAGTAGTTGTTACTCATCATAAGATCAAGAGAGTACTTGTGGAAGGTGGTTCCGGTTTAAATATTTGCGCTTTGAAGCCGGTTAAGCTGTTGGGTCATTCAGAAATAGATCTAGGGGCTAAAAATATTACAATCACAAGCATATGATAATGAGGAACGCGAGTGAGTAGGTACTATAGTAGTTCATATGGAAGTGGGGCCGACATGTCATTATATGACTTTCTATGTCCTTGACCTAGATCTTCCCTATAAGATGCTCTTGGGGTGTCCATGGATTCACGCCATGCAGGCTATTCCCTCTAACTTCCATCAGTGTATCAAGATGTGCCATGGAGGATAGATAATCACCATTCAAGATGATATAGAACCGTTCACACATTGTAGGGCATTGCACATTTTTTCTCATGTGGCCTATGAATGTCCTTCCACACATATTATTGTGCCCTTACAAACAAAGGCTATAAAGGAACATGTGGATCTATATACACTCACTCTTTGTAATCATAACTTTCCTTCATTGGTCAACCCTTTCTCATCATAGGAGGTAACATCTACAAAGCATGGCCCAGGTGAGAAGTTTACTCTTTAACAGACCTTACTGATATAAGATCCTTCAATATCACCACGAGGACATTATGAAAAACTTACTTTGATTGAAAATCACTCAAGATAGATGCCCTGAACCCTTTGAGAGATTCATCCCTAGTGGTCTCTTGTTTGAGGAAAATATGTTAGAATATCCCACCATGAGAGTACCTAAGGGTACCATGGCATCATGCCATCAAGCCTCGTAGTATACCAAAGGCCACCGCATGATGTATGTTATGGGTTACAATGGGTTTGGATGCGGTATCAATGCACAAGGATGGTTAGAACCTGCTCTTATCCCTCATTTCAAATCTAACAAACATGGCCTTGGAATTAGACCTCATGATGATCCACCATTTGATATCAATGCCACCTCTTCTAAATGTGAAGATGAATCATCTCATTTAGATAGCGACGTGGATTCCCAATGTAACCTCTATGAGGATCTTGCCTCCACAAACCTATTCCTTGATTAAGCTATTTTTTACCTTATCCGAATCAAATTCCCAAACCAATTATCAAGTAACCCTTATATATCCAGAACTTGTAGATTGGGATCAAAAATTTCATGTGTCACTTGATTTATTTGAAAATTATGAAGCATTTACAGAATTCATGGGACTCAGGGATTCTATTCTAACTTGGGATCACAAGAAAGGATTTTCCATCAAATTAAATGCATGTGCATACTTAGGAGAAGAAGAAGATATGTGTGGATACTTGAGTAAGAAGGTTGTAAGAAAAAATATGAATATATTTGAGAAGCCTTGTGGGAAGAACAAGTGCAAGTATTAGAGTGACAATTTTTTTGAGGCCCTAGTAGATAAGCAAAATGAAGAAATCATAAAAGAAGTAGTATATCCTTATAAAGATGATCTCACACCTCCTATTGAGTTTGATCTTACTCTTCCCATTGATCCTACACAGATGGAGGATGCTTCTAAAATGCTTGTATAAGAAGCGAGCGAGTGTCGATATTGGCTCGAGAAGAGGAGCCTAGAATGATAAAGCTGGGAGATTCACTCTCAGCACAAGAACATAAGGTTTTGGTGGAACTATTTCGAGAACATGCAAATATATTTGCATGGTCATACATAGATATTCCTTATTTGTACCTAGACTTAGTCATGCAAAACCTTGTTGTACACCCAGATGCCAAACCTATCAAGAAGAAGTTGAGAAAGATGCACCTCAAGGTTGCACTACTTTCGAATAGGAACTTGAAAATTTATTAGATGCTGATTTTATTAAACACATTGACTATTCGGATTGGATATCCAAGATATTCCCAGTTCAGAAGAAGCCATTTGGTATAATAATCTACACTAACTTCTCTGACATCAATAAAGCATGTCCCAAAGATGACTTCCCCTTTCCTAATATTGATATGATCATCGATTCTACCACTGGTTATGAAATATTATCCTTAATGGATGGTTTTTTAGGTTATAACCAGATTTGAATTGCAAAGGAGGATCAACATAAGAAAACTTTCATCACCCCTTGGGGGACATTTTGTTATAAGGTCATGCCTTTTGGGATCGAGAATGTCAGGGCTACCTAGACAACGCACAATGATGGTCATTTTCCATGAAATGATGAATGAAATCATGGAGGATTACATTGATGATATTTTAGCAAAATATAAAACAGACGAGAGCACCCGAAAGTGTTGAGATGTATTTTCCATCATCTCCAAGATTACAAAGTGCATTTGAATCTTAGGAAGTGTGTCTTTAGTGTTTTGTCAGGGAAGCTCCTAGGTTTCATTGTTTCACAAAGAGGAATAAAGGTGGATCCTGAAAAAGTTATAGCTATCACAGAGATGCCTCCACCTACAAATCTCAAACAACTAAGAAGTTTACAAGGAAATATTCAGGCAATACGCCATTTCATTTCACATCTTACAGATAAGTTCCATCCATTAACACATCTCCTTAAGAAATATGTTACGTTTAACTAGGGACAAGATTGTCAAAAGGCATTTGAAATGCTTAAAAATACCTTTTCAACCCACCTATACTCATGCCACCTACCCCGGTGAACCTCTCCTCTTGTATATTTTAGCTACCAAATTTTATATCGATGTACTACTTGCCCAATATGACTGGACCATAGAGAAAGAGCGGTTTATCATCTTTGTCACACCTTGATTTCCTATGAATTGAATTACCCCAGATTGAAAAATCCTCTCTGGAAGTTGTCTTTTCCTTTTAGAAAGCGCATCATTATCTCCTTAACAATAAAACCAAGCTAATATCCAAAGTTTACCCTCTCAAGTACCTTTTATCCAAATCTGCTCTTACAGGATAGATGACGATTTGGATCATTCTCCTGAGTGAATTTTATATTGAGTTTGTTAACCAAAAGTCGTTGAAAGGACATGCATTGGCCTATCAGTTGGTAGAAGTGTAGACTCCAAAATTGGGTCACACTCCCTTAGTCTTTTATCAAATAACCAACTCAAACATACTCATCTAACCATGGTCCCTTCCACCCCACATCAACATTATTTTAATT
Organism: Taxus wallichiana var. yunnanensis; assembly: GCA_018340775.1. Classification (NCBI taxonomy): domain Eukaryota; kingdom Viridiplantae; phylum Streptophyta; class Pinopsida; order Cupressales; family Taxaceae; genus Taxus; species Taxus wallichiana. The sequence continues at coordinate 749,041,808 of CM031244.1, read as the reverse complement.
AATTTAATTAAATTAATATGTATCCTCACAATATTTAATATCTAATTACCTTAATTTCTACCCCCAGACACCTCATCAGCCATCTCACCCTAGACTTATTCTTGGCATGTTTCCATAACAAACAATAACTAAGTATTACTTACCTTAATGAGCTAAGATTTGGTCTAACCTAAAATCAATCCCTAAAATATCTCTAACCACATTTCCGCTCATTAGAAGGAAGTTTCCGTTCTAATCATGAAAACAAACTAATTGGGCCCAAGAAATTTGAAATATCTTCCCATTTTAGTAAACCTAGGGAATCCCACCTTAACCGACACCGGTCACCCCTAAACTGATGTCGATCAACCTGGAACCATCCTTCGTTTGTTAACATTTATTCACCCAAACAACCTTGTTTTTAGGTTGGCACATTCGATAGAAATGGGAAAAAAAAACAAAGCTGCATGCAAGGGGATGGACATCCTTTCATGTATCCAGACATCCATAGCCATCACCAAGACATATATTGAAGCATCGCACTCATAGAATCATTCTGGGAGCCACTGCTATGATATCCAACACTATTCTTCTGATTAACAACCACCTCCATTTAGCCATCAAAATCTACATCATAGTAAGTACATCTCTACCAACATTGTCTATTTCAGCATAGTTAACTTTTGTCATTCTTGTCATTAGTTTATACTTTGCATGTTCATTCCTCCATTGCTTATTAGCTTATAATTCAACCATTTCCCTTACCCACACCACCAAATCACCATTCTGACCTAATATCCATTTCTGAGTATACCTGAGATCTCCACAAACCTTCTCATCCACTCTCCTAACCTTATTTGACCTCAAATTAGCCCTGCCATTTGATCTATTCGAGTTTCTTTTACCTCGACCATACCGATGCCGTTATCCACAACCATCGTCGGTTCTACCTAAACCAACATTGGTCATACCCGACCAATGTTGATCTCTGTGTTTTATACCTTGACCAAGAACAGACCCAACAATCATCTCACCAGTTGACCTAAACAACCCGAATCGACCACTAACAGTTCGTGAATGACTGACACCTACTTATTATTTAGATCTGACTATAACCTAGCCTATTATATTATATTTTCTTATTGTGCTTGAATGAGATACCTAAATCATATCAACTACAGTAGGAATTTTTTTATTTCTCGCATTAATTTGTTTTAAATAGTGGATTGACAACCATCTAGGGAGTATCACACTTCTTGGATCTAGCACATGCTAGGTAGTCCACTGTCATATATCATTTAACTCCTCTCTTGTGGTCTTGTTTTCTATTATAGGTAGTTCCTCCTAGCCAAAAGGAATCTCTCACAATCGGCATTGGATCAAGAATTTAGAATGTGCACAACAACCATCAACTGACTAACATAAACATGTATTCCTCCTTAGCCCTTACCCTTATCTATTTCATCATTTCAAAAATGTAAAGAAAACGGTGAAACATTTTGGCATGCCGGTGGGACCCATTAGGGGTTCTTGTTGCATTTTCTTCATTCCTAGGCAAAAGTTGTGTGTTTTTTTCCCTTCAAAAATCTCATGCATTAATATTTTTCCTTGGTAATCTTCTCTTCTTTCTAATTGCTCTAAAGGATACATTTTCTTTTGGTGCATTTAAAAAGAACCATTCTTCTTGCTTTTTGCATTTAGTGAAAGAGCATACCCTCTCCTATTCACCATTTGTGTCATTGAACATAATATTTTGATTTGGGCTTAAAATTGGTTGCATTACATTTTGATTTGCTACATTTAGCTCACATTAAAATGAGGGCAACCTATATGCTAGAAGTCATGCCAGTTGATGGTTGACACAAAGAATCGTAGAAAGCACATTCTCTCTCTCTCTCTCTCTGTCTTACCAAACTTGCACAAAATCAAAATATACACATCTTTCTTAAACAACATCTTGCCCTTGAACATCTGTTAGTGATCACACAATCCGATTAGCAGTACTCCCCATCTTGTTGCCTCTGTCAAGTCATTATCTTAGAGGATGGCCCACCCCTGCCATAACATACCTGAAACCTCTCCTTTTAGATATCCTTCTTTGTAGGATGCATTCCTAACCAAAAAATTCTATTCTAAATACACATAGTCAATCCTAAATAACATAAGTTAAACAAACATAAGAAAATCACTGTTAGGATCGTGCTTTTTCTTAGTGTTCTTCTTGACTTGTGTTTTGAGGTGTGAGACTACGATTCTCCATTTTTTCTTCCTTGCACACTCCACCATCGTAGTTGGAGTATTCTAATTTTTACGAGTGTGTCAGGGCCCCATCTCCTCATTCTCGGGTTTTGAGTTTGATTCTTCACTTAATTTAATTCAAAAAACCCACTTTCTTCATTTCTTTCTAATTTCACGAGTCACCAAGCGTTGGTCAACGACCATCACCGGTTCACATTGACCGTCGTTAGTTAAACCCTAAGCGGTGTCACTTCTAGATTTCTAGTTACTTTATTTGGAATAGCCTTCATCACTCTTTTTCTATTTTTTTTTTTGTGGCCCTCGGGTCATCATCATATTTCTCCCCTGTTGATACCTCTTTGTCATACACAGTTTCTCAGTACACATCCATTATTCTGTTTCATTCTTTGAGATGGTTTTCTTCCATGATGACTGTATCGGTTTTAGCGACCATCATCGGTTTTCCCTCAATCTCATCCGGTCAACCTTACCTTCATTGGTTTTCCATCAACCGTCACTGGTCAACCCGACTTTGATCATCGTCGGTTGCACTGTGTTTGATTTTCAAAATCTAGACATTGACTAGATTCACCTCCAGACCCCATTATTCTCTCTGTTCCTACTATTTTATGTGTCATCTGATGAATATACGAGTCTTAAAAGTCAGCACTTGTTCACATGGTGCTTGACTCATGACTGATAACACCCTCATATTCCACGCTAGTCATCAACCAATCCCACCTAGTCCCTCACCACCTTCTCGTCCTGTCACCCATGGATCCAACCTTACGTACCTCCATTGTTGCGGTGTGAAAGAGTTTGCACAACTCCTTGATCAGAATCCCACCACCTTACAGTTATACCTTTTCCACTCTTCCACTCGAGGCTCCTTGGGTCAATTGATATACGACATGCCCGTATCCATCTCTCTGCCCTTATTCCTACTTCTACATCAACCCCTAATAATGCGACATTACCCTCACTTGCTTCACACTTGGTAGTTTCATAGTTAGGCCCATATACTGCCATGACCATTGCATCTGTGATGATCAATCACACTTGTCGTATCTGTTTTCCCCTCATCGACCACCCAGGCCATAGCCTAGTCCACACCCATTGTCTCACAAATACCCATTGCAACACAACCACCCATAGTGTCGGTGACCCCTTCTCCATTTCAAAATCTTGTCCTCTCCATCCCACAAACACTACCCCCAATCACTACCAAAGTCATGATGACCATCCCACCTAAATACACATACTATCAACAACCCCCTATCTTGTCTGTCACCCATTCTGGATATGTGCCTTCTATATCGGTTCCCTATTCTCAACCTCCTTATCAAGTTCAATACCTGCCCCCTTATGCCATAGGAGGTGTCCCTCCATCATAGCCTACCAATGACCTCATCAAGTTGATGATGGAAAATATGTAGACATTAGAAGCATCGGATTCTGGCTCACACAATTCCCTCACCTATGATGAAATTTGTAATGAGCCTATTCACCTGTTCATTTCTATTCGACCATACCCTTTACATTGGGAAATGCTAAAATTCAACCACTTCAATAGCAAAGAATATATGCAACAACATTTGTGGTCCTTTAAACATGGGTGTTACGATTTCCCACGATGATGCTTTAATTTTGAGGACTTTCCTAATGTCCCACTGACAGGACCTACATTGGGTGATACGGTGGGCTACCAAGACACTCCATCTATTTGTTTAATCAAGTAGCCCAAGCTTTCCTAAATCACTTCTCCATCAACATTGTTAAGAAGGTTATTATAATGAGATCTTTATTCTACACGACAATATGATGATGAGTCTATCGCTGACTTTGTCACTCACTGGCGCAACCTCATTAACCAGCTCACATTTCAATTACCTCAAACTGAGCTTATATAACTATTTACTTGGGCTTGTGTGAGACACATCTCACCAACCCTGTAGGTGCAAACCTTTAGCACTTTCGACAAGGCATTCACCATGGCGCATAAATTAGAAATTTGTGCTATCGAAGAAAAGAATATTTAACTTTGTAACAAGAACATTGCATTCAAATCAAATGATAATTCTTCATCTTCGAAACCCCAAAACAACTATTCAAAGCCCAAAGGTCTGCTAATTCCGTAGTTCTCAAATCCAGTCCCCCTCATCAATCAAACTCGGCTAAACCCCTTCTAATCCCTCTCTGTCCAAGATTTCTAGTTCAGACGAGAATAGCGTAAGTACACTTCCATAGGAAAATCTTATTCTTTTGTTTTAGAAAATCATGTTAAGGGTGGTGCCATTACCCTTCCACCTATAAAACCACATACTAGTTTTGACCTAAGTGACCCATGTCTGCGCATGGTATAAGGAACATGAATTTTAAAACTATCATCGTGTCAAAGGTCATAGAGACAATAACCGCATCACCTTCAAGAATATCATCCAATAAATGTTGACAATAGAGATCTAGTCACCCAAATGCACCCACTAACCAAAACCTGCATATCTTGAAGTCATTCCCTAATCATGCCCCATATTCCAACCAAGCTAATGATATGTCAAATAATGATATGATGTCCATGAAGTCCATGTTATTTTCAATGAAACACTAGTTGCTTCCCAATTGCCTCATGTTCCTTCCTTAGATGAAATCTTAGCCCGTGCTCCCCTACCGCACGGAACCTATTTCATCTACTCCTCTCCGATGGAGGAACTCCCTTCATTTTACCCTTCACCCGTGGAAGAGCCTATAATCAACATGCCACCTTTGACCCCTCAAAAGTCGAGCGGTTGTCGATGGCACCTCTTGTACTCATTGAAGATGCAGGTCCACTACCTACACCAACACAAGGAGAGTCCACTTTGGCTGGCCCATCCTCTCCTCTACCCATGGAGGATACTATAGTAGTACCACTACCTATAGATGACCATTCACCATTAGACCTTCAAGATCTGTTGATATGCTTCGGCTCTCTTACCCATAGAGTCCAAGGCTAGCCATTTCCCTGTATCTCAAACACATTTTACGGGGATTGCCACTCGATCCATGTCAGCCCTACTTATAACAGTACCATTCTCACACTTAGCTGATTGCCTAGACTATGTCGATAGAGCCTTACTTTGGGGACACCTTCTACTTCTGTTTCAACACAAATGCAGTTGTCACTCACTGACACCTCCACTATCTATCCAAAATTGTTTCAAGCGAGCAAACCAAACACAACCACAACTATTGCAATACATTCCATGACACCAATCATGGCCCAAATCGTACCTATGCCCATGTGACCATACATCTACACCCAAGCCCACAACTATATCATCTCCCTTACCTAAACTTATCACTACCTTAGGCGTCATACCGAAAACTAACCTTACTCACCCACCCATCAAATTAGATTTAGATACATCTTCCAAAACTAACACCAAACTTAACTTGACCCCTAAAATGAAGATCCGATATCCTAAACGTCATACACCAATTTTCCTATCACGCCATTATCGTCGTCACCCCTTGTCCATCCTATGACCTCACCCCTCGACCCTCGCCAAGAAACCCCACATCCATTGGTAAACCAAGAGTGTAGTAACCCATTTCCATGTCACGGACCTCTAATATACCCAAGCGACCCACACAACTTCCACCCTCACCCATGACCTTCTTACCACCCATACCTCCACTACCATCCTTAATTGCTTCACTACCTATGACATTTTCTTCTCTTTCACTCATGCCCTGCCAAACCCAAACCACCTACCTCCACTGACACCTCAATTACCCCCATGGGTAAACTGCCCTCTTCCACCATCAACTTTTGCCTCCACATGTCATACACTGTATCATCATTACCCAAAAAGATCTGACCTAAAGCTAAAAATCCGTTATCCTCCAATAAGGTAGTTAAACCAACCAAACCTTCCATCACCAATTCTTCTACCATGCCCCTACCCAAGAAGATACGACCAACACCTAAGACCACACCACACACCAAACTAGTAGACCATCCTACTCCCCCTCTTGTAAATACTCTTCCTCCACAATCAGTCACACCTATACCCAAACCCACATTCACCTCCCATTGTGATCCACTAGTAGGGTCCTATGCCAAAATCTTAACCAATTTCCTCGAAACTTCGTCATTGTGTTACCACCTCTTATACCTTACTGACCCACTCAAACCCAAACCAAAAGGGTTTGATGAAACCAAAATTTACACCTACCATTGTGTCCTAGGACATGATGTAGAGAACTATAAGGCCTTAAAAACTGCCCTAGTCTAATTATGTCCTCCCAAAGAAAATTTTGACGATGATGATCTTCTTGACGAGGACCCCACTTTGCCTTCACCAATTTCCATATATTTTCTCCCATTATCTACTTAAAGACCAAAATATCCACCCCCTTGATCCACCCCGAGATTTGAGATTAACATGATTCGTATAATAGAGTTGGCCAAACCACCACCAAAATGCCAATGTGCCCTACTCATTTCACAAGGGTCGTATCCCCACTAGGGTTTTCTCCCTCATGCTGCTATACCTTCCATGAAACACCCTCTCCATCCACCTCTCCTCAGATTAACATGATCAACATTGCCACTGTGCTCAAAAAGACAAGGGCAAGGAAAAGAAAGCGGCCCATCAACCAACCCGTACCCCACATACCATTTGAATCCATACCCAAAGTCATCATTCGAGGTCCTACATATCCTATTTTGGATTGGGTCACACATCACACAATGTTAAAACAACTACACGAATCCCCCTTAAAAATGTCTTTATATGACTTTGTCCGAACCTCAGAGTCACATCGTCGACCCTCATGGAGGTCCTTGATCTATCAAAGTCTTACCAAATTACCCCTCACCACGTAGCCTCTCTCACTAGGTCTTCGCCTTCCTCTATGCCTCCACCCACTTGCCAAGTGGCCACCCTCAGCTTTTCAGATGAAGAGATCACTCCCTTCCAGTCATGATCCCGACCCCGCTCTTTTCATCTTTGTCTTTATCGATAATATACACATACAATGTGTTATGATCGATGGTGGTGCTAGTATTAACATCATCTCCTCCCATGTGTATGACCAAATGCAAATACCTACCAATTGCATGCATGATAACCCTATTATGTTGTGTTCCTTCAATGACGCCATGACCTCTACCCTAGGTATTGTTGTTCTCCATGTCTGCGTAGGTACCCGCACCATCCCGAGAACTTTTATATGTCCTAGAAGGGGAGTTCCAGTATAACTTGCTACTTAGCCGACCTTGGATCCATGCTTATGGGTTGTGTCCCTTCAACTTTACATCGATGCCTCAAATTTGAACACGAGGGACATAATTACACCATCCCTACCGACCCCTCACCTTTCAAGACCTGTAACATGCTATATCGTCCTAATGATGTGCTTGTGTCGGTCAAGGCATCTGCCACTGTCACTACTTCACCTTCACCCATGAGCCCATCTAACAAAATTACCACTACTTTGCTACATTTGACCTTCTTATTCCCACTTTGCATCTGTAACCTCTATCGTTGGTGCCTTGTTTCCCCAATATCTAGTGAGCCATCTATACCCGCTACCCACATACCAACTACTGATCCCTTAGAAGGTGTTTTTCAATGTCTCACTCTGGGGGGATACCACCTATACAATATCAATACCTTCCTCACCCCAAGCGTATGGGAATTTGTGTCAACACCCGGCCTACGACATTCACGTTGGTGACATTTTCCCTTATGGCCCTCCCCACCTTTGCATCAACCTAACGTATGGGGACTTGATATGGCCACCTATAAACCCGAGCCTCCATCCCAAACCCAACCATTTTCATCCAACCTACACTCCATCACTAACACCACTTTTCTCACACTTTCCTCCCTGGTGCACGTGGAAAGGATTTGGTTTTGGTTTTTATGAACAAGGTGCCATACGGTCATTTCTTGTACTCTCTCGTAAACACAATGACCTTAGTGGCATTGGTTTTGATGCTCCACCCTCTAAGAAGGCTCATGTTGACCTTATCTCGACGAGAAATATTCCCCATCTCATTCACCCACATTACCATCTTCACCCATGGAGTCCATAGATCTGAATCTATTCCTCCTAAAAAAATTTGTAAACACCATTTCCCTAGGATTTGTGACCTATCAACGCGATGGTGAGGCTCCCTCTTCTTTCAATTCCTATATCGACATGGTCGATGATGATACACCTTCAATTAACATCTTTCAATGTGGGACGATGAGTCCATCCTCACCAACCTTGGTGCGAGAAGACTCTTATATTCATCGGTCGTTACCCTATGAGATGCAAACCATGTTGAACGAATCGACCATCAAAATCAACATTAATACTCGGGATGACTTACACATTTTAAAGATCACCCAATCCTTAGATCTTTATTGAACAAGAAGCCTTCATCTCTTTCCTTCGAGACCATAACAACGTATTTTTATGGTCCTATGCCAATAAGCCTAGTATTGACCCAAAAATCGAGGTTCACAATATCGTAACCATTCCTGATGCTAAACCCATCAAACAAAAGATGCGAAAAATGTATCCCCACATTACTTTTACGGTCAAAGAAGAGCTTGAGTGCCTTCTCTCGATTTCCTTCATTCTACCCATCGATTATCCCCAATGGATTTCTAACATCATTCTGCTCACAAAGGTGATAAGGGGATTTCACATTTGCATGAATTTTACGTGACCTCAACCTCGCTTTGTCCTAAAGATAATTTCCCACTACTAGGCATTAACCAACTAGTTGAGCTCACCGCTCGCCATGAAATGTTATCACTTATGGATGGTTTCTCGGGCTCAATCAAATATTAGTGGCTCCCAAGGATCAACACAATACTACCTTCATCACCCCTTGGGGGACTTTTCTGCTATCGAGTCACGCCCTTCGGCCTAAAAATGCCAGTGCTACATATCGGCGGGCCATGGCTTACATCTTCCATGACATCATATATTGCATTTTGGAAGATTACATAGATGATCTTCTTTCCAAATTCAAGCATCAAATCGAACACCTGCCCATTCTTAAAATCATCTTTGACCGCCTCGTCAAGTATTGTGTTCGTCTTCAACAAAAAATGCGTCTTTGCGGTACTTTCCAGGAAAACTCCTAGGTTTCATCATTTCTTTGCGTGGCATAGAAGTCGTTCTGCTAAATTCAAGGCTATTCTTGAAATTCCGCCACCCACTAATCTCCATCAACTTCGCAGCCTACAAGGAAAGTTGCAATCAATTCATCATTTTATCTCGCAGCTTTCTAACCGTTGTCAACCATTCCATCATCTTCTCAAGAAAGACGTGTCCTTCAAATGGGATGATGAATGCCATAAAGCCTTCAAAACCCTTAAACAATACCTCCTTCAACCACTAGTTCTCATTCCTCCTAAGGATGAGCAGCCCTACCAATATATTTCCTTGTTTGACCATTCTCTAGGCTCCATGCTCGCTCATCACAATAACCAACACCGAGAGAAAATGGTTTATTACATAAGCCGTACCCTTCTTGACTATGAAACTAGATATACCCATGACGATTTTTTTCCTAGCCTTAGTTTTCACCGCCACCAAACTTTTCCATTGCCTACACAAGCACAAAACCTTTGTCATTACTAATCTTGACCCATTACACTATATGTATGCCAAACCTTATCAAAATCAACGTCTTAGGACATTGGCTTATGCTTCTAGCCGACCTCGACCTTGAATTCTTGTTAAAAGTCCATCGAGGGCCGGGATATCGCCTACTAATTGGGTGACGCACCTATTTCCAAGAATCAACCCTCTAACTTCGACTTTCCATTTGAGTCTATAGCTACCCTCTCCTTGGGACGAACTTGCTTACCAAATGACACTCTTCTTCGATGGCTCCAGTGTCGGCGTGGGGGTGGGGCTGGTGTTATCCTCATTCCACTTGATAGTGAACCTATGCCTTTGTCTTTCAAACTCGATTTTGATTGTACAAACAATCTTTGCTGAATACAAAGAATTCGTATTGGGTCTCCAGGCAGCTTATGCCTTAGATGTTAAGTCAATCAACATCTTTGGTGATTCTCAGTGGGTCATAAACCAATTTAATGCTATATATTAGTGTCGTAATGAGATACTTCAAAAGTATAAGCATCATGTAGACATACTTTTGACCACCTTTGATCGTTACACACTTCAAACCACTCCACCTTCTACCGATAAATATACTGAGATACCATGGCATGCTTAGCTTTTCAAATACCCGCTTCACCGTGACTCTAAAATCTTTGTCACTATCTACAAAGGTTACTGATCACCCTCTTATTTACCTTGTGAATTTTACTCCGTCGAGCCGTTTCCCACGACCACGTGAACTTTGGTATAAGCAATATGCAAACTATCTTTCTGTTTCCATTCTACCCGTTGATCTCACTCGCAATGGACAACATGCCTTTCTTAAAAGTGTCTCCCATTATGTCATCATGGATGGTCTTCTTTACGAGTTCGGTTTTGACAACATTCTCTTGTGATTCCTTACAAGTTCCGAGATTTCTTACACCATTAAGGAAGTCCACGATGGAATTTATGGAGGTCACTTTAGCGGTTTGGCTGTCGCAAAACACATTCTTTGCCTAGGCTATTATTGGCCAACCTTGAACCGTGAATTTTGTGATTATGTCAAATGTTGCGTGAAATGTCAACAACATGTTAATATTCATTACACACCTAGTCATGCCTTACAGGTCACGCGAGACCTTTGGCCTTTCTCTTAACGGGGTTTGGATGTTTTCGGTGAAATCAACCCCCATTCTTCACAATGCCACCAATGGATCATAACCACTGAATATTACACTAAATGGGTAGAATCCATTCCATGCATTTCCATTACAACCGAGAAAATATGTGAATTCATCAACCATCACATCATTTGTCATTTTGGTGTCCCTCACCTTTGCATTATTACGATAATGGAAAACAATTCAAAAATAAACCCCTACACAAACTATGCGATGCTTTTGGCATCAACTCGTTTCTCATCACCTTATTACCTGCAAACCAATGGTCAAGCTAAATCAACCAATAAAACCTTGAACAAAATTCTTATGAAGGTAGTCAACGATACTGGGAAATATTGGCATACGCACATTCCTTTCACCTTGTGGGCTTATCGCACTAGTATTTGCACTTTGACTACTACCACCCCCTTTTCTTTGGTCTACGGTACTAAGGCTATCTTACCTCTTGAAGTCCAGATTCCATCCCTCACATCTCACTACAAGACATGCTCAATGATGATGACTTTCACCAGGATCGTTTGGTGCAACTTGAATTATTAGATGAACGTCATCTCAACACTCTTGACCATCTCCAAATCTACCAAAAACGTATCAAACGTGCTATGACAAATGTGTTCATGAACGAACCTTTTAGGTTGGTGACCTCATCCTGAAGGAAAATCAACATGTAACCAAAGAGGATAAAAGTAAACAGGAAAATTTGCTCCTAATTGGCTTGGACCCTATATCATCACCCATGCCTATGGATCAGGTGCTTATTGTTTGTCTTCACTTGAAGGTAAACTTGAACCTGAGCCCCTTAATGCCTTGCATATTCGACCATTCTATTGTTGATATCAAGTCCTATATCACTTTTTGTCAATTGATTGCTCATCCCTTGAGCGTTGTTCACCTTCCATATTACCCATTTTGAGGATCCACTGACTAAACAAGAATCATGTGATTACCGTCACCTTTTAGCCTTGTCTTCAATATGAGTACCACGGCTCTACTCATAGCATGATTCTCATGGATACTTTTTGTCTTCTTCAAGATGGAATCCCATGGTCATTCATCACTCGAAACCTCCTCTTCACAGTTAATCTTTGTGTGCTACGGTCTTGTCTTCTAAACAACAACCTGATCATCCTCTATAGTCTTGTACATGACTTAAACGTCTAAAAAAAAGGGATACCACTCCTTGAGTCAAACTTCTAGCAAAAGATGACTCCCTCAAAAGGGACATCTCTTCTTTATATTCTACCACTATCAATAGACTACTCCCTTGAAGGACAAGCTATATACGGTCATTACAAACATATAATAAATATTCAGAAGCTTCCCACATCGATCAACTTCACGAACATCTCAAGAGATAATATACTCATCCCACATAGACTTCCAAAGATCAATCGAGTCTATTAAAAATAAACAAATAAAGAAAAATATGAAATTTTCGTCATGGACTTGCCTATTTTGGATTTTGGGTTTCTTGTTCCGAAATCCGCATCATCATACACTAAGTTACGCTAAACCTCACATTCTCACCTCCTTTCCTTTTTCACCTAAATCCTCGTTACTCAAGGGACTTGCCGCAAATGTGACATTTCATGATCATGTGACTTTTCTTCACCCTTAGAATAGTCCATTATGTAAGGCTTGTAGGGTCTTATGTTCATAAGCCCATCTGGGGTATGGTAGACTCATTAGGGTTCTTATCAATTAAGCAACTCTTTTACCACCTCTTACCATTCGCCTTCCTCATTACTTATTGATTATCCTATACAGGACTAGATCCTCGACACTTGTATTTAAAAATCACTCAACCATGCCTACAACCTAAACTCAATCATGCCTATGACCTACATCGCCCATGCCTAGCACCTATCAACCCATTCCACTATTTCACCCTCATCTTCCCTAGCTTATGGGAGAACCACATTGGCCTAAGGTCCCTTTTCACTGGGACTATGTAGGTAGCACTTCGAGGGCATGGTTCCCTCGGAGGTTAGCTCGGCCACTCTCTACCCTAGCTAATTACCTCTTCCCTTTCCTATTTCACATTCTACCCTAGTTAGTTTCCTTTTATATCGAGAATTGGAAATTAAACAAAATAAATAACAATAGCTTGACATATTTACCATCATAACTTACACATTCCTTTCATCTTGTCTATAATTTTTGTACCATAATCATACATTTCCCTACAAATCATCTTAACACGTTTAAAATCATCATTAATTAAATAAATTAATGAATTAGAAACTCAACCATACCTAACAATTTGACTCAATCCATGCTCGTGACCTAACTCCATCATGCCTAAATCAACTTGACTTAACCATGCCCAAACCAACCTACCTCAACCATGCCTAAACCAACCTAACTCAACAATGCCTACAACCTAAACTCAATCATGCCTAAGTCAACCTGACTCAATCCATGCCTATGACCTGACTCCATCATGACTAAATCAACTTTGACTAAACCATCCACGATCCACTTGATTTCCACATATATATAACAATGAAAATTAACACATGTATACCATCCATACTATAAACACCATCATCTATAAATCAGATAGTTTGTATAAAAATACATGTGAACATATATCCCAATAATAATCACAATCATCTCAAATCGCTTAGATACATCCTCACCATCTTCGGACACTGCAGTCGGTATATCATCAAAAATCTCCAAAACTCTCATGTACATCCTCACTCTCTTGACACACAGGCCGGTATATATAAAAATAAACAACTATACAAAACAGGAGGTACATATGGCTATCAGATATCACCCTGTTGGATATCCTCCATATTTGTCTCACATGTCTCCTCCTCCTCCTCTGCCCCACCGTATGATGTCTAGCTAGCATCTCACCACCCATCATCGGTCCTAGCTAGATCTTTGTTGGTACCTCACCTAGGGCTGGCCTCCGTGAACTGGTGGCCTCACCCTAACCCTGTCTCGGGGCTCGATGGCCCCCTATGCTCTCTACACTATGGGTACGTGACCTGGTCCTCTCACTCGAGGCTGTTGTGCTCTATACTCCCCACAGGATAGAAAATCTCCCTGTGGCCACAAAAATGTCTTGATAATACCGGACCTCACATAAGGCATCTCTCAACCAAACTATCGGTATTCTCTATGGTAGTGCCATCAACCTTGGCTCTGTACCTATCTCTTTGGACCCTATCTTGTTGATATCTATAAAGAGGACCTTGTCCCTGTGCTTATGACTATCTGAGGGACCTGTCCCGCTCTTTCTGTATCTAGGCCTAAGGGCGCATGACACAATGTCTTGAGAAGTGGCCAAATGGACCTACCTGTGAAACTGTAATATACACACTGTAGGGTGGCCACCTATAGCCCATCTCTATCTACACTCTGTGTGGGTACATATCCCTATGATACAGGGCTCGTAGAGTGGCCACCTATGCCTACATGATAACAACATGTGCCTCTCGAACATCGACTTCCCTGTGATATACCCAACTATGTAATCAGGGTCATCACCTGCCCCTGTAGGGCATCCCTTTGCATTGTGATGGTGGCTAAATCCAGCTACCCTGGCCTCGGCGGTACTACTTGTAAGTGTACAACCCACCACTATTTGTATCCATCTATAACCCCGGCATCATCAATCCACCGGTCTCTCACGCTCCTCATGCCTTTGTCGATCTTGACGGTTGTGGTAGAGGCAGAGGCCTCTTCGCGTCATCCCTCCTATACTGTGGGAAAGGTTGTAGTATGTCCTGAAGCAGCCCAAACTGCCGTCTAACACTATCCATGGGTATCATCTTGTGCTCTCTTGCACATCGCCGCTCTATCCACCGGGGTAGCTATAGATCTTGTAGCTCCTCTTCCATCTACCCATATGATGAAAACTCACATAGGGCCTCCAAATGATGTCCACACCAGAAAACCCCTCTAGTAATTACATGTAATAGGCTACATTGTGTGTAGCTCTAGGTACATTTGGCACTCCCAATCATAAGCACCCATCACCTGAATCCCACTTGAACAAAACCTTACTTGAATGCATCAGACTGGGGCATCTGATTGGACACACACATATAATGTGCTCATACGCTCAACATGAAGTAGGAAAGTATATCACAGGCTAAACCTTGTAGCCACCCATAAGCCCATAGTTCTTTGTAAAACTGTACCGGGAATGCATGTGCATAGGAAGAAAAAGTCATGTCCTCCACCATGTCATGTAGAACCCCATCGAGGATCATGGGAATCTCCCACCCTCTGCATCGGCGGTCAAAGCAGCAGACTACCTCCATCGAGCAACACTACCATCCTCATCTCCTCCGGATAGGCCCGATACATATCACCATAGTTCATGCTTGGTGCTTATGGAACCTCAACTTTGCCAACCCCTCACCAAACACGGTCAACATCAACTCCTTAGAGGCCTCTAAGGAGATAGAATACACTGTGTCCCCACTATTGGTAGATGCAAAATCCTATACACATCCTCCAAGGTGAATGTGATCTCACCCATTGGTAAATGGAAGGTATTGGTCGTTGAGTCCCATTTATTGATGAGAGCGACCATCAAGCGACTTCAGACTATGTGTGTCATAGCATCGACCCCAATCATGCCAACCTCTGCTACATGGCACTAGTCATCATCTGTCGCACCACCCGTACCCCCATGAGCAAGGGAGGTACCCTATCTCTCATTTATAGCTGGTCCCTGGCCTACATTCAACCAATCACACACATTATTAAACACTTGACTTTACCCAACATTGGCCTTCAATCCCCCACCGCTATCTATTTTACCCACTTTTCCTAACCTTTCCTCTTACCCCTCCTAGACCTCTAGCCCTTTTTCCCTAACCAAAGACCGGTTACTCCCGACCATCACTAGATAGATATAAGCGACCTTTGGTTTCTCTCATCTTTGATAGATGTCGAGTGATAAGACCGATGTTGGCCATACCTTGACCGAGGCATTGGTCACTGTTCCGTGCCCCAAGCCCGAAACCCCCATTTTCTCCCCCCATTTATTTCCCATTTCCCCTACACACCTACCCAAACCTACCCCAAATTACTCCCTAACCCTTTTTCCTCTACCTATGACCTTTCCACCCCATCGTCCCTCAACATTTTAACCACACATTTCAAATTCTCTACCTTTCCCAAACTGACCTACCCATTCCCTTCTTCTTATATCAAATAACAAGGAATGAATCAGATCTTACCTCGTGGCATGTCGAACACTATGTCGATGGTCCACCCGAACCTTCTCCCACCTCTGCCATGTCTAATCACCAAATCCAATCCTCCTAACCTCCACCCAATCACAATCGATCCCCTTGTGCTCGTGGACCTATCTACCTGGCTCCTCTAACCAACCGGATCTCTCCACCTCAACAGGATATCGTCCCTCATCCTTTCCTCTGAAAAATCACAACTCGTTCAATGCTCTGTCATTTTCAAAAAATCCAAAACATGCAAATGAATCGTATTATATGGATTTTTTCTTTTTATATACCCACGTCATCTTGACCGATGTCGGTTATACCTAAATCGACATTGGTCCTATTCCCTAGCACACCAGTGGTCGGTTATACCCAAACCAACATTGGTCATCTACCCTAATAAACCGTGATGGGATTACCTAGACCATCACTAGTTCTGAAATGAGTGACATTGGTTACCTGTCATACTCTTTCCCATACCCTTTCCCCATTCGACCAACACTTAACCAAACTAGCCAGCGATTGACCTTACCCACCCTTATTGCAACTAACCTTCATACTGCCTTACCTATAACTATCCTTAATTACATTTTAGGACTTGTTATTTTAGCCATACCGTCGGCCTTACCCGTGCAGTGACCTAAAGCTACTTGGACTGGAACATTATTCTTGACTATGAACTCATGTTCTTGTTATACCTTGCGACAACATTTTACTGTGTTGTTTGACGTAATGACCTTATTTTGCCTATTATCATGCCATTTATCTTGACCTTAACTTGGTGTACATGAACATACCTAAACATTCCTACACCTTACTTGTGAATTTCTTCTTCGCACCATATCCTATACCTTGGATACGAGAATCACCTCAACCTTGTTTGGATAAACCTATTGACCTTACATGATGTAGAGTTTACATACTCTTGACTGCACCGTGCCGTAGTTTATACGTGTGCATTACATTTGGTATCACTACCTTGGACCACTGGCCCATTACCTTGATTTACTTGATTGGAACTTCACCTAATTACTCCCATTGTCCACCTTCCTCTTCATCACATCCACCTTTTATCAAACCACTCACGATTCCTGTCTTCTACCTCATTACTTCCTAGTTTGGGGGATCACCTTCACCCACACATGGGGCAACCACATCTTATTTTTGTCGGCGTCACTTACCAATACAAGATACGTAGCAAAAAGGGAATAATGTAGACACCAAAATTGGGTCACACTCCCCTTAGCCCTTTTTGAATAACCAGCTCAAACATACTCATCTAACCATGGCCCCTTCCACCCCACATCACCATTAATTTAATTAAATTAATATATATCCTCTCACAATATTTAATATCTAATTACCTTAATTTCTACCCTAGACACCTCCTCCAGACCATCTTACCCTAGACTTATTCTTGGCATGTTTCCATAACCAACATTAACTAAGTCTTACTTTCCTAAGTCTTACTTTCCTTAATGAGCTAAGATTTGGTCTAACCTAAAATCAATCCTAAAATCTCTCTAACCACATTCTGCTCATTAGAAGGGAAGTTTCGTTCTAATCCGTGAAAACAAACTAAGCTGGGCCTAAGAAATTAGAAAGATCTTCCCATTTTAATAAACCTAGGGAATCCTACCTTAACCGAGCCGGTCACCCCTAATCTATGCCGATCAACTGGGCAGTAAGTCGGTTACCATTTATTCACCCAAATAACCTAGTTTTTAGGTTGGCACATTCTGAGAGAAAGGGGACAAAAATAGAGCTGCATGCAAGCAGAATGGACATCCTTTCACGTATCCAGACATCCAGAGCCATCACCAAGATAGATATTGAAGCATTACACTCTGAAATCATTAGGAGCCATTCTTTATGATATCTAACACTATTCTTCTGATCAATAACCACCTCCATTCAGCCATCAAAATCTACATCACAGTAAGTACATCTCTACCAACATTGTCTATTTCAACATAGTTAACTTTTATCATTCTTGTCATTAGTTTATACTTTGCATGTTCATTCCTCCATTGCTTATTAGCTTGTAATTCAACCATTTCCCTTACCCACACCACCAAATCACCATTTTGACCTAATATCCTTTTCTAAGTATACCTGATATCTCCACAGACCTTCTCATCCACTCTCCCAACCTCATTTGACCTCAGATATACCTCTGCCATTTGATCTATTTGAGTTTCTTTTACCTCGACCATACCGACTCCGGTTATCCACAACCATCGTTGGTTACCTAAAACTTGGACATTGGTCATACCCGTGACGTCGGTCTCTATGTTTTATACCTTGACCAAGAATAGACCCAACAATCATCTCACCAGTTGACCTAGACAACCCAGAATCTAACCCTGACCAGTTCCAACAACTTAACACCTACTTATTATTTAGATCTAACTATAACCTAACATGTTATATTAGATTTTCTTATTGTGCTTGAATGAGATACCTAAATCATATCAACTACAGTAGGACTTTGTTTATTTCTCACATTAATTTGTTTTAAATAGTTGATTGATAGCCATCTAGGGAGTATCACACTTCTCGGATCTAGCACATGCTAGGCATTTCAATGTCATATATCATTTAAATCCTCTCTTGTGGTCTTGTTTTGTATCACAGGTAGTTCCTCCTAGCCAAAAGGAATATCTCACAATTGGCATTGGATCAATAAGTCAGAATGTGCCAACAACCATCAACCAACCAATATAAACATGTATTCCTCCTTGGCCCTTACCCTTATTTGTTTCATCATTTCAAAAATGTAAAGAAAACGGTGAAACAAGAAGCTCCTCTACCAGGAATGGAACCTTTGTGTCTAGATCCTCCAAATACATCCATGATGTATGTTGAAGAGTCTTTTGAATGGCAAGTCCATTTTGATGGATCATTCACCTTCCATGGATCAGGAGCAGGATTCATGCTCATCACTCCCACAGGGGAGGTCATTCTAAGGGCATTTTATTTGGGGTTCCCTTGCAGCTGATAACATTATAGAATAAGAAGCACTCATTTATGGCCTTAAGTTGGCTATCACCTGGAATATCAAATAGTTACGATTCATTGGTGACTCCCAAATTATTATTAAACAAGTTAATGATGAGTATAAGGTTAAAGATGAAAATCTTATTCCATACAAGAAATTGGTTGAAACCTTGAAGGAATATTTTATACAGGATAGATTTGAACAAAAACAAAGGTCACATAATCAATCAGTGGATGTCATGGCTACCATCAGATCACTGTTACACATTCCTTCTCAAGCAAAAGTAAAATTCCATTCTTTGTAGATCATTTACGAGTGCCCACATATGACACGCCAAATTCATGTTTGGAATGCAAAGTTGTTGGTCCCTTCTCCCCTTGGTATGACCTATATTTAGATACCTCTGAGATGACACGTTTCCCCCAAAAATTACCCATTACGAGAAGAAATATTTTATCTATTGTATAGAATGTTACACCCTCTAGGAAACACCCTCTATCGTCATGGCTACAATGGGAATCTACTTCGATGTTTAGATGTTCTTGAATCGGTCCATGCTTATTATAGAAGTGCACGAAGGTATTTGTGGAGTGCGCACTAATGGTCTTGGCTAAGAAACTCTTAAGAGTGGGCTATTATTGGCCCACTTATGGAAGAAAAGCATTATAATTTTGTAAATAAATGTGAGATATGTGAAAAACATGAAAACTTGATACATGCACCAACATGAGCTTTACTGACCTCTCACAACAACTTGGCCATTTTAGGTGGGGACTCGATCTCATAGGAAGCTTCATCCTACCTCATCATATGGTCATACCCACATTATTACTACCACCAAGTATTTCACTAAATGGGTAGAGGCTATACCTCTCACTTATGTCACCGGTGCACAAATTTCCAAGTTCATTATGAATCACCTCATTTGCCGCTACGACATCCCTTCTACCATTGTCAGATAATGGTAAGTCCTTTAAAAATAAAATGATTAAAGTTTTATGTCAATGCTTTCAAATTGAACTCAAGTGTTCCACCTCCTATTACCCTCGATGTAATGGAAAGGTGAGGCTGCCAATAAAACTCTTGTACGGATCATGGAGAAAATGGTAAGTAAGATTGGTCGTAATTGGCACTTACAAAGATACATCCTACCCTCTGGGCCTATCGAACTTCCATCTGCACTCCTACTAGTGCAGTTTGCATATTCACTAGTCTTTGGCTGAAGCAATCATACCCTTGGAATTGGAGATTCCCTCCCAAAGAATATCACTCTGGGACTATCTTGATAAGGATGAAGACTATAGAGTTGCTCGGCTAACAAAGCTAGAGTTGTTGGATGAGAAGCATATGAGAGCACTTAATCACCTAAAGGTTTACTAGAAGAGTGTCAAGAGGATATAACAAGTGGATCATTCATCATGAATTTGATATAGGTGATCTTGTTCTAAAATAAAATTAGAAAAACATTGTCAAGGATAGAGAAAAGAAAGGAAAATTTGAGGCTAACTGGTTAGGGCCTTATGTGGTGGTTGTTAAATATGGATCATGAGCTTATAAAATTGCATACTTAGATGGTGAAGAGCTTCAAAACCTATGAATGCCATACATATCAAATGGTTTAGCACTTAAGCATGGTGCCGATATTAGAAAATACCTAAAAGTAGAAAAAGAAAGAAAAAACAAGCAAATAAAATAAAATCAAGAAAATAGTAAAGAAAAAATAGGTCGTCCAAGTGTGAAAACCACACAATTGTGGCACATTGGATTGGTCCTTGGGTGAAAACCGGTTTACGGTGCTCAAGGAGGGTTCCTGTTCAAGTTACTCTTGCATTTGGAAA
>CM031244.1:748239123-748306650 GCA_018340775.1 Taxus wallichiana var. yunnanensis | reverse complement strand
TAAAATATTCAAAGCTTCACTCTATATCAAGTTCCAAAGGGTGTGATAGATTGTGGATTTTACATGTATGAGTTTGAATTTGAAAACCCCATTCAACATGCTCATCTCTCCACCATCGACTAGTATCAAAATGGATAAAGACAATATTGATGACCTCACGACACCTATTCCTTTAAGAACCGATAAGTGGCTTGTGAAGAAACCAGTGCGGTAGAATCCGAGGCTTCTTATAAATATATTGCTTCACAAGATGATATACCTTCTTCCTCAACTCAACAACAACCAAGTACAAAAGTGTGTGTGGAATCAAAGAGTTGATTCACGAGGAGGAATAAGGTGGAGAGAGGAAGGAGAAGGAGAAGAGGAGGAAGAATATGAGCTTACTAAAGAGTTCTGCTTAAGGAAATAATCGAGGTAGTAGTTCGAGAAAAATATAACTATAATAAGACATCCCTACCGCCTCAAAGGTATACCGACTGAAATATCCATATATGGAAATCATTTACTACATAGGTTTCTTATCCTCCACTCACTCTCAATATGCATATCACAAGTTCAGCTACAAATATATCACTATGACTTCCTTCTCTTAGGTTCACCATTGGTAGAGAAGAAAATAAAAGCACAATAAAATTTTTTTATTCCTAATTATGATGTTGTGGTTGCTTTACTTTGTACTCAGCCCCAAGAAATCTAAGGTAACTTCCCTATTTATATCCGACACTTCAAGTCATCAGTTCATTAAACTCTAAAACCCAAAGTTGATAAAAATGAAAATGAGATTACCAGTGAACTATGAATCAACTAGAATTTCACTGGAGAGGCTAGTCCTAAAGGAAATATACACAAACTTGAGAGAAATAGTTTCAAGATTAATTGAGAGAGTGGAGAAAGGAAAAATAGACATGAATAATTGGAAGAACATGTTCAAACTCTCTCTTCTTACGTCAAATCTTTCCTCTCTTCATATCCACTCCTTTCACATCCTCCACTCCTCTACCTCCATAATTGATATTAACATCATATCCATTTGTAAAGTGCACAAACACACTCAACGAGGTAGAGATATAGAAGCTTGGGTTGAAATATATTGGTTGCTTTCCCCTAAGCAATTGGATTATGGATTGGATAAATTTGAAAAGGAAGCCAAACTATGGGATGATTTGATTCAAAATTGAAAAATCATGACATTAATTGATATGAACCTTATGCCCACATGGAATCTAATGTAGATCAAATAAATTTTCCATTTGGTTGATCCGGTTGAGCAATTTCTTGTCATCAAACTTATGCATTTGTGCCTTTGGGAATAAGTTCTGGAACCCAAAAATTAATGTTCTTCCTATAGGAATTCGGTTAATTATTTGAATCATGATTCGATATCCATTAGATTCACCTTGATTTAGTTAAGAGGCTAAGAATAACTAAATTTTTGGAGATATTTTATGTATCTCTTTTCATCGCTCTACCTATACTTGCGTGTTAAGCCACATCATGTCCACATCTCCTTTTATGGTAAGCAAACTCTCCACGGATTCATTTTTTTATCCACCAAAGAAGGCATAAGCACGAAAAGTTCCACCCCATTCAAACTTCAATTAAAACTCCTTTTTGTTAGGAGTTTTCTTTGGAGAAGCAGCGGATCCTTTTCCTTGGCCTTTAGTAGATATCCCCGACCACGACGATTAGGGTTCAAGTTTTTTTAGATGATATCGGACGGATAGAAAAAGAGAGAATAATCCCACACCAAATGTAGAGATATTTATGAAAACATAAAGTAAGAACAATGCTTAGAGAAATTCGGTAATTTTTGGCTTGTGGAACAAATTTGTGAAAAACACTAAAATGAAGATAAATTTCACAAATCAGATCGGAATAATTTTAAATTTGGAGGATAACTTCCTCTAATTATGTCACAACTCAAAAATAATTGGAAAAAATAACAACATTTTGTGAGATAAATATGAATACTAAAAATTATGGTTTTGACCTAAATTTTGTACAAATCAAGCTTTGATACCACATGTAAGGAAGTTACATAGATACATCATAATAGTAATAGCAATAAAAACCAAAAAAACTAGAAGAGATATATACTATCAAAATGTGCAAGTATAGAAGACTTAGACAATTAATGGGGAAACCTCCACAACTTACTTTATAAGACTCGAATAATCAATATGATGATCAAATACTCACTAAGTAGAAGTCTGAAGTGTCTTACCTCCTTAATATACCTTACTTATTATATGCAAAGTGCCTAGGAATATTTTACTACCAATAGAAGCGCTAATAATGAATATATGACAATAACAAATATTATGTTAGCCAAAATTTATGCCATACAAAATACGATACATGTTATAGGTTAAGGGTGTAGCTTAAATAATTTCAAAAGAGATTCATATTATATTTACTTTTATGTTTATCACAATTTCAAAAACTTCTCTATGTACTCAATAGGAACTAAATAATATGGGAATTCTCAACTCACAAAATATGAGACATTGGGAGTTGTTTGAAAATCATTTTAAACACGTTTGTAGATGATAGTAACTCTCATTTAAATTTAAATTTTGAATTTGACCTTCATATAAAACCAATCATTCTAAAAGTTGTCCCGATTGGAAATTGTCATAAATAAATTTGTAATGTGTCCAATATCGCACTATTTGGATCTTCCTCATGAAATTGTGGCCAAAATAATAATTTGTAGGCTATCTTAGTATCAATAAATACCATGATGGCACATGGCATCATCTTCACGGTGTGTTATGTACTCTAGTGTTACAAGTACTTATGCGTAACGCCTCTTTAACTCTTTTTGAACTCTTGTGATCTTTGTAGATCCATCAAATATGTTATTTGAGTGTGTCATTTGGCATAGTATCAAAGTCTCATGTTAAAAATTTCCATGGGATTCACCTTTGAAAGCGTTGATAGTCTCTGAAATTTTGTATGGGATTCAGTACCACATGGTTTAACCTCAGAGATTCTTATCAAAGAGCTTCCCTTACAAAAAACTAGTGATCTCCATAAACTCCATGGTATGAGTTTAATGGCACAATCTCAAAAAAAAAAACTCTTTATAACTTATCACGATCTTTGTTTAACACTTGGAAAATTTTGAATGTAATAAATATTGTGAGGTCACTAGCTCTGGAAAGCTCAAGTCCTCCACATTTGGTCACATTAAATCCTTAGAAGTGGTCATGAACATAATTGATCCAAATGTGATTGTGAGGCTTTTGAAGCCAATGAAAATGTGGCTACTACCATCAAGCTTTGCAACTTATGAACAAAGAGAAATGTGGCCAAGGATTTGCACACATGATTAGAAGATATTTTTATGAAAATTTAAAACTAACCTATTGGTTAATGATCCTATTAAGTTTCTCCGATATGTGACTTGTGGATAATATGGTGATTTTTTTAAGGGATAAATCTCTAATACCGCATATATTGTCTCATCTTTATGATTTTATATCACATAGGGTGGACATAGTCTAAAATTGAGCCCAAAATATGCCACTTTAGGTGGTGTTTTATTTATCAAGGCCTTCCTTTAGGTGATAAACTGAAGCACATATGTGTCTCAAACCCCAAATGTCTCGTGTGTTCTCATCCAAATACTTTTAAATATTAGTTTTGGTCACACCCCAAGCCCAATCTACCTAGTATTGGATCCATTCTTTATTTTAGCCTTTTTTTTAATTGGAAAATCACTTTCTTTGGTGACTACTCCAATGGACTAATTATATACCTTCACCATGGATTGTGTTAGAACTATAATTCTATTTCATTTGTGTAAAGTTAGGAATGCTACCATAAATTTAGCAATAATGATATCTCATAGAAAATTTCCACTAATGATAAAGTTGTGATTTATGTTATGTAATTTCATATAGGCACATGTGACGTAAAGAGGTTCTTGAATTTTAGTATTTGCATCAACTACTTGACCACTTGCAGGAAGTGCACCATGCACCATGGTCTAGTTTCAACTTGATCCTCCAAGATTAAGCCCTTCGCCTACTTCCCTAGGCATAGAATGATTCACTCGCACAATCACCACTCCTCCCCGATGTGTCAAAGTTTATCCACCCCATGCCTTCTCGGTGGGTTGGTGGAATTCCTCTACCTTCGGGGTAAGGCTATTGTTGGTTTTCCACATTGGACACCTTCCACTAAGGATGGGGTTGCTTGCATGGTCAGCTCTCCGCTTTCGGGATGGGGCATCATATTGCCTCTTATTATTTAAAATAATTCGTAAACTCCATACAGATGGACTATTATTATTCCATTAAGCGAAGGAGTCCTTTGTTTGGGGGTCATACTTCCAAAGCGTAATTAAAGGGTAGGAACACCCCTAGGAAATAATTAGAGTGGGCATCCAACGTTTTCACAATTTCGCTTTAAAATTCACATTAAGTAAATAAATAAAATATGTTTACAATCTCATATTTTGAAATTTGCACGAGGCCATAATAAATCACAAATTTATAAATTGATATATACAAATAGAATATATATCCTATTAAACTATCAAAAAGGACAAAAAAAACGTTCCATGGGTAGAGAGAATTAATCACATGAGGTGCTTAGATTACAACAAATACAACTTTTTTATACATGTTTGCTTGCATGTCTAATATATCAATATCAAGTAGGCGATGAGACTCAAACAAGAACAAATCACCATTTTATTTTGCAAAGAAATAAAAATACTTAGGTTACTTAGAGATATTGGAATCGGACCTACCGATTCCTTCATAAAACATTATAGTACATTTCCCTCAAAAACTAGGAATAAAGAATTAAATATTTATTTCCTCGGCTTATACTCAATTATGGTCATTATGACATTATCGATAATAAATTAAAAAATTTCTAGAAAAAATTACACACCTACATTATTTGAGGTACACCAAAGCGTGGGTAAAAATATCTTGAAAAAGTCATATGAGCTTTAAATATGTCACATGTGTAAAAATTTATGTTACTATAAATTATTTTAATAATAAGCTCTAAAAATAACTTTCAACCAAAGAAATCTTAAGATTTAGGTGTCCCCTAACTATTTGTGCCCTATGCAATTACCTATTAATTTACCTAGGGCTTAATCCTCCTTACTTACTTCCCAAGATGATTCACCTCCACCCTTAATGTTGTTGTTGCTTTTGTTTAATGTTTGTTTGTTACTTTGTTGATTTGGATAAGAAAATTATGTTTCCAATGTTTATGTATAACATGAGTTAATGACAAAGAAAATTATTAGATATTCATCTAGGTGGTTTTTGTTTAAAAGAAAAATTACCTATTTATTTATGGAAAATGATTTTTAGAATAAAACGTACATGTATCCATAAACATTACAATTAAGAGCACATAAATTTAATTGATTCATAAAGTAAGTGGATGGTTTGTATTTTGAGAAAAAAAAGTGTTATGAAGAAAAGTTTTAAGAATTTGTTTTATTGGAAAATTGGTTTAATTTTAAAATGTAATAGATGTATCTACCAACATGTAATGAGAATTACATAAAATTTAAATTTTATTTTAATTTTAGTTTGTAAATGTAAATGAGATATTATAGTATATATAAATGTGGAATAGTAAATAATTTAATGATATTATTATTTTAAAAAAATAAATTATAGTTTTATTAGTTTTGGTGGATTCATGCTTTCAAATATATTGTGGTGGATAATCTTTGTTAAACTTATTTTGTATAGAGTCAAAATAATGTATTTTTTGGTCACAATTTTGTATTTTAAATTATTAAGTTTATGTTTTAAGGTTGTGATTTTTAGAATTGGATTTCTTTTATTTTTTCAAGCAAATGTTGTTGAGAAAATGTAGAAACCTATCGAACGGCCATTTGCCCATTGGTGAAGTTGCTTGGCTTACAAAGAGCCCATTAGAATTCAATTCTTGTTGAGTGCAAAGACTTAACTTAAAATCTCAAAAGAATTATTACTCATTATATCATGTGGACAAAATATTTAATTTGGTGGGAGAAACTTTCAGCCCTATTTCAAAATTGTTAATATTCAAGAGCTTCTATTTTAAACTAAAACAAAAACAAACACCTCCATCCATCAAGATAATAATAACAAATTAATTAATCCAAAATCAGAATCCTTTATAATTAGTTGTAAAGGATTATGTGAACCTAAATAAAATGGATGTATTTTTTCTCTTTAATAACATATAATTTCTTGTTAATGGAGATACATTTGTTTTGGTTGGTTAATCACATCTAACAATGTTGTATATTGAGGGGTGTTATTCTAAGTGGCATTAAATATCAATCTGCATTACTTTTTATTGTGGGGCAGCTGGGAGGAGAGCAATGGGTAGTGGTGGAGGTGGTAATATTTGTAGATAAAAAATTAATAATAAATTTAAAATTAATGTTAATTGAATTGCTATATGGTGTTTTCAATCCTTAATTTGATTGACTATTTAGATAAGTCATTAAAAAAAAATTAATATCTTAATCATATTATCAAATTTTGTGGAAAGTTTTTCATGAATTGATGTTATTTGTAATGATTTTTAAAAAAATAAATTTATTAATCAACATGATATGTAAAATATTTAAGATTAAAATTTTACGATTTGATATATTTCTTTATTGATTGAGACAGTTTGTTAGATATGTGACAACAAAGTTAAGTTTTGGATTCCTTTGCGTCACGGTTTGTGGCTCACTTCTCAAAGAGGGAGTGTGGGGGCTTGCCCCTCCACTCATATCGTAGAAGACTCGGTGGGTTTGCGACATGTTATGGAACCCATGAAACAAAAATTAAGGAGTCAATCCCTTATTTCTAGAGATCAAATTCAACCGAATTCTAATTTAGGAAGGAAACTCCTAATGATATTTTTCCACTCTATTTTTATAAGGAATCGTAGTTGTTATTCGCCAATGAGGTGTATTTATTTTTGTGGAGATCTTGTCATCTGATCATCTTGAGTTAATAAAAGTTTGATATCTTGCACCGTGGATATTTCCCTAAACACTCAGCTGGAGTTTAACACATAAATCTGGTGTTTATCTCGTGTATTTCGTATTATGTGTATTTATTTTATCTCTATCTCAGTTGTTTTATTATTCAACTTTTCTCATATTCATTGCTACAAAATCTGTGGTTTCCAAACACAGTTGACTTTTGTTATTGGTTAATTATCTTTATTTTATACATAAAACTTCATCTGGTTAATTATCTTTATTTTATACATAAAACATATCCAGATGAAATAAAAAATTTATATCTGTATATAAAACTGTGGTTGAATGAATAAATACTTGCATCTTGAGTGTAGGAAGACTTAATATTGTTTAAATCGAGGCCAACATGGTTGGCACTGGGGTCGTCGCTGTCCACACTCTGTGTGGTGTCGAACTCCACTGCAAACAGATGATTATAGTCCTTGCCATCACTGGTGTCTCATGTACGCAGAAGAGAATGCCTCCCTCTGAGATGTGGTAGGTGTCATAATGAAGGCTATTCCATGCCCTGTGCCCTGTGCTTTGGGAGGGGGAACCATGGCCATTACAAAACTTGTGCTGAAGGAAGAAAGGGTACCATTAGTTTTTATTTGCAGAGGAGTGGAATAAAGGAGACGACCAATCATCCACTGTGTCTCATTGGTAAGCCTTACTGCTTCTGATTTGATGGAGGCATTCTGAAGCAAAATCAGGCTGGGAGTGTCATTGAAATTGTTGAAGACAAAAGTGGTATGTGTTTGATTGTTGGGAGACACTTGTGCTGTTGCAATCGATACCGCTGCAAACAGCAGCAACAGACACGAACTCATTGTGGTTTCTCTCTATGAAATTAGGGTTCATCAGATACCAATGGATGCTAAACGATTAGAGAAGTTTTACATATTTATCTTTCAATATGTAAAACAAAAGTCTAATTTAAATGAAAAAGAAAAAAATCTAATTTAAATGACTAGAAACAAAAGTCTTCTCACGAAAACAAATCGATAAATAGATAGATAGAGACACAAGACCAAAATAATCTATAAAATCCAAAGAACCATAAATATAATCACGAGAAGGATCACAAAAAAATCAATCAAACTTTATTTGACCTATTTTTTCAACCACATGATTAACCCATATGAGACATCAATGAAAACCAAAGTTTGACTGTATAAAGCCACATGATTAACCCGTATGAGAGACCATTCCATCATTGAACTGTATTATGACTACGTTTTCACAAGGAGGTATATTTGTCCAACTCTTCTCATTGGCTGCTTACCACAAACAAATCATTTTGGAATTATTTTGTTCCTCCAAAATGTGGCTTTATCTTGTAAGAAGTTTCCACTGAACCCATCTTGTGTTGTCCACCTCAATGTCTTGTCTAATATTGGCTTTTTCTCTTCCCGTCCGTTTAAAATTTCTCCACCTACCAAAGGAATGGTTCTTATGTGGTTGATTATGCATAGCAAGGACTTCTATCGACGTTTGGAAATGGACCTCACCATGACAAGACCATTGGATAAATCTCGTCCATCCATTTGTTAGTTGTTTACATCAATGAGGTGTTATTAGTCTTTGCACTTGAAAAAATGTTAAGTCTTACACTTGTCATTTAGCGATATTCCTTGACCATGTTTTAGTTCATGGAACACAGTTTTCAGTTGTCATTTTCCACATAATTGAGTCACCTAAGTATGGCCAGCTTCTTGTGTTCATAAGATATTATGTTTATTATATTGCCGAAGGCAGTA
Organism: Taxus wallichiana var. yunnanensis; assembly: GCA_018340775.1. Taxonomy (NCBI): domain Eukaryota; kingdom Viridiplantae; phylum Streptophyta; class Pinopsida; order Cupressales; family Taxaceae; genus Taxus; species Taxus wallichiana. The sequence goes on along the minus strand of CM031244.1, from coordinate 748,297,896 downwards.
ATATTGGCTTCACTACAACAAATACTGATTTCCTTCAAATCCAATTAAACAATGCCATGTGTATTTAAACTACATATGACTAAAGTTTCAGAATAAATTTTTATGATTTGTTGCAATTTTATTGGTTAGTCCAGTTTATTGTGGACTGTACACAAATATTAATTGTTTGACGGTAATTTTTTTATCTCAACATAAAGGTCATATATGTTTGCAATGTTGTATGGTCAACTAACTAATGAAAAGGCACCCCAAAAAAGTGGTAAATAGATCATTGGTTAATTGACAATTCAATCTTACAAATATATGTGGTGGATGGTTCTTCCTATTTATTCTATATAAATTGAACATTTGAGTTGTACGATAAATTGAAATTTTACTTGTTCAAATTATAAACATGACATTTTGTTTTGAGTTAGTATAAACATGGTTTAGAGAAGAGAATTCGGTAAAATTTTGCTACCTTGAGTTGTTTATTGCATGTATGGGTTTGCTTTGATTTCAATATAATGGTATTTTTGTAGGATGTTGATGAGTTGTCTTTTCCATTTTATGGCCTCTTGCCAATGTAAGATGCATCACATGTTACCCCTTTCTAGAGTCACTATAACACCAAAGTTTATTCGGTTGGAGATCACTTCTCAAATTAGATGGTTTTTCTTTTATGTTAAGATGATCATATTGTCTAGGATTGAAGAATATACACAACATAGAAAAGCATATTAAGGAGCATGTCTAGTAATTGAAGATGGTGTAGTTGACAAAACATGTTTGCTCATCTCTTACACTAAAAATTCACTTTTCCACTATAACCATTTCATGTTCCTTTGAAAGATTCTTTTCGTTGTTTCAATTAGGTCTATTTAGTTAAAGAAACATATTTGAAATTTCCTTACGTAATCTAGAGGATCAGTGAATATCGAACGACTGAAGCTTTGAAGAGTGAAACTCAAACACAAGGCAAACTCCACCAATCAACTTTTGGAGTGGCATTCAAATGTTGCTCTCCACATACTAAAGGTAACCCAAGAATTGAACCCACTATTTAGGCCAACTAACGAGGTGACAGAGGCCAAGTGAATGTGAGAGGACTACTTTATATTGCCATCTTCGACCAATTCCTAGGTTATATGATGTAATTCACTTGTAAATTCTATAGGATCTTATAAAAGATCAAACACTACAAGATCATTATTAATCAAGGAAAGAAAAATATAGACCATATGTGAAGTGATCAAGAAGCATACAAGTATCTAATCTCAAAATGCTTTGTATCTTTGGTGGGTTGGTTTTAATATAATGTTGACCTTTCTTGTTTATGCACATTGATATCATTTTGGTGGATTTTAAGATTTGCTCACATTAAATCCAATATTAACATTGTCTTTGGGTGGTTTAGGCCTATAAATAGAGCCCTTAACTAACCACTCACAACTATGGGTGAAGACAACAAGGAGAATGATGTCCATGTAAGCTTAGGCCTATAACTTAGGTGCATGATAGATAATGAGTTTGTAGCTCATGCTTAGTCTCTTTAATATTTTTCTAAATGTTGAACCTATTGAGCCTATGTTTGAATGGTATGAGAATAATTGTCTTATTTCTTATTATGTTAACCATGTCTTCTTGTAGGACTCTCTTCAAACTGGATTAAACACCATTAGAATCCCAACGCGATTCAGTTATGTGGGGTCCACAACTTCACGGGGAATTTTCGTTGTTTTATTTTAAGGAACCTTCACAAGTTCAAGCTTTTTGAGCACTAAGTTGACCTCACTAGTTCTTGCAAAATACCTTGATGATATTATCTTGATGGACTCATGAGTTTGAATTCACTAGGCAAGCATCCCTCAAAGTCCCTTTATGGGTTGATTTTCCTTGTCCCCTAATTCCTCTTTGGTTTTTCATACAGGATACTCAAACCTATTGGACAAGTGATATACAACAATATTTTTCACTTCTACTTAACACAACCGAGCAAACAAGTTTGTATCAAGGATGGCCTAACAAAATACTTGAAGGAGTTTATTGATAACTAAATAGAACCAATTTATTTACAAAAATTTACATATATCAACATGTTGAACGATTTTTGTACTATATATCCCTTAACCATATAAATGTTTATTTTCCCCTAATGGCCTACTCTAAGTCATCCGAAAAATTAAGCAACGTTAAAAGTGAATGATGGCTAGACCATTGTGTTAAAAAAATGTCAACCAATAAGAACAAAAACCATAAAGTGGTTGGTGTAATCTCAATGGAATATATGCACATAATGTATGTAAGACTAAACACATTCTTCCCTCTCCCATCCATGTCCCCGAGCTTAAGATCCTTTAAATAACCCTTAGATCCAAGTTTCTTAAGAAAATAATATGCAAATGATTAACTCGAGTTTTAAGGATATCTTTGACCTTTGATCTACCCTCTAAGCATTCATATAGTATGCCTCGTGGTGGAAATGAGTCACCATATGCAAATAATGGGTTATGGGTCGCTTCATCTTGTTCAAAGACCAAAATTTGAACTCAACTCAAGTTTGAAGAAATGTGGCCAGTGTAAATGGTTCAACAACCAGATCAAAGGCAGATGATTTAGCCCAACATGATGATAGTTTCACATGGCCAATCAAAAGGACACATTGATAATCTTGTTTGTATTGTTTGATGACTTACTGCAACCCCACATTTGAGATGCTAAAAATCCAAAGAAGCATGAGACAAGTTGAACACAAAGATATGAGGCCCGAAACAATAACACTATTCTAAATTTGTAGACTCGATTGCATACACTTGAAATTCAAGTCGAATGAGAAAGTGGAAGCTTCCTTGTGGAGAGTTGCGGTGTTGCACAAGGCTTCTCTTCTAGCCCGGGAGAGGAGGTTTCGATACATATCTCACACCTATTGTTCTAATAGAACTTCCTCCCTCTTACCACATTTTTGTGATGAAAATTAACTTTTCGGATCGACCATCAATTTTGAGAGGTTGGTAAATTTGTTATAAGCAAAGAAGAGGCACTATTCAATAAATATGAAGAAGAAGAACAAGCACTATCTTCTCATTAGAAGGGAAGGGCAAAGAATTTTTTTCCCAAAATTCCCAAAACAACATCACCGAGGGGATAAGAAAAATAATAAATGTCATATCTACAAAAAGAACATGAGTTGAAGATTTATAGTACACCACATACAAGAAAGGTTCATCAAGAAATTTAGGACCTCGAAATCAGCAATCACAAGTAGGGACAATCACATTACAACCAAGGGAAAAAGAAGGGGAACTAGCAAAAGAAACCCCATTATCAAGGCAATATAGTTGGCCGAGAAGACCATTCATATGATCGGGACTTCTTGTGCATTGCCCATTCTAGTGAAACAATCACGTCATCTAGTGCAATATCGTACATTGATTTAGGAGCTACTCAACACGTGACCAGATATAAAGACTGGTTCACCATTGTATGATACATGCCCTCTAAAAATCATGTTTTGTTGAGGATGACTCTTCCTATACTGATCAATTCTGCAGGTTCATTTTAAGACACCTCTAGGAAATTGGAGCTGAAAATACCTAGCAAATATCCCCTGGAACCAGCCAGGTGAAAGGTGAATTTGCCAATTTTTGAGAACTAAATTTTTGCCCACTTTTTTGAGCCATGAGACCGCAGGGTGCGGCGAAGACGCGTCTAAGCGAGCCTTGTTTACACGCGCCACGCGCAGGCTAATGACAATGGCGATAACAAGGCTCATTGACACGCGTCGATTAGCCTTATTGTCGCATGTCAATTATCCTTGTTGATGCGCATCAACAAGGTGCATGGTGCATGACAACAAGCCTTGTTGACTCTTTTTCCCTATAAATACCCTCCCACCAGTCATTTTCATTTTACACTTTCTCGGCTCTCAAATTTTCTTGTATACAGGAATCCATTATCCAGGTCAGGTATAATCAAGCTCAAGGACAACTACAATGGAAACTACAAGTGCATCCCAAGCTCAAGACAAAAATCAAGAGGAAAATCTAGTCAACCCACAAGCCCTATCCATGGGCAAGATACTCTACAGGAATCCTTTGTGCCCCCACATCTAGACTGTTTTACAAATGACTTCAGAATACAAGGATTTGATCGATGCATGTGAGTTTGGTGGGCTCATTAAGATGCCCCATTTCAAACAGACCAAGATCTTTTGAACTAACTTCTCTCATAAATGCAATACAGAGGATGAAATGTTTATCATTACTTTGACGACGTCGATTGTTTCTAATTAGGTATCGACCAAATTGATATTCATCACGTTTAATGTTACTGGACGACATCTCGATTGTTTCAATTAGGTATCGACCCGGTGATATTCATCGCTTCTGTGCCTCCCATTAAGAAATTTACCCTTTGTTATAACAAAGGCAACACTTGTTCAAGACGATAAGAAATATCTCGAATCAACTTTCGGTTTCCATGTTGATTGTAAGTGTAAACTATTTTCATTGGTTATTTTTATTCAGGTTTTTGATTTTGATACAATTTAAATTTATATTAATTCCAACTTTTTTTTGGCATTTTCCGCTCATGTTAATAAATATAGATGTGGTGTGGATACGCAAGCAATTGCACACCACTTTCTTGTTCTATGATTTCCTTCTTTCAATCCAGAATAGTTTTGCAGGGTTGCAAACAAATATACCAAACTGGGCCATTGACATACATTGTTGCAACTATCGCAAAACAAAAATTTTATTGGTGCACCTTTATCAAAAAAGAACTGACATTACAAATGCAAAGCTTTCAGAAAAACATGTCATTTACTCCACAAACTATCTCCTTGGCCTTTATTACGAGGCTCTTTTAAATTTAAAAGACAAACCAATTCCCACTTACACGGATGAGGCGTTGATGAATTTTTCAATTCCATTTGAAGAACAATAGGTATAAACTATAAAGTTTGTATTTCGACATTACACTGACAAATGTGTATTAACTATTTATTGTTTGTAGAGAATATTTATGGAGGCCCTTCCCGAAAAAGGTGGCATCAAGAGGAAGAGGCCAACAACACGTTGAGGCATCGGGAGATTCACAATCTGAAATGGAATCTCACTCATCTCCGAACCCCCAACCATTTGAATTCGTTAAATGCCAGAGAAGTAATACCCTTACATGTATTATTTACAAATTCCAAATTTTTATTTTCATTTTCCCATTTAAATTTTACCCTATTGAATTGACATACAATTATATGTTGATGACATTACAGGGACTTTGGACCATACGCATGTTTCTCAAAGTCAACCATCTTCCCAACTCACTCAGTTCAGTCGCATGCATTTGTGTCTTCTCAACAACCACTTCAACAATCCCCAACAAACAAACAGCTCAAAACCACCAATTACTACTCCAACATGGCCACCTCAAGCACCGCGACAAGCTACCCCTCAACAACAAGGTACAAGTTTTGAATACTACTTCATTTAATTTCATAGTTTTTGTATTGTTTTCTAGTTTTTCATATGTTTTTCTTGAACTTTTCAAAGACATTGCAGTCCTCCTCCTTCAGAAAAGCAGTTGCACCGCCCTCTTCCACCAATAATATTCAAAATGCCACTAGAGGATCGGTAAAAAAGAACATTAGTAAACGCATGCCAATTGCTCCAGGCCCCTAGTGGGACACTAAAAATTGCCTCCTCGTTTCGATTATAAGATTGGGTATGTTTTTCTAATAGGGAATTTAACGCAGGGTAATAAACAAAAAAACAAGCTAACATTTTAGGAAGAAATGTGGACTAGATACAAACCTTCTTTGGATTGAAAAAGAAGAAAAATCAACAATGAAACATGACCTCAAATACTAGGCATGGGGCTAACACACACTTGGGGAAGAGTTGATAGGTTCATGTAGCATATATAGTACGATTATTTGTAATGGTTTGAGTAAATGGAGAAAATTGGGAAATTACATGTGCAAGACTCATAAAGAACATAGTGTAATCGACTATGATATTTTCTCACAAAATTCTATATCTAGAATTGAAGAATTAAAGACTCTCTGTTGGAACTTAACTTAGATCACAACCCGATTGTTATGAAGCTCCATTTGCGCAAAGAAACAAACAACATGATGAACACATTGAGGTCAACCAAAGAAAATTGAAACCCAAAGGAAACATCCTCTTGACATAAGAAAATCATTTGAGTTAATGAGGAATGAATTTTGAATGAGGCGATTGTTCCTTAGATAATCATTTTGCAATGGATGGGCAATATGTCGTTGAGGAAAGCCCGACACAATATAATTTATCAATTTCAAGAATTTGTTAAGGAAAAAAAAATTGAGCAAGATAGATTGAGGGACTAGCGAGCAAATGAACTATGCTCAATAAAAGAAAATGTTGTTTCATGCGAGAATGGGAGAACATCGTTGTTGTTCTAGTTATGGTGGATAAAATAGAAAAAGTCACTGTAGAGGTGGAAAATCCCACGTACATATGGTATTGTATAACATCATCCATATCCATATTTCTTGTGAGAAGGGTCTTCTATGTACCTAGTTTCCCCAACCCATGTGATGGTTATGTCGAGCTTCTTCGATCTACCGTCGTACTCAATCCATGCACGAATATTATGCCCTTTCTTCAAATTCACATCTCTAAACCTCGTCCCTTCCCACACACCAGCGGGATCGCATTGGCTTGGTGTATTGTCTCTGATATTTGTAATTTTGGTTTATGGTGTGGAATTGGTTCAAGATGAAATTGGTATTCCGATTATCCTCCTCTGCCATTACAACAGAAAGAGAGGCCACTAGTAGAAATATTGGCACCCATGGCACTGTAACTCCATCTTAGCCATTACATTGTATTGTGTATTGTGTATGTTGAGGAGATGGTATCAAATACACAAACCATTACAAGTTCTTAACACTATCATATACATATTTTCTATTTGGATGATTTTCTTTCGTCATGTTCATGCTTCTAGACATGCCTATCACTTAGATGGGAAAGATGTTGTAGATGAGGGAGTCGGTGGAATTGATGCAACATCTTAGACATGAAAAAGTAAACAATGAAGAGGATGAGTGCTTATCTACGGAAAACATGACGCCTGCTTATTTGAAGTGGGTGAGTCTCAATTCAATTACACGGCATATCCCATGAAGTTTGATGTTTCCTATTCTCGAGTGATGGCTCCTTACCATTTCATCATGTGATGGTATTTGCTTCTTTTTTAGAAGTGGTGTAGGTCATCAAAACAACGAGAAGGAAACGTATTCGAGTTACCAGAAACCAACAAAACTACAAATTACAAGAGCAACAACAAAGTCAATTTTAAGAAATAAACTCAAAATATTACAAGAATGAAAGCACACACTACACACAGTTGATTACGGGATTCGTGATAGCCTACGTCTTTGGGTTCTTTTAGAATCGTTCCACTAGTCAAAATTTGTAAGTACAATATAGTTTCTTACAATAAAACCTAATGGAACTCAACTTGCATAATTGGTACTCTAGACCTTTGAAGGAACACCGATGATATTTTGTGTATCTTGTCCTCCACCTTCCTATCGTACAAGAATCCTCTGAGAACTCGATCGTCCTTCCAGACCTTGCGAAGATGCCCTTTATCACTCTGGTCGACACTCCAAGCTTCGTAAGTAGATAGTGTGGCACTATGGCCCAATTGGGTAGTTTTGCAATATCTCCCAATTACAATATCACCTTTTAAAATATGCCCATCCTCAATTATCACCTTTTAAAATAGGTCCATCCTCAAATTTGAAGGGCTAGTCCCAATTTCATTGTGAAGGGAAAATATTGGACCAACCCTTCAACCATGAAAAGTAGTATAATCATTTTACACTTCATATGAAAAGAGTAAATCAATCACACATGTCACAAAAATTGAACACTTTTTTACAACAACAGATTTTATTTTTTTAAATGGGTGACTTTACAAATTAAAAATGTCAATGTATCATATCTAAGAAGAGTGTCTCCCCTTAAAATGTAATAAATTCCATTTCATAAATAATGTAATGAATAAGTTATATTGTGAGATCCAATAAAAAATTTAAAATTAAACACTCTAATTTGGAATTACAAAGTGACAAACTTAAAGTTTAACACACATAATGAGCCTAAAAATTAATGACAACACAAGGTTCTTTTACTCAAATTTAATTTGCTAAATATAAGAGAAAAAATAATTATTTGTATAAAAAAGTCATGTTTCATCTAATAAATAGTATCAAGAAAAATATCAAACTACCAAAAATTTATGTGATCTACATAGAAATGTTTCTCGTGTTCACCTCAATGTGAGCAAAACATATCACCAACACATTTTTTAGGCTCCATTCAAAAAATAAAATACCTGAAACACAAAATGAGATACAAGTCATTACAAGACAAATTGATCAACATTTAGACCGATTCAAATGTTCTTAACAAGTATTCATTAATTATTTTGAATTTTTTTATTAAATTAGTAATTAAATATTGAAAACACTTATCTAAACTTGCAAAGAAAATATTTTTATAAATAAAAAACAATAAAGAACATATTTTATATAAAGAACTTCCAAAAACTCACCATCTATTTGTCTAATGGAAGCGGTTTTCAATTTTTTTATTCTTCCATGCATCATAAATAGCATTCCAATCCACCTCATTTAGAGCATGAGGTGCACAAAGAGATAGAAACATTAGCATATCCAATGTGCTCAAAGAAAGCCTGGATCTATCATCATTCTTTATCCTATTCAACTTTGAAAACCCTCTTTCACATACGGCTGTGCTTGCTGGAAGTACAAGAATAACTTGCCATAGTTGCATCAAACTTGGAAACCCTTCAAACCATTCAGGTTCACCGCCACATAGATCCCATGCTCCAAACATATGTTTTTTTGGATATGATGTATAAATAGTACAAATAAACTCATCCATCTCACCCAAACATTTAACATTGTCCACAATAGGTGAGTTTCCAACACTAAATTTGTCACATAAACATGTTAACCATATTTTTGTTTGACGATCTCTATCTTCTGTCTCCTCGTAGTAATTACGAGGACTGAAAAATTTAGCAGCATTAAATATAGGTAAATCTGTGAATCTTGTATCAAGAGAATCAATTACCTTAATTATAAAGTTTTTTCCCAATTCAATGCAATCATCTAGTGTCCCTGATCTTTGTGACTTAGGCAAGCTCTCAAATCTCAATGCATGTACATGTAATGTACCTGTTCCATCTGCAAACTCAAGAGATCCTCCTTGTGCCCTGGTTAGAAAAGATGATGTATGTAGAGTACCTGCCCCAAATATGCCTCTTTGAAATCTCCTACGAAGCATGTCAATTGTGATATCTAATGTAGTCCCAATGGAAGTAATGTCAATATGATCCTCTTGAAATTTTTTATTCAGCTTATTTAACTCAATAAGTACATCTGCAAGTAAATGGATGCAAAATTGTACCTGAAATATTGTTGCCAAATCATACATTTTTTTCTCCTCTAATTCCCATTCTTTCAACAAAGCAGGCATGAGTTTGACAAGTCTTTCCATGACCTTTCCTCTAGAAAGCCACCTAATTTGATGAATTTGTAATACCTCCAACCTACTGATTTGAAATGACTCCATCAACTCTCTCAATGCTCCATGTCTTTTAGCAGATTTTCCAAGCCATGAATATATTTTATTTGCAAATTTATCAATAAACTGCAACTCTGGAAAATAAGATGAAGCATCATTTGTTGCTAATGCTTCTCGATGAGCTATGCAATGAATATCTAATAAATGAGGAGCATCTCGACGAAGCTTTGTGGACAAACCTTCACGAATTCCCCTCATGGAAGATGCCCCATCAGATCCAAATCCAACTAACTTCATTAAGGATAAATTCATCTCTGTCAAAAGAGCGATCACGACATCATACATAGCTTGAGTTGTTCCATCCTTTATTTCAAGGAGTCTTATAAATTTTGTTACACATTGACCTCTGCCTCCATGTGTCAAGTATGTAATATAAACAATCAAATGTTGTTCCATAGTACGATCAGTGCTTTCATCAACTAAAATAGAGTAAAATGGACTATGAAATATCTCATCTTTCAACTTTTTCCAGTAAACCTCCTTAGCAGCTTGTAAAAACTCTTTTCCGGATGTTGTATTTGTATATGCAGAATATTCATCTGTGAGAGGCATGTGTGGAGTTCCTTTATACCTGTTCAAGTCACAAATCGGCTTATAGAGCTCCAAAGATAAATCATGTATGGCAACAAAATACATATTTTCCATCACTGATATGATTCTCTCCTTCTCAGCATCTACCATGAGTTCTATGTGTTTAGTGATTGGAAGGTTACTTTGTTTATTTTCTCCCTCCAAACGTTGTGATGCAAATTTATGAGGCTCTGATTCTGCATGGGTAAGAAGGCCACTAGCTTGAAGGGTGGTGCTTCCATCTTTAGCAAATGGAGTATCTCTCTTATATTTGACACACCAAGAACATTTTATCCTTTGTACACCATTGCAGTCTTTTATAGCATAAGCCCATGGAAATCTTGTTTTCCATTTGGCCTTGAATGTCCTTTTAGGTTTCTTTGATGGGTGTTCCTCTTCCACAAATTTTGTTCCATCCAACTCGTGTTCTTCTTGTGCAAGAATATCAAATTCTTCATTTTGAGAATCACATGGTTGACTAGAATGCCGAGAGATGCCAAACGCATCAGCAAGTGACAATTGTTTTTTATCCTTCTTTGGACGGCCAATGGAAGCCATTTTCTCACACAACTTACACTACACTTGTCACCTATTTCAATGAAATAATTATAAAAATATCAAAATAGTGTTTTCACATGAATTTTGTGTATTATTTTGGCAATTTAGAATTAAAGATTAGAGAATATTTAAGAAAATAATTTAGAATAATCATGCAACACTAAAATCTCAAATATAAGATTGCACTAACAAAGGGTCGTAGATTCATATTCCTTACCTCTTCACGCTTGGTGAACTACTCCTCGTTAAAGCATGCACTCCCTCAAAGGTCAGTGTTCAACACCAAATAATTTTTCTGTCCATTTTCAGACAATATATTATGAAAGCACATTTGAGTGGGCCCTTATAATAATAATAATAAAATGAACTTTAATTCGAATATAAACTTGTGGCACTATTCTTCCAACCTAATATATATGAATGTGTAATGATTATTTCCACATCTTGCTATTTAGATTCTTTGCATGTTCTATAATCTAAAACATTACATAAATAGGTACACCAAGCTTAATTTTTAGTAGCATATTCCTTTACACAATCTTTTGTAGATTACAACAAGCAAATTTTAAGAATCAAGAAGTAATGGTTTATGGTTCATTTATGAATCATGAAGTAATGGTTGATTGTTCATTTTGAGAATCATGAAGTAATGGTTAATGGCTTCCTAGTGTTGGAAGATTACACTTTTGAGGGGAAATAAAGAGTTAGAAAACCCTCAAATTTCTCACATTTTAATCTTTCCTATTTTCACATCGAAGATTGAAGAATCGATATCATGGAGTAATAAAGTTTTGGGCACTTGAAAGGTTAGAAATCTTGGTGCTTGAACAAATTTAAAGTAGAACATACTTGAATCGATATCATGGAGTAATAAAGTAGAACATGCTTGAGTTTTGTTTTTATACTTAGCAAATTTAATATTGATTCAATAGATAAAAACATAGAGATGAACAATACACTAAGTCGGAACCATTTGAGGATGTTTATGTATCTATAAATCCAATTTCCTCTTAGGCCAATGCCTAGTATGTTGCCTTTGAGATCTGATCTCTCTAAAGGTTTTTTTTTATATCCGAGTATTTCAAAGTACAAAATGTTTTTGAAGGTTAAAAGGTTGATCATCTTTTTCATCCTTTAAAAACTTAATATTTTACAAATTTTTGTATTAACGTTAATGAGATGTCTATTTTTTTTACAAAGTTACATACTAAAGATTTTTTAATCATTGTCTTAGGTGTTACTAGATGTCTATTATTATTAGTAAAAAAATCTATTTATTTTTCAAACAATGAAAAAAAAATTGAGTTGTGTTTATATAAGGAAATGACTATATATATATATTTTTATTGCATTGCAGGTCCATGCAAGGAGATGCTGAAAAATTAGAGAGGAATATGGAAAACTCACCTTATTTTCCATCACGCTAACTTTGGAGCCAAGCTTGCCAGCTTTCTTTCCCATCTTGGTGATCCAAAACGATTCAAACCCATGGGCCGTGAGTGCAACTGTGCGACCTCTGTGCAGCGTGCTCCTTTCGTATATAATCCGGTGGTATAAACTTTGTTAGCTATTAGCCGATTCCAGTGTTGAGAGATGAGGGGTTAGGAACTTAAAAGACCCTCCCGCTGCCCGCATATACTCTGATAATACTATGTCCAATTCCATACATAATAACTGTTGAATGTCAATACAATGAAATTTCAATACATTCTACTACTTGCGGTTGTGCTCAATATACTCTGAGTCTCTGAAATTTCAATACATTCTGCGCTGCAAGCCTGCATTACATATACTTGAAATTTCAATACTTATACATTCTGCCCTGAAATTCGTGGAAATTGGAATGTCCAATTAAAAACGGTTTTCATTGATTTGCAAATCATCTTGTTTGGATACGTGATTGGCGATCAGCAGATTACAATTAAAGTTTTTTTTGATTCTACGAACCATGGAGGGTGGACGTGGATGGTGGACATGGCGTGGCAGCCGACATTGGGAACTGGGCGGGCAAGGTGGAAACTGGATAGTGGGAGACGGGAGGCGGGACCGGGAGTCGTGGGCGTGGTGGACGGTGGGGGGAGCTGGGAGCTCGGGACTCGGGAGGTGGAAAATTTCGCTTGAACATTTATGGTGGCAACTGGGGTGGTAGGTTAAATTAGTAATGGAATGGCATGTTGAAACGGTGCCCTTCACGTGAAGTTTTAATAAAAATATAAGCCTTCATATTTGTCAAACAGTTTTTACACCTTGAGTTTTTTTTTACAAGAAAAATAATATTACACTTTTCTGACGTGTGCAAAGCCCTTTGACGGGCTGTGACGTGTTCAATTTTGAACACACTGCGGGCTCGACTCATCCACATGTGTCCACGCTACCTGCCGCCATGCCACGTGCCCCGTGGGTATTACCTCACCTCACCTCACCACGTTGGCTCGATCCGATCAAGTCCACTGCTGGCCGAATCCTCCGGCCCATCGTTGTTTGATGCGACACTCCTTCATGCCGATTTGACCCATCCTCGCCATATCCGCAAGCTACCAATTGTTTTACACCCTCGAGGCCTCCATTGTAGTTGACAAGCTCGAGGTGATATGGCTTATCCCATATCAATCAAGGAAGAGATAAACCAAGACTTTTAATGCTTTCCATCGCTTAGTGTACACGTGACTTGGACCACGTTATATGTGATTTTTCTAGCCAAAACATATAGGCAACTTTCCATATAGCTCGATGATCTAACTAATTAACTCACCCCTAATGCAACTCGATCTTTGTCCATGACTTGATGAATAACTCGGTTAACAATTTTTTGAGGTAAAATATAACACCCCGAGTTGATGGGAAAAATGGTGGCAAAGCCACATGGTGGCATGTGGACCCACCACATGGAAAAATGTTTTTGTGATCGTTGATGAAGAATTGTGAGTCGAAGACAGGAGGTATAAACACGAAAGCATCACCTTCACACGGTCATATTTTCCATTGTTTTGTGACTTCCCTGGAGTTGACCGGTCTCGTCTAGGGTTGACTATAACTTTGGCGGACACCGATGTGTGTATGGACTCCATTTATAGCATTAAAATAGTCTCCAAAAAGCTCTCAAAGTCAACTTCCACATTGTATCAATCTTGGGAGATTTAGGGAACATTTTTTCCTCGTATTGACCTCTCGAATCAAGTGGGAAATTTCAAGAAGGATCGGGGCACCCATGGTGGGACCAGGTGCCCATGGGTGCCCCAAGATGCTAACTGGACACCCAGGTCGAGGATAAAATAACGGTAAGTGAAAAATTTGGTGGGCATGTGGATGTAAAAGGTCAAGAATGATGAAAGAAAATAAAACAAGATGGCCAAAAGACGTGGGTTAATTAGTACCGTATTCACTCAAGAACCTTCTAAATAATAGTATGAGATTGGGATTAAGTAATATCTTAAGTGCATGATTTTTGACTACACTACCTACTACCCTTGCTCAATAAGTACCTTCTCCTAAAAATACCATTTCAAATGGCGTAACCGGTAGGATCTTCAATGGCTAGGAAATATTCCACCTCATTGTTAGTCAAGAACTTTCTCTAATAATTATTTTCCACAATATTTCCTCCTCGAACAATCTCCACCCTACCTTTGCAATTAAATATCTATTCATTTCCTTAGACACAATCCCCCATGATATTTCTGGAAGAGTCACCCTCTCCCAAGTAACAAAGGAATCATGTTTCTTTCCTCAAAACCAAACCAAAAAAACCTATTTTAAATTTGTTCAATTATTCTGCACTTTCCTTGTGATCTTGAAGAGAGACACCAATGAATAGTAATACTTTAGATTAAACTCTCTAGGAGCTAAATTTACTCGCTTGGTAATAAAGCACCTTTACATCTAGCTAATTTATGTTGAAACTTATCCAAGAAAGAATTCCAATAACTTAGGTATTTCCTTTATTTGAATAGGATATTCCCTAAATACTTAGAAGAAAACTATTGGATTTGACACCTGAGAATCTTTATTATCCTTTGTTTTCTAATTTTTGGCACATTAATTAAAAATACATCTCTTTTAATTAGGTTGGTATACCAACTAGAAACATCTACATAATTTTGTATATTCTTTATACATTTTTTTTTATCACCAAATATTCTCCTAAAATGAACATATCATACACAAGTTTTTGATGAGATATAGCATTAATATCCTGTGTTATAACAAGCCCCTTTACATGGCCACTAACTCTAGCCTTCTTTCATATTATGCATGGGGAATTTTCCACTATAATAAAGAGATAAGGAGAAAGTGGATCCCTTGCCTTATATGTCTTCCACCAAGAACAACCACATCAATGACCCATTAATAAGAACTAAACAACTTAGGGATAGAAATACAAGACACAATCATATCAACATACTTCATGTGGAACCCTAATTTGATCATAACCTTCTCTAGAAGCTCCACAAAATCATTTCATATGTTTTTCTCATATCAATTTTGAAAACATATCCTTTACTTTGGACTTGTGAAAAGAGTTAAGGGATTTGTGGATTGGTATTATACTATCCACAATATGTCTACCTTCCACAAAATATTTGGTGTTTAGATATAATTTTGGGAGAAGACACTACATTCTCATAACAATAATTTTAGACCGAATCTTATATAAGGTGTTACACATACTTGTAAGTATTAAATATTTCATTTATTTTTCGTCCACCTTCTTAGGTAAAATAAAAATGAAGGTGTTATTAATTTTGTTTAGAATTATTCTAGCTTAAAAATTCAAGGCCGCATCCACCGCATATTCTTGAATGATATACCAAAAATTATTGCAATAAAAATGTGGGAAGCAAATGTCAGACATGAGGATTTTTCTCCTTTCATTGTAAAGATAGAAAACATGACCTCTTATTATGAGGGATCTCGAACAAGCATCTCATTCTCCTCCTTTGAAATACCCCTTGGGAAAAGGTTCAAAATGGCTTCCTCCCCTTCCTAGTTTGGCTAGTTGTTTCGACAAAGAACTCTTAAAAACGATATCACTTCTCCCCTTATTTCTTCTTCCTTGGTGAGCAATAGGGTTATATAGAGCTAGTTTCATTGGCACCCCTATATCCATATATAGAACCCTCCTACCACCCCCACTCACCCTCACCACCACCTTATAGAGGGATCCTATATAGATAAGATGAGATCAAGGCCTCCTAGATAGATATATTTCATCGTGGGAGTTTCTTTTCCTTCCTTCCCATATAGAGTACAATTCCACTCAAGAACTACCCGATAGAGATAGGTTTCTATCAAACACTTGGCTAGATATAGAGGGGGCCAAGATTAAGGGTTCAAGTGCATGAATGCCCTCCATAGATATATGGTGACAACCTACTCTATAGAGTATATAGTTGTGGCCCCTATCTATTTAATTTATGGGTATATAACCCCAAACAACCCATATCTATCTATATTTTAGGGGGAGATCAAAGGAGGAAGAGATAAAACCATCCATTTTCACCATATCTTTAATTTTTATTTTTCCTATGAATAATTGTATAAATGTGATAGAATTTGGTGTTCGATCACCCACTTCACCTGTATTCCTAGATTTATGTCTCCAATGGGGTTCTTCCTTGGCCTCACTATTGTGATAATTAATGAGTAGTTATTTCTCCTTTTTCTATAGATTTAGATCCATACCCTGGTTCAAAATAATCTCCTCAATATCGTGTAAATAGTCAAGAATCCATTTTTCTTCTCAAAATGTTACCAAAAGTTTTCTTGCTCTATTTTTAATATTAAGTTTAACATTCTTCAACTTGCGAACAAATTTAAATATTTTATAACTACCTATTCACTCCAACATTTATTTATTTTATTTTTGAAATTTGGGTGATGGAGCCACATTTTTTCAAACCTGACAGATGGATTCCTTTCCTCCCATCCTCCTAGAGGTGAAGGATGAAAGGATTGTGGTCAATCCAATTCTAGGAAGATCCTTAAGGGATCCATTCAAGTTAATCAACCAATTTGTAGTCATAACAAACTTGTTGAATTTCACTCAAACGAGTTTATCCCTAATACATCTATTATTCTAACTAAACTTTGAACCCTAAGATCTATAGAAGTGATATGCACATATTTTCTATGGTCCCATCTAGGTCTCCCTTTAATTAAATCCATCCCCTTCAATATTTAATAAAATGCCCTCTTATTATCTAATTATTATTAATCTTTATTAATTCACATTAATTAATTAATCCCATTAATTAATTAATTAATTAACTAATATCCACATCCACTACATGCCCTAATGGACTTGCTATTTAGGACGCTTTTATCCTAAATATAAATCCATATGCTTTTTTTGCCCATGCCTATCTTCTAACTACCCATGATTCATTCCTAAGCAACCTAATCTCTACATATGCTTTAAAGCAGATTTTTCCCTCCTTAAAAACATGAAATCCCGACTCAAAGCACATAAATCCACACCCATTGGGAAAGTTTCCCGTGGTTGGTGATGACCAACCCCACGCCTTCAACCCTATAAAACTAAGTTAAATCTTTCCATAATCAATCAAAAATCATCATATGCATGTAAATTTTGAGCCTTTCTCGTGACTTGTGAATTGACTCTCGTAATCGAGCATTCTCTACAACAAAATTCTGCACTCGAACTTGGAACGTGTTTGCATCACTCACACGATCATCCTTTATGAGCTTATCATTATCTTTGTGTTATTTTATTATTTTTATCATATTATTATTGTTTTTCTTGTCAATCTAACATTTTACATGTTTAGATCATCCTCAACAACACTAGTAAATTCATAATCAACCTTATTTTCCATCCTCTTCACTTATAGATCTCCCATTTCATCCTTTTGACCTCAACCTTACCTCACTCGCTGCAATCGTCACATCATTGCCCACCTTGATTTGTCATCGACTCACCCCTCTGTCACTTGTGTTTTCCATCTCCAGAGCCTTCTCCAACCTCTACTACAATCACCATCGCCCAACTCATTGTCTCGACCTTCTATCTTTGTTCTAGTCTACCATAGTCGCCATCCTACTCCTTTGTTATTTTTTTCAGCCTATCACGCATCCCAGCCTCCCGATCAACAGACGTCTCGTTTATCAAACACCCAAGAAAATCATTGGTTCTTGTCCTTTTCCGATGCCTTCTACTTCCTAGACTCTTTTCTACAAAGTCATTTTCGCATCTACATGTTTCTAATGCATCCTGGTTTATACTCCAACCTTTGTGAGTCTACATATTTGCATCACTTTTCAAATTCACTCACCCAAGTCAGTCATCACCGACCTCTCGTGCACGGTTTGGGTCACCATCAACATAGTCAAGTAACATTTGATTTGTATTTTATTCAATTAGAATAGTACTTAAATCAATCTCTATTAATTTCATATTATAGTATTTAGTATTTATATTATGCATTTATCTATCATTTTACTTTACTTTCTTTAATCAAACAGGTTGACATCCGTGAAAGGAGGTAAGGTCACACTTCTTGGAGCCGGATTTATTGGGAAACCCCGCATCTCCTATCTAATCAATTTTTTTTAGTTTGTCTTATTTTCAATTTTATCAACTACAAAATGGATCAATTACTTGGCACTCGTATCCATCACATTGCATTTGAAGGTACCATAAACCCTCCATGTTTTGAGTTGTGTACTTTCTTTAGTAGCTAACTCATTAACTTGAATCAATGAGAAATTACATCAACATTCTTGACATGCACGCCTAGTGGGACCACCCTTTAGGTGATCCTTTGCATTTATTTCTATTTTTGTTTCTTTTGTCTTCTACTAACACTGCAAACAAGGCTTCACTTTTTTTGCTTGCTTGTGTTGGGTTCATTTGCTTGGATTGACTCTTCGCTTAAATTTTATATAAAAAGGAAAAGATTTATCAGGTATTCCTCATTTTTCCCTATTTTCTCCTTTTCGTCATGTATTTCCTTTCATGTGTGTGTCCTCATCGAAAGATCACATTTCAATTTGGGTTTAAAAAGAACCTTTCTTTTTTCATCTTGCTTGATCACATAACTTAAGTAAGGGTTTAACTTGTTGCATCTCACATTCTATCACACACAACCTAAAAATCACACATCAATTAACACATCTAAACATATTCCTACCCGATTGAATGATTGGGATTTCATCACCCAACAAGAAGCCACCCAAAATCTCCCCAACCATAACTACCTGAAACCTAGCCTTAGGTTTTCATTCCTTAGGTACCTTCGTTATCCACCTCCCCTTTTATTTTTCTCACATTTCTTAATTAATCATGTTGATAAGAAACTTGTTGCTTGATTTATTTGTTAACAAATTACATAAACAAATGTTCACCTATTTCATGCTTACCCTTCCTCAAGTCAAGGTAACACAACAATCCACTCCATCCAATGACATCCCTTCCTCTAATGATCCTCTCCCAAAAAGATTCTAAACTTGAGACCACACCTTCGGTTACCCAACCCCTTGTCTCCATGGTCTCACTTCATGAGGACCATGTCATCAAAAATATCCCCATCTTGAAACCAATCCTCATATCTCTCATCAATCCAACCTTTCTAGACCAACTACACCCCCATCTCCAGCTCCTTTAGAAACTCTTGGGACCTCCTTCTAGCCCCATGTATGAATTCTTATTTTGTAAATATCCCACAATATTTCAATCCTATCAATCTACTCAATTGGTGGATCCCATTCCACCCACATCACTTTATGTCAACTCTATCTCTATTCCATCCACTACAAGTATGCCTATCCAACCATCTCAACCTCTTAACACTTACATTCCTACCCATCATATGCTCCAACCATCTCAACCTCTTAACACTCATATCCTTGCTCATCATTTACCACAACAACTTTCCCAATCTCAAAAATCACATCATGTCCCTATTTCTCAACATCAATCACAAAACTTATCCAATCTCAACCCATGACATATATTAATCCTTATCAAATGATTCCCCAAACACCCACACATCCAAAATTATCAACCACCTTATCAAGCTACTTTTCATGCCACACAACCACAATCCCAACCTATCATCACATCAAATGATCCTATTCATGCCTTAATGAATAGGTTGGCTAGTCTAGAGGCCATTACCTTGGGACCCAAGGTTACATTATCTTATGAACAAATCTGTAATGAACCCATTCATTCATCGGTTCCAATCAAACCTTACCCTCCTCATTGGGAGCTTCCCAAGTTTACCAAGTTCAATAGCAAGGAAGATCCCCAACAACATCTCTCACGTGCATTTAAACATGCATGTTACCTTATCACACATGATCAAGAACTTATGCTTCACACCTTCCTATGTCTTTGGCTGGTCCAACACTGGATTGGTACAATGGGATTCCTCAACATTCCTTATTATCCTTTACCCAACTCGCATGCAATTGTTCCTAGAGCATTTTTTGATTAATATTGTGCGCAAAATCACTATCAATGACTTATATGCCATTAACAGTTTGATGATGAGTCTATCATATATTTTGTCACTGATGGTGTGGTATTATCCATCAACTATCATTTACCTTCCCATAAAATAGAACTCATTGAATTATTCTCATGCATTCATGTGTAAAGCACATTTCATCCACCCTACAAATCCAAACATTTCCAAACATTTGAATAATCCTTCACTATGGCTCACAAAATCGAAACTCATGCCCTTGAGCAAGGCCAACTCAAGCTTCAATCAAATAATCCCAAGACCAAGTTCATCAAACCCACTACACATAACGACAAGTCTAAAACTACCACCAATACCATCATGGTTCAATCTCCATCCACATATCTCTCTCACATGGAGTCTTCACAAAGATTTTAGACCATCTCCTAACTATACCCCTTGGGGAATCCTATAGTTTGGTATTTGACAAGTTGATGGTAGTACACTCCATCCAACTTCCTCCCATACGACCCGTGGATGACTCGTAACCCAAGCCCACTTGGTATCACGAAGGCCACTATTGTAAATATCATCAAGTCAAAGGTCACGACATTGAGAAGTTTCATTCCTTCAAAGATCGTATCCAACAACTTATAAATCAAGGGGATATCCAAATAGACAACTCCACCACTTCACCTAGCCAACCCTCGACAAAGAATTAAATAACCATTTCTCTAATAACACACCAACAAATCAAACCACCCCTATATGTCCCAACTACCAAATTCTCACACCATTAACACCATTAATCAATATCTTATCTCATCAATGACTCTACATGTTCCTACCTTAGACATTATTCCCACCCCTTATTCAGAACCTATCGTATCCACAACTATCACACCTATATCAACTTTTACTACTTTTCCTATACATATGCCTACTCTTACCCTTACCACATCTGCATCAACTTTGACTATACCCCCTACTTCATCCACTTCGATCATGCCCCAATCTATCACATCAGATTCATCCTCACCACCTATGTCTATAACCATCTCAACCATACCTGCTATCACTACATCCCAATCTCCCACATCTACATCAAACACACCTATTACTACACCTACATCACTCATTTCCACATCAATCCCAACTACACTCATTTCTACCACATATACTTCTACAACCCCACTTACAACTATCCCAACACCTATCTTGATGCATGTACCTACATCTTTACATATGACTACATCATCCATTCCATCCCAATCTTTTACACCCACTCCTTCTCCAACATCCATTCCTATATCTACATCTATAACCACTACCGCACCAATCACATCCTCTCAATTTATGAATATATCAATGATACCCCTTGCAACATTTATGAAGCAAGCACCTCCATCTAAGACAAACATAAGGGGGATTCATTATCCCTCTTCAAAATTGATTGTTTCTACATCAACCAATCCCAAACCTACACCTACATCTTCAGATCCACCGGTTGAAATTATAGTCATCCTCACAAGGGTAAACCATCTCGATCAAAATCTAAGACTCTTGGTAAGCATCCCCAAAAGTCTCCCATGCACCCTCATAAGAAATTAGACCTTACCTCTCCTCAACAATCTAATATTACAAAATCCATCCCAGTGCACACCCTCATATATTTTAGGGCCAACCCTTCACTTAATATACCTCGTAATAATAAATCCCAATCCAAACAATCTAAATCTCCTCCCAAAGTTGATTCATCTTTCAAGACACATACTTTTTCCATTCAATCTACATCCGCACCTAAGCCCAAACATCCTATTAAAACCCACAAGATTTATCTTCCTCTTGACACTTAGTTGGGTCTTATAAAAACATCTTTCAACACTTAGTTCAAATATCTACCATCATGATTCCTCCCATCGAACCTTTTGATCCTCATAGTAGGAAACCCTCATGGATCAATCACAACCTTGTATTTGTTTATCATTGTGCCCCAAGCCATGATGTTGAGCATTGTAAGGCCTTTCAGACCATTTTCCATGATCTTATTGAGAAATATGACTTCCTCATTCGAGATACACATGCCCCAATGATGATACAAGTCACCTCGCAAGGTGTTCTCCAGAGAAGCTCACGAAGTATATGTTAGCATCCCAAATGCTTTATCCATGTTCCTTGTGCTTTGTTTTATTCCTCGCCTTTCCTTTTTCTTAGTGTTTTGACCTTTAGTGATGAAACCACCGCCCCCAGCTAAGGTGGTGTCCTATAACCGCCCCGATCAAGGCGGCAATGGTCCTGAACCACCCCCACTCAAAGGTGGCGGTCCTTCACGCATTTTCCAACACGTTTTTGATCACGACTTGCGTAATTTTCAACTTTTACCAGCTTTTCTCCACCGCCTTGGCTCGTATTAATGTTTTGTGTCCCCTGGAATAGTGTTTCTCCATTGTTTAATGGTAAAAGAGTTCCATTCCAAGTTACCCTTTGGTGAATGGAAATCTATAAATAGCTTGGTTTGTTTTCAAAACAAATGGCCCTCAACTTCTCATTTTTCATTGTTTAAGTCTGTCAATTTCTTGTTTAGAAGCTCATTTTGTTTTCATGTTTGCATCCATGCTAGTTTTCTTTTTGCATTAGAAGCCATTCGATCTTCTTGCTTCAGTCTTGTTCATTGTTGTCCATACAAATTAGTCTAGAGCAGAGTAGTGTCAGTTTTAGATTGAATTCATTAGAGTTAGCAGGTTGTGTTCTTCATAGAAGGTAGATTCTAGAATCTCTCGGTACCTTGTGTTGTATTCCCGCAATAAATCCCGCTAGGAATTACATACGCCAAGCTCTGTCACTTGCGCTATCCCTCTCCTACTCGCATTATATTCGGTCTATATCCAAAGCTGCCATTGTTCAAATACCTTCTTCTGTTGATGCTAGCATATACACATGCTCTTCTGGATTCACGTGAACACAAAAGAATGAGGAGATCATTCTGAGGGGACAAAGTCATACACTACTGGATTCGCCACTATTCTGCAAATTCCAGGTTTTATCTGTCAAAGTTCTAGTTAAAATATATCAAATAGAGTAGTGAAATATTTCATTTTAGTTAAATTTCATTCTCGATATTGCTAGGGAAGTTATGGGGATTGATAGTTTCTGAGAAACTATGATTCATTCCTCACTTTTGAGGTAGGATCGAGAATCTTTCAATTAAGTTAATCAGCTATCTAGTTATTTAGGATAAAACTCACAACTGCATAGGCAAGTAGCTACACCGGCTACCTTGTTTGTTTTAATTTTGTTATTAGATTAGTTGTCATTTTCTAAATATATTAGATTAGTTTCTCTTTCAATTCCATTCAAAATCTTTATCAAAAATACAAAAATAGATATATATATATATATATATATTGTAGATATATCTCAGATATAGTTAGTTTATTTCATTTCAAGCTTAGGCTTATATTGATCTTGTATGACAATCACGGGACCTAGGGAGCCCAGGAATATGTTTTTGAGCCAATCATGCCTCAACCAAATAATTGTTGCAAAGCAATAATTGACATAGACCAAAATCTCATAATTCAAGTCTTCCAACAACAACAGACCTACAAGAAATCAGCTCACAGTTAAGGGGATTAAACATAGAAGACGACAAAGCACACACATTCTGGTCAAATCAGACAAATTATAGATTGCCTTGATAGATATCCGTATGACTGTAGAAGGACCTAAAAGAGAACAAACATTCGGTTGTGATCCACTAGTCCCACAACCAGACGCAGGAGACCTCCTCATTGATATAGACACTAGCTTACGTATCCAAGTTGCCAGAACACCTGTTAGGTACTCCGAGAAAATTGTGCAACTTCTAGTTCTAAACGTAGAGGCCGAAAAGGCATATGACTACTGGATACTTGGAATTAGGAATTGATTCTTCACATGACCATAGGAGGTCCACAACAACCATGAACTTATGGTTGTGATCCAAAGGTCCCACAACCCAACGGGCCTACAAATCAATCCAACATTGACGCTAGTTTATGAACATTAGTGTTTAGATCCTCTCCACTCCCACCAAGACATTATCACACAACTATCATTATTAAACATAAAGCAGCTAATCAAGCTAAAGATTTCTGGACTAGACCAGAGAATCATCCATAAAGGCACCAAAAGATCCACTACATATTTAGCCATTCCATTTTCATGACCTTTTGGGAGACATATACGAAGCACCCACAGGTTATCTTCCACGTATTCCACAACCCATAGATCGGATCATGAAGAGCTGATATTGATTGAGCCTTTGAGCAGCTATCCTCACCGAACGATCTATCACACCGGTTCAGGTTAGAGGGCCTTCTTTGCCTTAGATTCATAGATCCCGCTATTGTGTGTTGAAGACATAAGATTACCTAACTAGCTTATCTACATCCGTGTGTATTCCATCCCCACCACCGGCTATCTCGGCATGACCTCGGGAGGTCGGGTGAGGAAGAGTCACTTGTAGATTCCCATGCTCGCATGTCACTTTTCCATCATACAAAATTGGTGAACCCAACGTGAAACCTTCTAGTTTCGGAGTCTTATTTCTACTTGTTCTTCCAATTAGTATACTTTTCATCTTTTCCACCGCATTAGCCTTCACATCAGCTTTACCAACAAAATTAGTGAAACTTACGTAAAAGGAACAATTGTTTCACTTTCACACTCTTCTTTTAATTTTATCCACCTTCGCTCTCTTTCCCATTATTCTACGGGTATTCATATACCCCCCGAATATGTCGGGATACGATGCATATGGCAGACCTCTCCTAGGTCTTGAAGCATACTACGATCAACTAAATAGACAACCATCACCCTCGCTCTCAGCATGGGGTGACAACTATTCAACTAACCGATTTTCAACACAAACTCCACCTCAAAGGACTAGATATAGTTCTTCTTTCCAAATAGAGGAGTTGGATCAGCTCACTCAAATGCAACAAACCAGAGCCTTCAAGCTCAAACAATATGACGCTCACTGGAGAATCTGGTTCATCTCCTCAGGTGTTGCTTAGACCACAAATTAGTAGACAATCAGATCCATATCTGTTGTTAGATGATGAATACTTAGCACGTTATGCTAGGAGTGAACAATGCTCTCAAAATATGTACCCATCTATAGGAGGTTTGCAAACACAACCCGAGGTCTCATTCCAAGAAAACACCCCCATCCCTCCACCTATAGGAAATGCCCTCGGTGAAACTTGGCAGGGCACCGATCAATTCATAGTTGGGTACCATATGCCTATACAACCTCAAGGTATACAACAAACACCACTAAGGAAAAATACCATGTCTTCACCAAACGAGGTCATCTCAGCCTTAGTTGAGAAAGTTAGAGGGTTGGAACTTGCTCAAGCAAGTCAAAATTCACAATTCATGCAGGCAGGAACTTCCAATCCTCCACATCATCCTAGCCAAGTAGACCTCCTCACAGGAACATGCACGTTGGGCATGCCTCCTCAGTATTCACAACAAATGCCAACTAGAACCACATTTTCTAACGCCGCTCCAGTGGAAAATATGATACCTCCCGGTTTAGTACAAAACAATCCATTCCTGAGCAATGCTCCTCCATACTTAAACATGTATTCCAAATCACCACAGGGAGATATGTTCTCTTCTCCTAGCATATTCACTCAACCACAGGGATTCCCTTATGCCCCTACAAATACATATGCTACGCCATATCAACAACCCATTCCACCTCCCCCTCAAAGAAACACCATCAATGGTCGAAACCTATGCAATAGGAACTTATTCAGAATATTTGAAAGAACCTTTGGACTTCACTATACGAAGCATCATGCTTCCAAGACCTCTCCCCGATCTACCCAAGTACAAAGGAGAGGGAGACCCAAATGCACATATTAAGGCCTACGCCACAACCATTCGAGAACTGCTCCCTTGGGATGGAGTTGTTGCTAAAATATTCCCCAAAACTTTAGAGGGTATCACCCTCGATTGGTATTACAAAATACCTGAAGCCTCAATACATTCATTTAAACAACTCATTTTAGAGTTCATCAAGGCGTTCGACATGAACAAATTGTTGAGAACAGAATCAGGGAATTCTTGCATATTAAACAAGAACACAATGAATCTGTTGCTCATTTCATCCAAAGATGGCATATAGTCCTCTATTCTTCAGAAGCACTCCAAACATGGATCAGATGGAACTATGTGATTTATTCCTTCATTCTCTCAGCAGAGAGATAAAGGAAGAAGTCCAGAAGTTCCCACTAAGAACTTATGATGAAGTACTCGAGAGCGCTCTCCGAATAGATCAAGCTGCAATAGATAGTGGTCAGCAAGACATATGGAACAAATGGGAGGTTAATCATCCCCAACCAAAACACTACGACTTATCCTACTACCACAAATGCCAATCAAGGACCTAAAATCCTTAACAAAAACCATGGAGTGACAACAGATGGAGTGACTGACCAAACTAAAAAGCAAACGTTGTAAATGTTCCACCACCAGTTAACAACCAACGAAACAACAATTTCACCCCAACAATCAATGGTGGATTTTAATCATCCCCAACAACAACAACAACAACAACAACAACAACAATGGAAGATCCAGACACAGGGTCCAAGTCAAAACTCAACTGGATATCAAAACCAAAGACAACAAACAAAACTTTAATCCTAATAGTCAACAGTTTAATCAGAATTTTGGACCACAACACGTGCCAAACCAACAACCTAGGAGTTATAATCCCAACTCATATTGTGGTTTCCACAAAATTTGAGGCCATGACACTAGGACTTGCCATGATTACAATAAGTTCATGCAACATTTTCCAGAAGAACAAAGACAACTCTTCATAGATATGTTCTTAACAGATTCTATGACACCGATGCCAAATACTTTCACAGGGGTAGTTTCCCTCAAAACGCACCTCTTAAGATCTTCAATGATCCACTTCCAAATCACAATAGCAATAATAAATTAAATCCAAATGGGATGAACAAAGGTGTAATGACAGGAAATAATGATCATGAAGCCTCAACTTCACTAAATCCACCTGTCGCACCACAATTAGGAAATCAGCCACGAACCAAGATAGTTGGTCTAGTGGAGTTAGATACTGAGCTGCACGTAGAAGCCATAACAAGAACACGAGAATATTCTTCTCAACCAAATCCAATCTATCCACTAGAACTAGATAACATTCAACAAACATTGGTAAAACCCGTGGGTGCTTATGATTTAATTAATGACTTAACAAAGACCTTCTCTCACATCTCCTTTTTGGACTTATTGAAAAATTCTCCTGCCCATAGGGCTGCTCTTTTAGAAGCACTAGGTCTGGGTCATTTAATTAACATCACTCCACCTCCCAAAACACAAGTAAACCATATAGACTTTGATATCCACCCTCCAGGGCAGCCAGATAGGGATACCGAGTTTATATTCGACATAAACAAAATGCCAACAGATGCTGAAATTACACGTAGAGGTGATCCGGCCTTGCATTTACAGGTGTGGGTTTACAATAATTACGTTAAACGTGCAATGGTGGATGATGGGGCAGCAGTTAACATTGTCCCCTTCTCTTTCCTTCAAAAGCTAGGATATGGAGAAACAAACTATTCCACAACAAGAAATACGCTAAGAGGTTATGATAGCCTTAAAGCTACTTCAATTGGGACTATAATATTACCAGTCACCTTAGGACCCAAGACAATCCTCACCGAGTTTTATATCATAGATCGGGAAACCAACTATAATATGATCCTCGGTCGACCATGGATACATCGCATGAAAGCAATCCCCTCTACGTTATTCCAGGAAATAAGATTCTTACACCTAGGAAAGATATTCGTAGCAAAAGGTGACCCAAAACCATTCGACATACACCTAGCAGACCTGAAGAAAAGACTAGGTGTTCACTCTGAGTTTGAACTCCCAACAAACCAACTTAACAAACCAATCGACTCAAAACGGAAGAAAAATTAATACCTACAACAGAACTAGAAATTACGAACCTAGTCAAGGGCATCCCAGCCCTCAAGGATGAAGCTAACATTGTAGAAACAATGTCATTAGGAACTACTACAAAAATTGTCGAGTTACTGGAACAAGATCTACCAATTTTCCTACCATTTGATTCCGCAGGTATGGGATGTACCCTAGGAGTTGGTTCTCTTCCAACAGAGGAACTTTGCATGGTAGAAGTAATCAAAAAGAAGAAACAGACATGAAGAATGTCCCAACATCCATCTTTCCTAGTAAGTATTGGACTCTCCATTTCGATGGAGCTAGATGTCGCTATGGAGCCGGGGTAGGTGTGATCTTTACTTCTCCTGAGGGAAAGATCCTACCTTTTGCTTTTAAGTTGAACTTTGAATGTACAAACAATGGCACTGAGTACGAAGCCCTCCTCCTTGGCCTCATCATAGCCAAAAGGATCGGTGTCAATAACATCAGAGTATTAGGAGACTCGCAGTTAGTTGCAAACCAAGTCTCTGAAGTATATGAGACTAAAGCTGAGCACTTACAACTCTATAAAACAATGGTATTAGATCTAAGCAAAAGATTTGACTTCATATCCATTGAGGCAATCCCACGAGAACAGAACCTTCTCGCAGATTCAATAGCAACCTCAGCTTCATGTTTTACCCCAAGTAATGAGTTGGAAGATACAAGTTTCAAGGTATCACTGCATCGAACCATTGGTGAAGAAAATGTCAACAAACCCTCTTCTAACACATACAACTGAGAATGAATCTCCTATCTTACATCATGTTGATAGTGATAAAGTCACTCTCGAATATCTAAACACCTATGTGGAGCTACACCTTGCTCACCCTATAGTTGATCTTTCCCTAATACCACATTCCTCTTCCTACTTTGGAAATCCCATGGTAGAGTCTCCTCCATAGAAGGATCTCGATATCTACGAGATAGAAAATGGAGAAAGCTTGGAACTACCTCAGCCCCACCTGAATTTGAAGAAGGTAACACTTCTTTGATAGAAGAAACCATTGACATAAACATTGGAATGGAGGAAGAACCAAGAATTTTGAAGTTAGGATCCTCGCTAACTCGAAGAAATAGAAACACACACCCAAATCCTCAAAGAACATCAAAAGGATTTTTGCATTTAATTATAAAGAAATGACAGGTATCGCACCACAAGTTATGGTACATAATCTTGTCACTAAACCAGATGCAAAGCCAATTAAACAAAAGTCAAGACCAATGAAGCCAAAAGTGGCTCTCATGGTAAAAGAGGAAGTAATAAAACTTCTCCAAGTAGGATTCATCAAACCAGTCGATTATTCACAATGGGTATCTAATATCATCCCCATTCTCAAAAAGAATGGGAAGATACATTTGCATAGATTTTTGGGATATTAACAAAGCTTGTCCCAAGGATGATTTCCCATTACCATCCATTGACGTCATCATTGATGCAACAACTGGATTTGAGCTTTTGTCTCTCATGGATGGGTTCTCGGATATAATCAAATCAAAATATCCAAACAAGACCAAGCCAAAACCATGTTTATAACTCCCTGGGGAACTTATTGTTATGTTGTCATGCCATTTGGTCTTAAGAATGCCAAGCTACATATCAATGGGGAAATGACGTACATATTCCATGATCTTATCCATAAAATTGTGGAATCATATGTGGATGACTTGTTGGCCAAGGCCAAGAAGTGCTGTGATCACCCGGAGGTGCTCCATATCATCCTCTCATGACTAATTGAGTATGGTGTCACATTAAACCAGAGAAGTGTGTTTTTGGTGTAACAGGAGGCAAACTTCTAGGATACATTATATCTTCATGAGGGATTGATGTTGATCCGCCAAAATATGGGTTGTTCTCGAAATGATCCCACCTTCAGATGAGTCTGGAATCAGGTCATTTCTTGGGAAACTGTGCAATCCGAAGGTTCATCCCAGATTTAAGCTTTTCCATTCATCCAATCAACAATCTACTCAAGAAAGATTATAGTATCGATTGGACTGAAGACTGCAATGAGGCTTTCAAAGTAGTTAAGCTTCTTGTTGTCACCACCCACGCTAATGCCTCCCAAGCTAGACCACCCTTTGATCCTATACTCACGAGCCACTCATGTCTCGTTGGCCTGCATGTTGGCTCAAGAAGATGATGATAAATGAGAACGCGTGATCTATTTCATTAGCCGAACATTACTCGATTATGAAACATGTTATACACAGGTAGAAAGAGAATGCCTTGCCATAGTCTTCACCACAAAAATGTTTAAGACATTACATGTTAAATCAAGAAACAAGGGTCATTGTGAAGATAGACCATTTACGGACATTCCTCACGCAAGGGTCCTTGTCTAAGAAGGTGGACGTTTCATAACCCTAATGGGAGAATTTGAGTTAACATTCGTAAACCAAAAATCCATCAAAGGACAAATCATTGCAGACTGGTTAGCTGACAATCCACTAGATGGAGGTGAACTGGTAGATCTAGACTTTCCCGATGAATGTGTATTCTTTGTCAAAACCAGACCCCCCATCTCTACATGTCCCTGGTATACTGATATCATCAATTTTATCATGGACCATACATACCCGAAAAGTGCCACGTCACAACAAAGAAGGTGGTTATGCATTATTGCCTAAATATGTTGTTTTAGACCAAGTGCTCTATCGTAGAGCCTTCGACGACATGCTTCTAAGATGTGTCGACATAGAAGAATCCAAGAGGATCCTTCATGAATCCCACAGTGGGATATGTGGGGCCACTTGGTGGTCATGCCACCACTCACAAAATACATCGGATGGGCTATTTTTGGCCCACTCTCGAACATGATGCAAGTGGAATTTGTACGCAAATGCCACAAATGTCAAGAATTCTCTCACGAGATTCACATGCCAACACAATCCCTACAACCAATAGTGACTGTGGCCCTTCTCCACTTGGGGTCTGGACTTGATAGGGAAATTCTCTCCCTCATCAACCGATGGCCATAATTTTATAATCACAACCACATGGAATATTTTACCAAATGGGTGGAGGCCATGCCTCTCACCACTGTACTAGGTTTGGTGATTGCCAAATTCATTTTGAACCAAATTATCTAGGTATGGTGTCCCACAAATCATTATCTCAGATAATGGCATGTCCTTTAAGAATGATGAAGTTCATGAGCTATGTAGCAAGTTCAAAATAAACCATCACACGCCTCTCTTTACTACCCTCAAGCCAATGGGCAAAGGCTAAAGTGACAAACAAAATGTTGAAAGCTATTCTCCTCAAAATGGTAAAAGAAAACAAATGAGATTGGCATTTAAAATTATATCCGGCCTTGTGGGCCCACCAAACCTCAATAAGAACACCAACAGGAGCAACTCCTTTCTCACTGGTATTGGGTAGAAGTAGTTCTCCCACTTGAGGTTGAAATACCCAGTCTCCGCATCTCACTACAAGGGATTCTAGATGAAGAAGCTTATAGAGAGGCACGCCTCTCCCAACTAGAAAGCCTAGATGAGGCCAGGTTAAATGCCGAACAGTGGCATAGAGCCTATGCTGACCGGATGTGCCAGCAGTATAACAAAAAGGTCTATGAGTGAGAAATATATGAAGGAGATCTAGTTTTAAGACTAGACAGCCGGATCGATAAGAAAACCGGTGAAGGAAGAAAGTTCCGCCCAAATGGTTGGGCCCATATCGAGTCATGAAGGACTATGGTAATGGTGTGTATCTCTTGTGCACACTGGAGGGTGAGGAATTCAATGAATCAGTCAATTCCTTGCATCTTAAATGGTTTTACGCATGAAGCATCAACACTATTTGTATAATTATATCTACATTACATATTCATTTAGATAGGTTCATTTTGTTCACTCGTTTCATAAAATTTGGTGATCAAGGGACTTATTCTTAAGCAATTCATTACAAACTTCTGATAGTATTGGTAGGAGCTTTCAAATCATACTTCTTCATTTTCATAACATCATCAACTATTTCAGAATCATTTCATCAATTAAAGCTAGATATGACAAAGTCTTAATGGTAGCCATACCAAGGCCTGCATGCTTGTTCTCACTTTTGGTTTCTTCCTAGGGTAGGTGTCTTGCCTATGGTCTATTCTAGAAGCTTCATGGTGTCACATCTATCCCGCGTATATATCTCTTTGGAAATAAGAACATACTGACATTTTTCTCAAGTAAGTAAGTCAAATATAGATCAAACAAAAAATTTTACTTTTACACATTTCCTTGCCCTACCAACCTTCGGTGATGAGCTTGCATCTCTTACTAGTGACGTAGGGTTGGGAAAGGATGGGAATGCCTTTACTCACCTATGCCTTGTCCATGGTGATAAGCCCATGCTTCCTACTAGTAGCATGGGGCAAGGTGTAGGGGGTCCGCTTGACAGTAAAATGTTAAAAGTCATAAGCAAATAGTTCAAACAAACTTTTGAAATCTTGAGTCAAAACAAATGAATCAGATGTCCAAAATTCCAAGAGAGTTCAAAACCCTGAAAACCAGATTTTGTCAACCAAGTGGCCATCTACGGATCTAAGTCTAGATAAACTGCAAAGCAAGTCACATTCTAAACTATGGAGTCACTTGAGTAAGATAGGTTTGTAGCATCCTAATTTGGTTCCACCAACTCTTTGTCTATCTCCCATCATTACCATTTCAACACACCTCATAGCTTGTGCCCTTTCTAGCTCTCGGTGGTGAGCCCTCGCATCTTACTAGTTGCGTGGAGTTAGGAGTGGGGCAAGTTCATCTGCTCATCATACCAGCTCATCATCACATTTTGTCAAAACAATATGAAGTACCAGAAAATTGCTTATAGAAACTAAAGTTCAAGATCACATAGTGTCCACATCATCATACATCAGCATCATGAAATACAAAAAGAAAACATTTGTGATATTTGTTCTCCATTGCATACATTCTGAAAAGCATATAAAAACAAAATTTTTACAAACATCTAATATACATGTGAAAATGAATCACAAAACTCTAGGTACAAAGAGATCTAGATCCAAAAAGAGATATATATATATATATATATAATCAGGTTTTATGTACAATGCCATCATGCACTAGGCATGGTCAAAATGCTCAATGAGCCCGAAAAATACAAAATGGTCATATAAACAATCTAGCAAGAGTCACTACAAAAAGAGCCAAGTGGCCTCTCAATCCCTATGGGATCCCTC
The DNA here is from genome assembly GCA_018340775.1 of Taxus wallichiana var. yunnanensis. Lineage (NCBI taxonomy): Eukaryota > Viridiplantae > Streptophyta > Pinopsida > Cupressales > Taxaceae > Taxus > Taxus wallichiana. The sequence goes on along the minus strand of CM031244.1, from coordinate 748,264,467 downwards.
AGAAGGTGCACGATCACGTCTAGGACTCGCTACGCCGGCGTGCTCTAAGTGCACTGAGGGCTCGTGATCCCGAACAGTAGCTGTAGCCTCGCTATGAGAGTGGCTCCTCCTCATCAAGCGCTCTGCAGCCCTATACCCAGCTACCTCAGCATGGAGGGAAGTCACCATCTTGGCCACATGCCAGATGGGGGAAAAAACATCGTATGCCTACCAGCTACTGAAGGCTCCCCTGCATCCACGGATAGCTCGGCACGAGTCTTCTCCATGGGGAGCATCAGGGTATCAGTACATACCCCTAATGAATCAAGTCTCGCCACTCATCAGTAGTCTCTACAAGCAAAGGAGAAAAAAAATTAGAAAATGATCAAAAGGTAAAACCAAGGATGAACAAAAAGAGAGGTAGCAACTAAGGCAATTCTAGCTAAAATAAATATCAAAAGAAGAGTGACAACTCACTCGGATCTCGGGCCTCCAAGAAGGATCTCTGGGATCCACACCTACCACATGGATGCCACCGCTGACTGATGTCCTCCTCCCATGTCTGGGACAACATGGCATCCTACCATGGACTCATCCTCTCCACCTAAGTCCTGAGAAAGTAACTCCTCTGAGACTAGAGTCACCCTCTCCGTGCTCTGCTCCGCCTCTCAGCCTATAAAATCTCCTGAGTGTCATGCCACTCGGGATCGCTATCCTCTCCCCCACCCGACTCGCTGACCTCCATGTCCTCGGTCTCCTCCTCCATCTCTCCCCCTGTGAACTCCTCAGACTCAGAGTCTATATCAATGGGGTCATCACTGCTATGGGCAGGACCGGTGGCAATCCAAAGTAAAGGTGCCTGAGGAGCACCGACTCTCGCTCGGGCACGTACCACCCTCCTGGCTGCAATAGGGATGCCAGAGTAACAATGTCCAACCCCGGCCTCTAGGACCTCCCCTAGCCTCTCCCGAGAATCTGATCTCGAACACTGGCACCACGGGGGAAGCATGTCAATATAAGCAAGGCCGAACTGCTGAGGCACTCGATCAAAGGGGTGTGTCTCTACCTTCCCATCCTATCCACAAGCTGACCCTGTAGTAGAGCAGGAAATCAAAGTGAAGGTCTCCTCACCCCACAACCCCGCCATGGCCTGATAAGGTGTGGCCTCCATATCCTCAGTAGTCAGGGAAGCAACTGGCTGGTGGGGTGCTCTAAGCACCATCATCTCTGTCCATCTAGCTGCCCTCATGGCTCCGGGATCCGCCACCTCTATGCCTCTCCCATAAGGGATGATGTGCTCATAGACCCAACTCATAACTAAGGTCGGATGGCTCAATGACTGTCCCTGTAATCGAACCACCCTGTATAAGTCGTGATAGGTGGTCCCAAGTATATCGGCTCCCCAGGCATAAATCCGACCATGTGCCTCAATCTGTGCGATGATGGGGGCCCAACAGTAGAGTAAAGTATCCCCTCCCTTGTCTCCGATCAATCTCAAAGCAAGGATGCCCATAATGGCCTGACGGATCAGAGGGATGGGCAAGCCAGGAATAGAATGGACCTTCACCCCCTTCTTCGAACCAGTGGAGACAACTGCATCTCCCATATAGGTGGCCCACTGAGTCACCTGAGCTCTGGATACTGTCTGTATCAAATGAAAGTCTCCTCCCAATAATCGGGACTCCCAAAATGTGGTAGACATCCTCTAGGGTGATAGTCCACTCACCCCTAACACCTGGAAATCGGAAGTGTTCCGATCTGCATCCCAGTAAGAGAATAAGTCACATAGTATGTGACTAGCAGGTGTAACGTGGGGAACCCGTGTGATCCTCAATATACCTGCCCTCTGAAGAGTATCCTGCTCATCCTGAGAGAGTGCATCTAGCACTGCTGGAAGCCAATCACTCTCTCTCTCTCGGCTCCATCTGATGTACTCTTCCTTCTTCTGCAAAACACACAAAAACACGCAAAAAGGAGCAAGTTAGTATCAAGATTGCAAAAAAAAATCATTAAAGCAAATAAGAATACTAAAAATGCAAAAATAAACTCAAATCAATGTTGTTTTAACATTCTGAAGAGAACCGCCGCCCTGAGCAGGGCGGTGGTTCCACAACACCGCCACCTTAAAAGGTGGGTGGTCCCAGTAACCCCGCCCCGCTAAGGGGGTGGTCCTGTCCCACATTTCAAAATGGGTCGCGTGCCCTAAAATGCTTAAAAATACAAAAATTTGACCATTTTAGCTAAAACAAAAGCCTACCCATTAGCCCCCCTAAGAGACACATTTAAAACTGACATTTCTAAAAATGACCCCCAAGACAAAGATTTTGACATTTTAACATTTTTAGTGCAAAAACGTTAAAACAAGAAGAACTAACCTGAGATCTCGCAGGTCGATGTTCCACTCATGGAGGCATGATCGCTATCTCACTATGAACGTTTCAACTATACTCTCATCGAAACCATCACCGTGGGTCCCAGAGCTCAAAAACTATCAAATCGACACACGCAAATGAATAGGAAAATGGTCCCATTATATATATATATATATATATATATATATATATATAGTGTTTTGACTCATTTTGAATGCCCCTTTCACAGGTTTAGAGTGCCAACAATGGAGGTAAGTTCTCATCCCCGCGCAAATGGTAAGTCCTCATTTCATACTAATTTAGTATTTATTTTTCGATTTGTTTTATCTATCTGCACTTGAGTCTTCTTTCCATTTTGTAGGTAGCGGGAACTTGGATGGTGACATTTCGACACACGGCATGTCAGGTATAATTTCTAACTTCCCATTTTGGGACCGCCATAACTGGACCCACCATTTTATGCCTCTTCATGGTTAAAATGCTTCTCCGAGGGGGCAATATGTACGTACCCAAAATTATAGGGTACTGTACCACCAGAACGATGTTACACATGCCCCAATGATGATACAGGTCACCTCGCAAGGTGTTCAGATCCTAGAGAAGCTCACGAAGTATATGTTAGCATCCCAAATGCTTTATCCATGTTCCTTGTGCTTTGTTTTATTCCTCTGCCTTTCTTTTCTTAGTTTTGACCTTTAGTGATGAAACCACTGCCACACCGGGTGGCGGTCCTCAGAATCGCCCGATCAATGGCGTGGCGGTCCTATAACCGCCACCCTGCTCAGGGTGGCGGTCCTTCACGTGCATTTTCCAACATGTTCTTTTGATCACGACTTGTGTAATTTTCAACTTTTACCAGCTTTTCTCCACCGCCTTGGCTCGTATTAATGTTTTGTGTCCCCTGGAATAGTGTTTCTCCATTGTTTAATGGTAAAAGAGTTCCATTCCAAGTTACCCTTTGGTGAATGGGAATTCTATAAATAGCTGGTTTGTTTTCAAACAAATGGCCCCTCAACTTCTCATTTTTCATTGTTTAAGTCTGTCAATTTCTTGTTTAGAAGCTCATTTTGTTTTCATGTTTGCATCCATGCTAGTTTTCCTTGTTGTTGGAAGCCATTCGATCTTCTTGCTTCAGTCTTGTTCATTGTTGTCCATACAAATTAGTCTAGAGCAGAGTAGTGTCAGTTTTAGATTGAATTCATTAGAGTTGCAGGTTGTGTTCTTCACAGAAGGTAGATTCTAGAATCTCTGTACCCTTGTGTTGTATTCCCGTAATAAATCCCGCTAGGAATTACATACGCCAAGCTCTGTCACTTGCGCTATCCCTCTCCTACTCGCATTATATTCGGTCTATATCCAAAGCTGCCATTGTTCAAATACCTTCTTCTGTTGATGCTAGCATATACATGCTCTTTTGGATTCATGTGAACACAAAAGAATGAGGAGATCATTCTGAGGGGACAAAGTCATACACTACTGGATTCACCACTATTATGCAAATTCCTAGGTTTTATCTGTCAAAGTTCTAGTTAAAATATATCAAATAGAGTAGTGAAATATTTCATTTTAGTTAAATTTCATTCTCGATATTGCCAGGGAAGCTATGGGGATTGATAGTTTCTGAGAAACTATGATTCATTCCTCACTTCTGAGGTAGGATCGAGAATCTTTCAATTAAGTTAATCAGCTATCTAGTTATTTAGGATAAAACTCACAACTACACAGGAAAGTAGCTACACCGGGCTACCTTGTTTGTTTTAATTTTGTTATTAGATTAGTTGTCATTTTCTAAATATATTAGATTAGTTTCTCTTTCAATTCCATTCAAAATCTTATCAAAAATAAAAATATATAAAATATAGATATATATATATATATGTTGTAGATATATCTCGCATAGTTAGTTTATTTCATTTCAGTTAGGCTTATATTGATCTTGTATGACAATCACGGGACCTAGGAGCCCAGGGAATATGTTTTTGAGCCAATCATGCCTCAACCAAATATTGTTGCAGCAATAACTGACATAGACCAAAATCTCATAATTCAGGTCTTCCGAACAACATAGACCTACAAGAAATCAGCTCACAGTTAAGGGGATTAAACATAGAAGATGACAAAGCACACACATTTCTGGTCAAATCAAACAAATTATAGATTGCTTGATAGACATCCGTATGACTGTAGAAGGACCTGAAAGAGAACAAACATTCGGTTGTGATCCACTAGTCCCACAGCCAGACGCAAGAGACCTCCTCGTTGATATAGACACTAGCTTACGTATCCAAGTTTCCAGAACACCTGTTAGGTACTCCGAGAAAATCGTGCAACTTCTAGTTCTAAACGTAGAGGCCGAAAAGGCATACGACTACTGGATACTCAGGGAATTAGGAATTGATTCTTCACATGACCATAGGAGGTCCACAACAACCATGAACTTATGGTTGTGATCCAAAGGTCCCACAACCCAACGGGCCTACAAATCAATCCAACGTTGATGCTAGTTTGTGAACATTAGTGTTTAGATCCTCTCCACTCCCACCAGACATTATCACACAACTATCATTATTAAACGTAGCAGCTAATCAAGCTAAATATTTCTGGACTAGACCAGAGAATCGTCCATAAAACACCAAAAGATCCACTACATATTTAGCCATTCCATTTTCATGACCTTGTCAAGGGAGACATATACGAAGCACCCATAGGTTATCTTCCACGTATTCCACAACCCATAGATCGGATCACGACAGAGCTCGATATTGATTGGAGCCTTCGAGCAGCTATCCTCGCGAATGATCTATCACACCGGTTCAGGTTAGGAGGGCCTTCTTTGCCTTAGATTCGCAGATCCCGCTATTGCATGTTGAAGACATAAGATTACCTAACTAGCTTATCTGCATCCCTATGAGCATCACGGATCTACTCGTATCATATTCCTTATGGATAGGTTCTCCCATCTCGGTGAAAACTTCGTAATCATTACATCCATCACCCTCTCATTCGCCTATTGGAACCATACAAAGGATCCGGGTTATCTCTTTTACATTCATTGTCCCCTCCTAAGTGGTCTACTTAACTATTCCTAGCTCTTCCCCATGTCAAAGTCAAAATTCATGGATGCTCTTCTGAAAAATCAAAGTTATTAAAAACATACTTCTCCTCGAAGGACAATTGTTTATGCAAAAAGAGAGAGAGATAGAGAAGCATGCAAATCAAAGTCAAAACCAAAATAAAAAATAGTGATCCCTCAAAGGACGAATCTCATATATATTTCTTACCATCTATATTATGTATAAATTAGACCATAACCTCAAAGGATGGCTACTCCTCATGGCATTTGAAGGCTTCCATATTGATCACCTTCCATTTTATTAGCATCCTAAGAAAGCTTCCCACATTGATCAACTTTCTTCTAGCATTGTTCTTTCCCCTTTCCTAGAGCTGGGGCATAGATTTAGGGAACACCACTTATGGAGAACCCTCTTCCCATGTACAAGTTACATCTCAAACCATTTTTTCATGTCGACACTAGGTTTATGATTCCATTTCATCCATGCTTCTTTATGATCTTTGATATAACTAACTATCATTGGTTATTTTCTAGCATTTGTTTTGGTCACATGTGCCTTGCATCACCTGGATCCCCTTTTGTTTACCTGTAATGTGATTGGAGACATATTTTCCTCACGTGTTTGTTGCTATGATGTAGTGTCGCTTGTACGTATAGGTCACTATCATTAAGTTGCGTCTTATCTTACACCTTATCCGATCTTATCCAATCTCTCTCATCTTAAGTCCACCTTTATAGCCATCTATATTCTCCCTTTCGTGAATTCTATTTCAATATTTTGATCTTATCCCTTTTTCGATCTTGAAATCCTATCCAATCCATGCACAAATTCCACCTTCATAGCCATACTTATCTTTCCCTTGGGGTACATTACTTCACCACCACTTTTGTAATCGCCCTTTGAACCATTTCTCATGTCCTATCTTTGGGCACCATTATATTTTCATCCTCGTCCCTTACGGATGCATAATTTTTCACTTGATTCCTTGTGTACGAAGGATTTCACATAATTTTCACATTTAGTTTCACATACTTTGATGACTTTACTATGACCCATTGGTCATCCCGGCTTGCATCCATTTCGCAGTGGTTTTTTCCCACTCGGTGGCACGTAGAACATTATCATTGTCTCCGTTGAGACCGTAATTGTCCCTCTACCCATGTGATATTGGATTCATCGCCATAGTTTTTATTGTTATTGTGATCCTTTTTGCTTGGGGAATCTTTCCTTGGTTATCATTTTACCCATTTTCTTCACCCACCCGCCCTTCATCATCTACTTTTTTCAAATGCATCATTGATTTCCCATGGCATCATTAATCCCCTGTTTTTGAGGGAGCTGGCGTCATCAATCCTTATTTATCCCTCATCTTAATCTCTCATCGTTTTTGTCTCATGGATTGCTAGCATAAACCACTCAACAAAAAGGGGCAAATGTAGACACCTGAATTCGATATCTTTATCCTTGTCTACCCACGTGTGCATATTTTTTATGGTCCTATCTAGGTCCCCTTTAATTAAATCCATCTCCTTCAATATTTAATGAAATTTCCTCATATTAATATTTATCCATCTCTTATTAATATTTATTAATTAACATTAATTAATTAATCCCCATTAATTAATTAATCAACTAATATCCACATCTACTATGCCCTAATGGACTTGTTATTTAGGACGCTTTTATCCTAAATATAAATCCCTATGCTTTTTCTACCCATCTTGATCTTCTAACTACCCATGATTCATCCCCAAGCAACCTAATCTCGCACATAAGCTTTAAAGCATCTTTTTCCCTCCTTAAAAACATGAAATCGACTCAAAGCATAAAAATCCACCCCATTCGGGGAAATTTTCCCGTGGTTGGCGGCGACCTAGCCTAGTTTTCATCGACCCTATAAAACTAAGTTAAATCTTTCAATAATCAATCAAAAATCATCATATGAATGCAAATTTTGGAGCTTTCTTGTGACTTGTGAATTGACTTTTGTACTCGAGCATTCCTACAACGATTATAGACCTCATGGACATCCTTAGACGCGTTCTTAAATCACTCATGATCATCCTTCATGAGCTTATTTCTTAGTATGAGGCATAACATCATTTTTATCGTGTACAAGATGACATGTTGAGCTTGAAATCTCATGGTTGTTTTTAGAGACTAAACAATGTTAGAAGTGGAATGTAATGAATAGTGGGTGGGACCACAAAGATAGTTAGATTGTGCATTACTTCACTATTAAGTTTTTAATTGTAAAGGAAAATTTGTAACTTGCCCTCATTTAGGAACATACCCTTGTGATGTCGATCTAATAATTTCAAGGGTCATGGATATTGCTTACAACATATTAAATATTTCTTATGAGGTGAAGTGGACGTGATTTGATCCACACAAGAATAAGTGAATAAGAAAACATAGTTTCCCATTTAAGAATCAAACCTAAAAGGTGAATATGATAGGATATTTGAAATTAACTATTGGGTGATATATTTTTATTGGTAGTCAAATAAATGAACCAAATCTAATAGAACCCTTTATAAGATAAATGTTAAATGAAAGTGAGGAAATGTATTCTTGGAATGCCTTGAGTGGCACAAACGACTTCATAAGACATGGACATTTGATTTCTCTAATTTTATCTTGTGGTAAGGTGTAGAAACCTCAAGCACTAACAAATGCAAAATATCGAGTGACCTCTCTTGATGTTATTGGACAAAGGGGATATGATGTATGATTATCAATGATTGTAAATATGGCTTTAGAAGGTTGTTGAACGCATAAAATTTTATAGCTTTTGCATTTAAACCTCTATTTTCCCTCTTAGATAAATGTGTCCCTTAGTATGTAGTAGTGGATTACCATGTTTTCTCATATGGGGTAGTTTATCCACCATCCCTAAATTCTTTTGAAGTTTGGAGATTGTAAAGCCTCTCTTAAGGTTTTGGTGAAGGAAACACTAATGCTTATTCACACAATAATTTAAATTGTTCCTTGGAAGGCATTTGAGAAGCATATAGTTGTTGGGTTGTCTTGTTATATGTGTTTAATTCTTGATGGTCTAAGAGCAATGAAATAAGTAGATAGGTGCAATGTCACAACTCCTTATAGTCATGAATCCCTAAGTGTAAATTATGTATCATTTGAATTTTTAATTGTTCAAAAAACATCAATAGTGAGACCAAAGTACATCATAAGTGTAAAGCATACAAGAGTTAAGAAGCTTTTGGGTTAGGAATAATGTCATACTTCAAGTCCTTATAACTCAACTAGACACTTTCATGTTGTTAAAAATAAATATGAATTTCCCTTGGTGAGATCAAACTTTTGAGTAAACAATATATATATATATATATATACTCTAGATAAAATTTCTTGATGTGGAAATGTTGAATGGATTCAAACAAGTTATTGAACTATATCAATCGTAATGTAAAGAATAGGGTACTATGATGTAATGCCCACATTTTCAACGCTAAAATACCAAAGTAAAATTATCAAAATAATTTTTTTAAATTTAATTGTACACCACACAACACTACATGGGATACAAATAAAGAAACTCAAAATCACATATGAAACTTACATAAACATGAACCCACTCATAGAATAGGATAACATAGCGTACACACTAATGAATTACTCAAACGACGTAAATGAGGAAAATGACCTAATTATAGAAAGAAACACGGGATAAGCATACTCCACGACATCGCCGATAATTACTCATCCAATTTACCTTCGCATCATACTCCTCCTCAAGGTGCCAACAACAGCTTATTATTTAGGATTGAGGAAATTGATCAACCAAACTATAGCCCTTGGCCGGGGCTCTCTAACTCCAATAATATGATGTTCACAGGAGAATAGGGTCTTATTTGCACATTTTGTCCAGGACCTCAAATCAGCATCTGAAGTTTGATCCCACTTTTTCCTATTTTTCACCAAATGATGATTTCTAGCATGCCTCGCTTAAAACGATGGGCGTCTTAGTGCCATAAACCATCCCTTGGATAGGATGCAAGGGTATACTAATGTTATTGTTCAGAAAAATGCTTCTATGTGTGGCCTCCCAAAGATCAATTCATACTAGGACATCACGTGTCATTGCCCCTAACAAGACTCGAATGTGCCTAATTCAAATTCAACACCTTTGATAAGCGATGTGATTTCAATGTTGGTGGATAGAGTTAGGGAACTAGATATTTTCCAATCTTCTCATTTTACCTAGTTTGCGGGGGCAAGGCAAATTCCACCACCACGTTCAAAATTATAGTCATGTGCCTTCTGCACCTTCACCTCCTCTAGTTTACATTGGTGTTCCTAGCCCGGGACCTCCTCACCGGATCGGAAAGTAAGGTATGCCCCTCACGCTCATACGGATATCCTCTAAAGTTTCCAACCGGAAGTGCATTCTCAAATGCCTTCCCAACGGCAATATGATGTTCACTTGGTTTTGCACCTACTACTCCGTATCAAAACAATGTTCCCCATACATTCACATGTATTCTAAATCACCACAAGGGGACATGTTTTCTTTTCCTGGTTCGTATGCTCAAACTCGGGGATACCTTATGCCCTTATAAATGCTTATGTTGCGTTGTATCAATCTCCCACCCACAGTTCACTTCCCCATCAAGGATTATTTATGGTCAAATCTTATACGGTGGGCACATATTCCGAATATCTCAAGGAGCCCCTTGACTTTACCATATAAAGTGTAATGCTTCTACGACCATTACTTGACCTTCTAAAGTTTAAAGGAGGGGGATCCAAATGCACACATCAAAGTGCATGCTCAACAACGGGTTTTCTATGTGCATAGAAAAACACTCTAATGGTGAGACCTAACTTCTCTAGATGATTCTCGTGATCCGGAGGATTTTCAATGTACATATCTTCCTAAATATCCCTAAACCATTTCAAGCTCAGAGCGTCTCAGAGCTTTCCATCAACAAGTGGAACTCAGAAAACAAAGCTCATACACAAAAGATATCAGAAGTCAAAGTTCAAAATTGAAATTGGTCAACCCCTGGTCAACAAACCCAATCCGGACATGACACGTGGCAAAATGGTAAACGGTGAAAAAATATTATTTTTGTTGTTTTGGCCTCTGGTCTTCCAAATAGTTAAAAATGTGGTGGGCCCCACTCTTTTCCAAAGTGGGGCCCTCACCAAGTTCGGCACACTCTTTTGTAGGAGGTGCCTTTACCGCCTTTGTATTCACATTACTATTATCATATTTTCAATATTATAAGCCACTTATCTCTAACTTACCGAATGTGGGCTTATCGATTGTTGAGATTTAATATTTTTCATCAGTAGGTTATTTATATTTCATTTTGTAGAGATCGCGTGAGTTATTTCTATCTCAAGTGGGATGATCAACTCCCCACTCGAGTTGATCACATTCTATCCAAATGTTCAAGGTCGAATTTCCTTATATTTTGGTCGAATCCTATCTTATCACCTCGGCATGTGTGGTAAACTTGACATTATCTCCTAACAACTTGGTGGGTTATTAATTGGTGAGCTTTCATATATATCTCGGGTAAGTCTCGTATATAGCTCAGCCCATACGTGGGTGATTACATACAATGCACACGACTCCGACCCAAAATTTGGGCAAAACAAACATCCATAGTGACTAGCTTGACAACGATATGGTCAAAAAGATAATTTTGCAGCTCAGCCCTTATCAATGGGTGATTCAAACTGCAACATGGGGAAAAAGCATTTCTCACCCGGCTATAGCCATGTATTATTTGGGATGGATTTCCCAATATAAACACCACGCCTACCTTCCCACGATAAATGTGGGATTTACCCACTATGGCAAAGCAAAGCGGGCAACGCAAAAGGAGTAGGAGGTGGGATCTGAACCCCTCGACCTCTCGCCAAACCAACGTGACCAACCAACTCGCCAAACAGGCTCGACTTGAGTAAACAATGAGCTCTCGCTCTATTTAAAGAGCTATGTCCGTAGACTGTGTATAAGCGAGAACATGGGTAGTTTGTGTTCAAGTGGAGTTTTGAGGAACTTAGAGGAACTTTCAAGACTTGGTGTAAAAAGAAAAGTTGCTCAAAATTATGAGAAGAAGATAATAGTGTTCTTCTTTTCCCATGAATTGTTTATATATTTTCTGTTATATTTTTTAAAGGTCGCATTTGCATAGGAAAAGCACCTGTAGGAGCCACAGATTGATCTTGGAGCAATTTCTGGTATTGTTCAAAGTTCCTTGGGTTATAGATAAACCCATTTGCGGGTATAAAGCTATGTTATTCTTTATGAAGGGTTAATTGTACTTCATTGGATGTTGAATAGATCGATTCTCTTTTCGAGAATCTAGAGACGTAGCCTTCAGGTGAACTCCATTAACAATCTAGATTTTGTGGTGTTCATTTGTAGTTTTTGGAAGATTTTGATCAGATAAAACATTTAAATTAATTTATTTGATTAATTGATAAAGCAATCACATAACTAGTTAAATTGGATTGAAGGAAAAATTTAGTATCCATAACCCACAACAGACAACTGAATGCACATTTCAATTTTGGGATTTAATATCAGATTGAGTGCATGATAATTTTAACTTGTGATTTCTTAATGGATTTGTAATAGATTCAGTTAAATAACTTAAGTTGGAATTTGAAGGATAATAGATCATTAAGAAAGAGTTTGAAATTTGGGATTTCAAGACACCCAAAATTGTTTTAAAAATTTCTTGATCAATTTTAAATCTGTCAAAGTTAAGGATCCGAAAATTTCTAAGTATAATTAAAAGCTAAGTACCATTTTCAGATCATTATGAGAGCTCTGTAAGGAGTTAGGAGTAAATCAAATAGTCATTATAAATCTATGAGAATTATCTACAAGGTGGAAACATCAATTTTCCTAAGACTTAAAGGTTTAATGAAGAATTTCAAAACAATGCAGTTGCCCCTCTAACCAAACAAAAATGGGCATAACTTTTTAATTTCAAGATGATTCAAATCTTGAAAGTTGTTCCATTAATCTTATAATGTTTTTTAAGTTATTATAATATAATAGTTGACCCCAAAACATTATTCTAAGCCTTCGTGGTGAAATATGCAAGTTTTATGGCTATTTCTAGACATCTTAAGCAAATTTGGGTTTCCATTCTTGGCCAAGGCACAATTTTCACTTCCTTGTGTCCCAATTTTCCCCTTGGGGATAAAGGGACACAAAATTGTTCACATTTCCTCCTCCCCAAGGAACACTTTTGTGCCTTGTGTGTCCCATTTTTCTCGTTTCTCCCATTTTCCCCCATAGTGAAAAGGGGACATGAGGGACACAAAAGTGTGCCCTCACTCCCTCACCATGGGCACAATTTTGTGTCCTAATTGTCCCAAATTTCCCTCTTCCCCCTGTGGGGATAAGGGGACAATAAAATTCACCCCCCATGTAAATTTGAATCTCCAGAGACCTCCATGTGACCTCACCCGCTCTTGCAAGTGCTTTTCCCATCCCCTCATTTCATCCACCTCTCCTCCTATGCTGCCACTTGTCATGATCCTACTCTAAAGTGCACTTCTATGCCCCTATTGTCCATGTTTTCCCAATTTTCTCAATTCGCACCATATTTTAACCACATTTAAACCTAGCTTCAACTCCATGGGTTTAAAACATGGTTAGCTAGGTGATTTAAATGTTATTTAAAACACTTTTACAACTCATTTTTCTACACAAGTCACAATTTCTTCCTAGGCTACTACTTAAACACTCTCAAATACTCCAATTTTACCAAAGTTGCTTCTAAAATTTTCTCAAACACCCATATCCACTTTGAAAATGATATTTTCTCATATCTTTCAAACTAGGAATCTAATCACTATGAAACTTTTCCAAATTCTTCCTCTCCAAAACACCTTTGGGAAGATCAGAGCTTTGCAAATCCATTGATGCACTAGCTTTTGATACATAAACCTGGAATCATAAACCCTAACACATATTTTTTATATTTCCAAGAGATTCAAAGTAGACAAAAAGGGTGAAATTTGGAGTTAGAAAATCTCGATGCAAAATAGAACATTTTGACAATTTTGATTTTACTCGCAATCGATACTAATAAGTCCAATTTGTAAAAATAGTAGGTACTCTAAATAATAGTTGCTAAAAATAGTAAGTTTTCCAAATTGATAAATTCTCAAAGATTTGAAATATCCTTAAAAAGTAAGAAACATAAAAAAGGTAATTCTAGAAACTTTCTAAAAATAGCAAGATTTGAGAAAATAAGCTTCCAAAAATAGAAAGTGTCTATAATTGGTAAATCTTCATCAATTGTGATAATACAAATGATCCAGAGACATGAAGTTTCTTAAGAATAGTGAAAACTTGATAAAAAATAGCAGTTTCTTGGATAGGACTTACTAAAAAAAGTAAGTCATGGAATTGAGTCAAGAAATTTGTGGCAACTCTCGTTTTGCTTATCTTTTAACTTTTTCCATCATCCCAATGTTGGGAAGTTGTTTCTTATCCCAAACAAGAAAGGAACCTCTCGTAGGCTCTCAAAGAATCAATTTTGAAGTGATCTCGTAAAGCACAAGTTGATGTAAGGAGCCGAAATGACAAGAAAATACCACCATGAGTGATGCTAAAGAATCATCTCGGACTCCCAAACAATGTGTAGACACCTAAATTCTGTTTTTCTAATCTTATTAGCAAAATGCACGCAAATCACTCTATTCTTCCCAATTCTGTTATAATTAGTGCTCTTTGCTAATTAACTAACGTTTCTTACCAATTTAGCCAATTAACACCACGTTGTTGATTGTGTAACCCCTTTCGCATTCAGGATGCCACTTTACGGTGAATCGTAAGCCAAAATCCTCTTCAAAACAGACAATTAGCGATTATAGGCTAATTAAGCCTATTTTGCCCTTGATTTGGTCAATATACCCTAATATTGACTCAAACCCCTCTTCCAACCACTCAAAATCACCCCATTCACCTCTACAACGCCTCGCAAGCTTATCCTCGCCTCCTAGTTGACCCTAAGTAGTTGATTAAGGCTCCCACCTCTTAATCACTTGGTAATTCACTAATTGTGATTAGCAAGGCCTAATCATGATTAGCAATTCTAATCTAATTTGGGGATTTTAGTCCCACATGCACCAAAATACAAGTTTCTCCCAAAAGGAAAACTATAAAAAGAGTGCACCTCATTCCTTTATACTTTACACCATGCTTTGATTTGCATCTCATATAATAAATATGATATATAGCCAAGTTCAATCCTTGCTTAAAGCCTTCAATGGGGTTAGTAGATGGATATCCAAAATGACCAAGTAGTCATTTGGAGAGGCCATTTCACCTTGTTTGGAGTAGCAACCATAACCATTTGATTGCCCTCTTAGGTCTATTTAGGCCCATGTTAGGTAATTCAAGCATATTAGTAGGCATGTTTAGTTAGATTTTGTATTGTTTTCATACTAGTTAAGCATTCTTTTAAGCTTCTATCTTAATGTTACATTCCTAGACTTAGAACCTTGGCTAGATGGATGGAAATGGTGTTAGCTTTCCTTGTTTAGTCATGCAATTTGCTTTGTAAAGTTTAGGGTGCTTTCATTTGGCATGCCCGGTGGGACAATACCCCATTGCATTCATTTTTAAGCTTTTTAACTTAGTTTCAAAGTTTTAGATTAGTTTCAAGTTTCCTAGATTAATTTCAAGTTTTTGTAGTTTACTTTCAAGCTTTCTAGTGTACTTTTAAGCTTTTAGATTAGTTTCTCAAGCTTTTAGATTAATTTCAAAGTTTTAGATCAATTTCCATTTTAAAAATTTGTTTTTAAATAGATTAGTGATGTAGAAGTTGCGTTTTCTTGCTTTTGCGGGATATATGAGGCGAAGCCCTATCAAAATTGCTAAGAAATCCCAAAGATTGGACCTTTTTTCAAAAAATTTGCTTCAAAACTCATATTTTTGACCATCTATAGGAAAAAGGCGCATGTGCATGACTCGAGTGCATGTGCCTCACTTGGAAGCGCATGTGCATCATTGACTGTGTGAAAGATGACAGAGGGGCACTGTGCACTAATAACTTATTATTCTCAAAATTCTAGAACTTCAATTTTATGATTCCTATCAGTTTTTAAGGGTTTTTAGATGTTATTTTTGTCAAATTATTGATTTTAGAGCAATATTCCTAACAAAATTATCCTAGGGTTTGATAAGGGATTGTTGAGTAAATTGGGTTAGGGTTTGAGGAGTGATTGTGTTTTCATACTTTGATTGAGTTTGGAATAGAGTTGTGTATGCTCTTCTCTTACACCTAGTGTGATCTTGAGAACCAAAAGCACCTCTAAACCATTCTTTTTTTTCTTCTTAGGAGTAAGTAGGAACAATTATCATTCATTTTGTGCTTAAGAGAATAAACCTTCATTTTTGCATGTACTTAATCTTTTAGTTTAAGAGCTTTTTCACTTAATAAATAAATCAAGGCTAAAATTTGTGTATGCTCTTCCCTTGCACCTAAGGTGATCTTGGGAATCAAAAGCAATTTTAGTCTTTCATTAAGAAGCACTTGGATTAATTGGGAATAAACCTTGTTTTTTTGCAAAGTTTGATGGTAGTTAGTTGATTTACAAGCATTTTTCATTGTTATTTTCCTATGATATTGTGAATCTTTTTGGAACTACTAACCATTTGTGTGAAGGACCTAAACAATTTTTCTAACTACATGTGTGATTGTAGGTTGCCAAAAGGAGTGTGAAAAAACCACATTAAGTCTAAAAGATAAAAAAATACACCACAATTGTAGTGCCCACTTCCCTTTGACACCTTTTGATGCTTATTTTGATACTATTGTTTACATTATGGACATTATTATGTTTTGATTTAGTATGATGTTAGACATTTGATCATGGATTATTGTTGATCTTGATTTGGTTATGATGCATGATGATTATTAGAGACACTTCATATGTGGATGATGATATACTATTTGACATGGATGTTGTTCGGACATGTGATTTTGGATATTATGAGTAGATCTAGAAAATGGATATTATATGATGATGATATAGTTGTTGATATAAATTGTATGTGATAATGTTAAATTGCCTTGATGTTGTTGTGATTCACATATTTAGATGATTTTGTGATTATATTTATATTCATTTTGGATGTTCTGATATGGCCACGAGGCCGAAGGAGGTATTTGTGTTTTGCAAGTTAAATATCACAACAAACATTGGGGATTGGAGACCAACCACAATGGAATTCTAGGTGAATTCGACAAGGTCACCATGGCAACTTGTTTTATTGTGTTGTGTTTGTTGTTGTTAGGGATTCCCATGGGGGGATCACCTTTATATGTGACCATGGGTTTTGTGTAATTATTAATGTGGTTAATTTTTATTATTGTTGTATGTATTTTATTAGTAATGTGTCCCTTTCTTTTATTTAATTAAAATTGTGGTGGATTAATGTGAGAAATCATATGGTTAAAATTTAAATAAATCAAATTGGGATATAGGAAATTAATAATGGGAGTTGTTGGCTTTTGTATTAATTATGTAAGGATGTGTAAGTTTGTGTAAGAGTTGTGTAAGTCAGATTTTGGAGTATGAAACACTCCACCTCCTTGGAAATTCGAATTTGTCCTTGGGAGCTATTTTTGGAGGCTTGTGGGACAAGTAAAACTTGTCCCATACCTCTAAATTTAATTTACCAACCATACCTATGGTTGGAAGGATGATTGTAGACCCTTTTAATGCATTTTATAAATCATGTTGCAAGTTTTGATTACACTCTCTTACATTTTATTTTTTTTGCGGTCTTTTAGGGTGTGGGATTTTTGGAGTGTGCAAGTATATTGTCATATTTTCACCCACCTCTTTATTGTTCTTGGGAGAATGAAAATTTGTCTTTTTGTGTTGGAGTTGAGGATGTGTGATGTGGCATCCTACATGGATCCACATCATCCTCTTCTCTTCCCTCTTCTATAAAATTCAAACTCTTTGCTTGTTTTGGGTTGTTGAATCATTTTGCATGCTTCTTTGGGGTGCACTTTTTTCTGTTTGGAGCTCTTGTGGATTTTGGAGGAGATTGGAAATAATTTCATACTTGGCATTGTTGTTTGGGACGTGTTTTTGGCATCAAGCTTGTTTTGGAAACAAAAGCTACCATGGAGAGGTAGGGGTTTAACTCTTCTTTTATGTTGTTATTTTCTTGTTGTGTTGTGTGAATGGTGCATGCTTTGATTTATTTGTTGGCTGGTTGGGTAGACTGCCATAGGAATGGTGTAGGAGAAGGCTATGGGGAATCCATGTGGGGGGCATAAGGGAATGCCATTGGCATCAGAATTTTTGTGGAGGGAGTTTGGGTTTGGGATCCACCATGGAAAAGAAATAGCTTGCATTTCTTACTTTGGGGGCATAAGGAAATCTGGGGGCATAAGGAGGGATTGTGGGGGGCATAAGGATATGTGTGGTGAAATTTATTGGCGGTTTGTTTTGGTGGATGCCCAATTCCCATTGGGAGGCATAAGTAGCTTCCCCCATAGTCCTTGCTCCTTTGGCTTGCATGATCAAGCCTGAGTTTTGTTTTGAATGTTTTCAAATGCAGTTGTAAACTGTTGTTTTGTGTTGAACTATGTTTTAAATTGAATATGCATGTTGAAATAATGTTGTGTGTTGTGGAATCCAATTGTTGCCATGGGTTGAATCACACCTCTTATTGTATTATGGTTGGGGCTTGGGGGCCAATGATGAAGGATGGCTTCTCCTTTCATTGGATGTCTTGGTTGGGTGGAGAGCATTGCCTTTCCCCCACTTTTGTTGTGATCAAATTGGAAGAAAAATAAAATTTGCATGTTGTTGTTCTGGAGTAGAAGAAGATAGTTTTTCCATCAGCCCCTTGTGAAACAAATTCATTTGTAACCTTTCCCACTTTGATGTGGATGAAATTGTAATGTATACTTGTGAAGAAAAGATGTTTATAATTGGTTATGAAAGTTACATATTCAAACTATGAATGATGTTTATACTGTTTCTATTTATTGGAAAGAAAGGAATAAAATCTATTCGTTGCATTCAAACATGGAAAGATGTAAGTTGTATAATTGAAGTCAATAAAGAATTGCAAGAATTTCCTCAATTGCATTGTTGTGTGGAATTGGATTATCAATTGTGTTTGGAATCCATGTTTGGAAAATGGAAAGCAAAGAAGAAACACATGAGATGTAATTGTATTATTTTGCCTTGTTTAAAAATATATGATTTTGGGAAAAGATAGAAACTAGATTCTTGTTTTAATGATTGCTTGAAGAAGGAAAACACTTAAGTCTACCATGGATTGAATTCAATGTTTCATTGTATGGAAAAGAGATAATTAAATCTCTATTTGAAAGAAAGAAACAGTATGTGAGGAAAATACAGTAAATTGCCTCTTTTGAAATATATAAAATTGAAATCAGAGTTGCATTATGGGTTTAGAATAGTTTGATTTAAATCATTTAAATGTATTAGAATAGATTAGAAATGAAATTCCATACTTGAATGATGAAAAGTTAGATGGACCTCTTTTAATTTGATCTCATTGTAAATTTTTAAAACGGCAAATAAATTTAATTAAATGCACAGTTTGGGCCTGCACATTATAATCAACTTGGAAATGTTAAAATTTAGCATGTTGTATTATCAAGGAACTCAAATTGACAAAGAACACTTAAGAAAACAATTTAAAACATTGCAAAATCGAGCCCAATCCCTTTCACAGTCGTTTTCTGTCAATTGTTGAAAAATTCAAATTGGAATCAATTGAGAAAATTTACCTTCCTAAAACATTCTAAATCCTTCCTAGAACAATCCTCCATGTCTTTTTGGCATGTTGAGTGAAGGAGGAGATCAAATTGAATCAAATTTATAAGTTAAAAATTACTAGTTGGTTGTTTAAAAGCCTGCAGATCATTTTCATAAAATTTACCCCTTAAACTTTATCAAAATGTAAAATTTATGATTCTTGTACAAAGAGGGAATCAAGAGCTTTCCAGAAAGTCCTTGTTTTCCCAAAACCGAGCTTTCTAGCAAAATTTATGGCCCTCTGAAGTTTTCTCCTGCCTGTGGGGGAAAATTTGGGAAAATTTTTCCTGAGGCTCGCGTCCGAAATTTTCCCGCTCAAAATAATCCTTAGAATTTTTTTGAAAAATTATTCTTAGGGGGAAATTTTTGAATTAACCCCGCCGCCCATAAGCCAACTAGAGGCTCGCCATGTGGCAACATAGGGTGACAAACGGTGAAGGTGGGGAACCCTCGCGATCTTTTTTTTTTGAATTTTTGTTTTGGAAAAATTTTTCAAAACCTCCGCGCCCCACACTTCCGCCTCGCGCCGGTGTTATCACTCCACGACGCACTTGCAGACCCACTGCGCGCCATTTATCCTTTTTTCATCCCTTTGGAAAATCTCGCCAACCCACCCTCTCCCTTCTCCCAGCGTTGGTTTGTGGTGCACCACGTGTCCGTGGCAGACCCGCGGGCACGCAAGTGCTATTTGGAATTTTTCCTCCCATGGGTGAAATGTCTTAAATGCCTTCGCCACCTTGCTCTTCCCTCATTCTCTCCCGCTTTGGGCTTAGAGCTTGACATGTGTCCTCGGGAGGACCCGCAGAGGCGCAGGAGAAATGTAGACTTTGCACCCGCGTGGAAAATTTTCCAACGCCGCTCCGCGTAACCCGCCAACCCGAAAATTGCTTTTCGCCCCTTTCGACATGTGTCTCCTTGGGGAAAATTTGACCCCTAAGGCCCGCCGACCCATAACTAGAGTTTTACAAGGAGTTAGGAAGACTTCTTTATATCATTGGAAAGGTGAGAAAATTTCCTATCCAATGGGAATGATTTAGAAATTTTTTGAATGCGTTAAGTATGAAAAAAATCAAGTTGAAACTCTAAACCTATTAGAGAGTGGGTATGGTGATAATTTACCCCCGAACCTAACTAAAACTTCTAACCCTAAAATTTGGACTTTGTGACCTCTGATAATTGTTAATAAATGAAAAGTGTGTTCTAGTAATCTAAACCTATTCTGGACCTTGTTAGTGTCAACTGTTGTCTTACAACCTAGTTGTGGACACTTCTAATAAAAAAAAAATTATTCCATAATTTTCCTAAATAACCCTAGGTTTTTTTCTTGGGTCTCAAGTGGGTTGTTTTGCGGGCATCGAAAAAAACATCACATTGTATTTGCAGGTTTCAGTTAAGAGCTACGACTCATCTGCTCAACTAGGACATAACCCCTTTGGCATAAGCCTTAAGCTACAACAATGGGGGTGGTCCTAGGAACCCTAAAGTAGTTCACGTAAGAGGGAACCTTGTGAACGAAACAGGAAAGTGCTCCACACTACCGACTTGTCTAGTATGCCTTGGTGAGATTAGCGTCAAAGATATATGTATCGCGACCCCAATGAAAGTATAATTAAATGCACTTCGGTGCTCATTATACTGAAGGGGGTAAAGTAAAGCTGAGATACTCCTTGGGAAACCTTGGTAAATCGAGCTCACTCTAGATATCTTGTGACACCTAGAGAGAGAACCACCTAGGAAGATTGTGACTTGGAGCCATTGTTTTTGTCTTAGATAGTATACTTGAGAGCTCTCACAAAGTGACAACTTTGTTAGATTCAAACTCTTGTTTTTCGAACAAGGGAAAGAATATCTTAAAGTTGAAACTCGCATGATTTTCATCACTGAAATATACTTAGTGTCATTTTTTCCTAGTTTTTCACTTATCCTAAGACAAGGTGAAACTCTACCAAAATAACGTTTTATTTCAACACCACTTGGTCTACACCCTTATTTTCTTGTTTCCCATTTTTGGACAAAAGGAAACAACATATACGGATACCACTAGATATCACGTGTCCACCACTTTTGTATTCTACTTGCATGACTAGGTTGCAATGTCAGAGCACAAGTGTTGAAAGTGTGTATGGTACGTACTCATGATCTAGTAGGCCCCTTTGTCTCAAAAACCCATATTTGAGACTTATTATCATCGTAGTTAGGTGATTTCATCCTTGTCTTCTTTTGAGTTGTTACATTTGCCCACATTATAGCCATATAATTGAGATATTTACGTCTTGTTTCCATTGTGAAATTAGGCCTAAATCTCTATATTGTAGAGTTACGTTGTTCGCACGCATAGCAATTTCTTGTTATACTTAGACGTAGTTTTTACATCCTAACTTTGTCTTGAGTTTTGTGAGTGTTGAGGATACATTGTTAGCATCGCAATAACATCATTTTGACACTAGAAATATTTCTTTCCCAAAATCTTGGTTCACATGTCCAAATAGTGTCATTACGTTGCTCACATTGTTATCATCCATTTTATGAGACTTGGACTTTGTTAGTGTTTAGAAACTAGTTTTTAGTATATCTTGTTAGAAGATCGCGTCAACATTCTCTTATCATTTAGGCCTTGTTTTTTGCAAACTTGACCTAACTGGTGATGTTGTGTTGTCACTATTTGGTTGCAAACCTATCTAGATGAAATCTTAGAGAATAAACTATTTGGTGTAACTAAATTTTGAGTGTTGTATGTCATTGTATTATTCTAAGGAAAACTTGTGTCATATATTACCTTGTTAGGGTAGCTTGTTCGTTATTCTTTAATTCATACGTTTGTTTTGACCTATCACTTTTGTGGCTATTCTATAGTCACCTTGTTTTAACAACTTAGGTCGTTATACTGCACAAATTTGACTAAGGTCCCTTTTTAGTAAACCTTAGTGGAAATTATTCACGTTGTATTTCCTATCTCGAGTATGCCTACTATGAGGATGGGATCCCAAAGATTAGGAACTGATATATTTGGAGGTGACAACTCTCTTTTAGAGGATAATATCATGGTTGACCATAGTGGTGGAGAGGAAGAGTCTCCCGTAGGAATATGTAACGCCTTCCCGCCAATTTTGACGATTACATTTTTAAAACAAACATGAGGTTCTTATGTGTGTTATGGAACTAGGAGCTAGGTTACCTCCCACGGTGGACCCTTCTCTCATTTCCGCAATGGTTCGAGGGGAAGAGGAAGTGGAACATCCTCGTCACCATATAGATGACATATTAAACCTAAGTCATGCCTCTACTTCTGCATGACAAAATAATGAGGAAGTACCTTTCAAAATAATGGAGACTATCATTTTCCTCCTATTAAAATTTGTTGTGAAGACCATGAAGAACATGTTCATCATGCACAACCTCCTCCTAACGAAGATCATCATGAAATACCCATTAAAGAGGTTACGTTAGAACATGTGTCCAAGCCCTCACTCATCAATTGGAAAGTTTGGCTTCACATATACAAAAGGAACAACCAAAATTTGTGAAACAAACTATACCAAAGGCAAAACCTAAAGCTTTGTTTTACGAATTCCTAATAAACACTCCTCAATGAGAGACACGAAAGGATCCTTATGAGGATTTTTCACCAAAAATCGGGTGGGCATACACCTAGGCTTAACCCTTTGTATAGACCTACACCACCACCCACACAAGATCCACTTTTTAATCAAGAGTGGTCAACAATGAAGAACGATCCTTCAATCGATTATGAGAGGGCCAAATGTAGAATAACAAGAAGTATCGGTTCGATGAGTTATGTCCTTACCCATTTGACAAAGCCATGTTATAGGTACCTTTCCCAAGACATTTTGATTTTCCAAAATTTGATAAATATAAGGGAAAAGGTGACCCTCGTGATCATATAAAATAATTTTATATGGCATGTCAAGAGGTGGCATTCAACGAAAATTATCTTATGTGCTTGTTTCCACGAAGTTTAGGAGCAACAACGCTAGAATGGTTTGTGCATATCCCTAAGGGATCCATATCAACATGGCCAGAACTAGCAGAGATTTTCATACGACACTTCTCTTTCAATATAGAAAATGATGTTACCATGTTAGATCTCTGCAATGCCAAGCAACGAAACAACGAAAACTTTGTTGTGTTTTTACAAAGATGGAGAGGGTTAGCTAGTCACTTCACTTCTCCCGATTCAAAAGAAACTCGATCGGCATATTTGTTCCCAACCTCCATCCAGACATTACATTCCACTTGCAAATGCATTGTGGTAACACATTTGAAGAGGTAATAGAAAAAGGGAGTCAAATTGAAAAGGCATTGTTAGCTAGGGGGACTCTAAAACCTTTCTCCCGCGAACACAACGATTCTAAATCTAACGATAAAACAAAGTTTGTTCCTAATAGAAACAAAAATGTCGTTAGTGATGGGATAGTAGACTCTAAATGGGTGTAAGCCATGCAGAACCACACACCTTTGAAACTTGCAAAGGGTAATCCACCTACCGAGTATAAACGCCACACTTTTACTCCTCTATCTGAATCCATATCGTCTATACTAAAATAGTTAGAGGTTGTAAACATGGTAAAATACCCTAAAACACAACCCTATGGGGACAGATACACCTAAACCATCATGGTTTAGGGAGAATGAATTTTGTGAGTTCCACCGCATAAAAGGTCACAAAATGGACAAGTGTTTAAGATTAAAACACTATATTCAAGACCTAGTCGACAATGGTGATATTGAAGTAGATTCCATTGTAGCTATAAAATCTCCAAATGAAAAACTAGGTATCTTCAAAAATCCTTTTCCCAATCACGAAGAAAAGAAAATTCAGATCAGGGACAATCGTCTCATAATAAGAATGCTAACTATATGTCAAACAAAGACCATTTTGATGCCCTGATAGGTTGTGTTGACCCTCATTGAGCAAATCAATATAGTTAGAATCAAGACAAGAGAGTGCATTGTGGCAACATGACGGCTCGCTCGTTATAAATTTTGAACCTACTCCCCCTCCTCCTCAAGAGAGTCACTATGATGTGTTAGATCAACTAGAAAAACTATGGCTAAGATTTCCATCTTAGACCTTCTAAAGATCTCTAGCGTCCATAAGGATATACTTTACAAAACCTTACAGGGATCAAGAGTATCCATTGATGTTGACCCAACACATTTGTAAGCCATGGTAGCACAACTTGCTCTCCTCAGTAACACATAACCTTCGGGCCACATGGCCTTAGTTGAAGATCCTTCACATAACCTACCATTGCATATTGAGGTTATCATCAAACGTAAGAAGGTTAAGAGAGTGCTTGTGGATGGTGGATCGGGTCTTAACATATGTACTCTCAAACTAGTCCACCAACTAGGTTACATAGTAAGCTGATCTAAACAAAGGTCATCACCATTAAGGCATATGACAATGAAGAACGAAAATCAGCTGGAATGATCACTTTCTCATTAGAAGTGGGTCCCATAACACATGATATGAAGTTCCACATCTTGGACCTGGAACTCCCTTACAATATCTTGCTCATTTGCCCATGGATTCATGTCATGCAGGTCATGCCATCAACATATCATCAGTGTTTAAAGTTGTAATATGAGGGACAAACACTCACCATATGGGGGACCTCAACCTTTTTCTCATTGTAGAGCGTTGTCAAGATTTTTCCTACAATCTATGAGTGTCCATCTACGGAGATCGCTTATTCCTATCCAGTCAAAGGCCCTCGCTTCACGAGTGGATCCAAATACCCTATCTATCAATGACAATGGTGCTTCCACCTCAGAAACTCCTTTGTCTACATGGGAGATGAAGGTCAAACCAAGCGGTTGTGGAGAGTATGATCTACAACAAGCCCTAATGGTTCACAACGGTCCACTATCAGCCCAAGCACATGGTAGGCCGTGTTTCAAAGTTCAGAGATCAAGAGAGGCTTTGCCCTTTCAAGAATTTTACTCTTGATGGCTTGCTAGAAGACGAAAGGTTTCTTATGGACATTGTATTCCATTCCAGATGATGATGACATGGATACATGTTATAAATCACCTAAGTATCCCATTCCTAATCAGAGCAACGAAGCACATTG